>ML677537.1:390887-486289 GCA_007922305.1 Dermatemys mawii | reverse complement strand
CTGAGGTCCCAGATGCAGAGTCCAAGCCAGAGGGACAGGAGCGCTCCTGGGTGACTAGCTATAGACCTCCCCCAGCAAAATTCCTGCTGAGCTGGAGCACGGCTCATTGGGGCTCGGCACCCGCCAGCGTGAAAGTTTTCTGCAGGTTGGCTGCGTGTGTACGCTCTCTGTGTGTGTCCCTTGGAGCAGATGTGGCGGTGTCTTGCATGTGTGTGTGAGAGAGAGAGTACGTGCTGTGAGTCCCTTGAAAGGGGCACGACTCCCTGCACATGTGGCTGGAGCGTCTCTTCCCGTAACTGTACTGTGATGTGCATGTCTCTCCTGCAGTGTATGTGACTCCTGCTCCCTGCACATGCCTGCTAATGTGTCCCTCCCTCGCCATCTCCGGATTTTCTGAACCAGGGGAGAGGGTGTGGGTGGGCACCGCTGGTTTCATTTCCTTTCCCACCCGCTACAAAGGCTCCATGAGGGGGCCACTGACCCCTTGCCCAGCACCATGCGGGGTCTCTGTGGGAAAGCGCTGGCAGAGGGCTCTGGGCCGGAGGGCACCCCTGGAGGTTTTTGCAGTGCGGTGCTGTTCATGCTACGTTTATTCAGGTTAATTTTCTGTAATATATTTAAAGAGAAGAGTTTGTATTATTTTTTCATATGGCCGCCATGGCGATTTGGAGTTTGCCATTGTCACTCTGCTTACAGGAAGCGTTCAAACTGTGAAGCGTCTCTGCGCACTTTGACCTGGAAGTAAAACCGATGTCCTCAGAGGCGGGAAGGAGAATTCTCAAACTGTGATGTAACAAGTCATGACTCAATAAATCCAGTCCTTCCCCTCTGACTGCCTCACTCGGCACAGCCGGGCCCTGCCCTGCCATCTCCTCTGGTGTCCCCTGACGGGGGAGGTTTCGGGTCACCACACACTGGCCCCCCGTCTCTCCTTCATGGAGCCATGTGCCACAGGGCTATGGCGACTGACCCTCTCTCTCAAGCAGCATCAGCTTCTAGGCTGTCCCGGTTTTCAGGCACAGGAATCACTGGCAGAGCATCTGGGGAGTCCTGGTCTCCCACCAGAGCCCCCATTCCTGATATAATGATGGGGACTCCACAGAGCCAATGCCTTGAGCTGAAAGCAGGCGTCACTCGTACATGACCGCACAACATTTGTGTTGTGCAGATGCCGGGGTGGGAGGGGAGAGGGGAGAGGGAGGCAGCTGAATAGCAAAGCCTAAATCCCCTCTCCACTGTGACTGCTTGTGCCCAATTCTGCCAGGCTTCTCTCCTTGCCTGCGTAAGGAGAAAGGAAAGGCCCAGCTACCTGCTTCTACAGCCCTGCAGCCAAAAACACAAGAGCAACTCTTCACCCGAGTTGGGAGAACAGCAGACAGCCCAGGGAAGACAGGAGGGCCGGCTCGCTTGGCTAGTTTTCAAGTCAGAGGAGGATGTGAGCATGTAGCAGTTACCTGCAGATGGGACATGGGGGCACTAGCTGGAAAAGCGCACGTGTGTCAGAAACGTTCCCTGCAATACCTTCCAAATGCAAACATCCATCCAACAACCGTCAAGCCACTTGGTGTCTGTATCTGCATGGCCAGTCTCCCCACCTCTCAGCGTGCCTTGATGCTGAACTTCTGGGCCACAGCTAGGGTGGGAAGGCTCTTTAGCCCTCTTTCTGTCTGCCAGTACAGCCAGCTGTTGCTGTGTCTGCGTCAGCTGCATCATACCCCACCAAGTGCACCCAGCTACTAAGGAGCAAAAAGAGGTTTCCCAGAGGAGGACATTGTCACGGACCCAGCTGGTAGCACTGTGTGTGGTGAAGGTTGCCCAGCACTTACACCACCCTGGTTTCAGTGGATTATAACTTTGCCATGTTTTAACCGTTCAGGCTGAAATTCCCAATAACAAGAGTTTGGAAGGTTTCTGCTAAAATGACTCAGCCATTCCCAGGAATGAGGTCAAAGGACGATACGGTACTTTGACTATGTTGAAACATGATTACAACCCTATGCTGGCCCCATGTTTTGGAGCAAGGGCTTAGAATTTGGCAGGAGGGCAGCCCTGGTGTCAAGGAGGTGCTGTTTGCTGTCCCTGGGAAAATTCACCCCAGTTAGGCCATTACGAGCTTCTAAAAAATCTTCTGTCTCTCATCACCCTCTAGCGGTGTACAGCTTACTACTACTACCGGTTCATCCTTTGCTCAAATGGCAGAGCTCTGTGTAATGGATCTAAAGGCCCAGACACTGTTCCTAATCCAAGCTGTAGTCAACATAATGCCATGTGATGGAATTTCTGTTTGTTTTTAAATTAGGAAATTAAACACAAAAAACTATGTTCAAAGAAGGGCAAGGCCCTCCAACGTTAGAAAATGCAGGAATTAAGGTTTCTTGTGCAACTTTATTACAGGCTCCTTTTGCATCGGCATTATAGCATCTTTAATTACATGAGTCCATCCTATTTTTTTCCACCAGATCCTTGTATCATTCAGTGCTCTGGACGAACACTGCTCTGAGGATGGAATCTGTCAGACCACTGCCTCATTTATTGCAACAATTGGAAAGTATGTAGTCAATGAGACAGGGACTGCAGGAAGAGAAAGGATGGTCTCATGGCTAAGAACGTAAGACTGGGTATACTGCGTCAGACCGATGGTCCATCTTGCCCAGTATCCTGTCTTCCAAGAGTGGCCAATGCCAGATGCTTGAGAGAGAATGAACAGGGCAATTTCCTGAATGATCTGTCCCCTGTCATGCACTCCCACCAGTGAGAGCACTGCAGAGACACCCAGTTTGGTATTCAGTGCAGGCATGGATCGTAAGGGGTAAATTCCCTCCCACTGCAGGGGCCTCTGACACCATGGCACCTCAGTCTCTCCTGCTCTCTGCTTGTGGCACACACCAGGTCAGTCTTCCTCCTGAGGACTGGTGTGCTTTGGTCTAACCCAGGTTATTGACTCGATACAGGGGTGAAAGGAATGCCCACGTGATCCAGGAGGGCAGATTAGATGAGCCGATGATTCCTCCTAGCCTTAACCTCCATGAAACTACAGGAGGCCAAAGGCCTGTGATAATGAGGAGAATTGTGATGGGATGTATAGGCATTGAAAGGGTCAGTGTGGATCTGAGAGGCCAGTTCCCTTACCTGGCTGCACCTGGGGTATGGGTAAAGCTTAATGCTGAAGCTGAGCTGGGTGGTAACTAGAGAGCAAGAAAGCCCAGATTAATGCTGAAGCGAGCTGGGTGGTAACTAGACAGCAAGAAAGTCCAGATTAGAAGTGGGCTGCAGAGAGAAACTCTGCAGTCACTCTAGAGACAGACAGTGGAGTGGTCGTATCGAGGCTGATTCCCCACTCTAGCACTCGGAGTGCAGAAGGTGGGGGCCCACAATGATTAATACTGGCCACTCTAGACTTGTATTAAACTCCTAAGCTTACAGCTTTTCTCTGACCTTGGGTGGGTAGATGCTGCTGTAACCCACACACCGTCTAGGAGTGGTGTTCTCTCCCATGTAGCGGCACCAGGCCCACTTAGAGAGAGAAAATGAGTCTGCTCTACAGCATTAGCTAACAGGACCTTGGCTTTTAACTCATGTGGTAGAGGTTCATGCTTTAAACTCTAGAGGTCCCTGGTTCAATCCTGCCCAACAGCAACCAGAGTCTCTCAGCATTACACTGCCACCACCCAGGTGCGAGAACCCAGGAAGGTGCACTTGGGAATTCCTTCCCTGTGGGATACCCTCAAGCCCTTTCACCCTTCATGTCCCACATCCTTGGAGAAGAACTGAGAAACAGAGCAAAGGAAATCATCTGTTGCCACCAGCTAATTAAACAATGTGCACAAACCTCTTAGGACACAGAATCCAATCTAGTTCTTAAAAAAGGTAAATTTTATTAAAAACAAAAAGAAAGAAAATCCATTTGAAAACTCAGGCTACTACTAGATTTCAAAAACCCACTTACAAGAATTAAGCATCAAGAATAACCTTCTTGAGGTCCATCTTAAAGGTAAAAAAGCATTTGGGGTTAGCACAGAGGAATCCACAAGCCATAAAGAAATAAAATTGAATAAACCTAATTGCATCATCCTAGACATTTCCTGATCTACTTACATATCTGGGGGTTTCAAGTGAGCAATTTCTAGGTATTCAGATGATTTTTCTTACCTGGCACAAGCTTCTTACAGTATAGTTCCATCCCATTTCTCCATAATCTCTCCAAGAACAGACAGACAAAAGGGGAGTCTTGTTTCAATTTTTAAAAGTTCTGGCTTCCCCATTGGCTCTTTTGGCCAGGTGCCCACTCACTTCCTTTTACCTATGCATAGTAGTGAAACTTTTTAACCCTTTACAGGTAAAGCAAGTAGAGAACAGCTACTAAGAGGGATTTTGTAGCTAACTGATATCGCTCCCCACTTCATTTATCACAGCCCATGAGGGTCAAACAGGAAGCCCAGGGGCAGAATTGGCCCTGGGATCCCCTCCTGAGTAGGAAAGTCTGGCACAGCCAGAAGAGACATGGAGCAGCCCCTGGGGCCTGCTCCACCCCAGTGCTGAGCTTCATAAAAGGTGAGGTTCTGGCCTTCCATGGAGAGTGTGGTTCAGAGGAGGAACAGGGCAGGCGAACCTACAGAGGGGAAGCCTGAGGAGATCACAGTTAGTTGAAGTTTGCATTTTTGGTTTGGGATTTGTAGTGGGTGGAGGGGAGTCCAGCCCTGAAAAGAAGGGGAACTTCAACAAGGTTTGGGAAGAAGGCCCGAGGAAGGCCAGGTAAGTGGTATCAAGGAGTCTGGTTGAATGACCCTGGACTTCCTATCCCTGGGCTGGAACCAAGCATAGAAGGTGGGCCTGGGTCCCCTACCAGTCACTGGCAAGGTGTCATTGAGCCCCCTGAGAAGGGGATATGGATGACTTGAAGCCCTGAGGAAAAGGTTTATGGCCCACTGGGCACAGAATTGAGAGCCGCAGACCTGAGGAAAGGATTGGACAGCTGTGTTAGTTGAACTCTGACAACCTGGACCGGTGGGACTAACCCTGACCTGTCTGGAGGGCTGAGTGATGAGAAGAGGCAAGAGTTATGGTCACCAGGATCTGCTAGACAGGGAAGAGTGGCTGTGCCCGCAGGGCATGCACTTTTCCACAGGGATCAAAAGAAATCCTGGATGAGTCAGGGTCCTGCAGCTAAAACGGTAGGTGATCACATCATTCAAGTGAGTGTCAGAATTCACATGCACATGGAGGGCAAATGAAAGTTGCATGAGCAGCCTTAATATGGTCATTTCCTACTTTCTGAATGCTTGATTTTGGATCTGACCCTTTTTACTGCATTTTGGATGTAATTATTATTTTTTTTACAATAAGACCTACAGGACTCCATTGTGCCAGGTGCTGCACACACATAACAAATCCCAGCCCTGTTACCTGGGGTTTTACTGAACCCAAAGCTCTTGGTAACTCTACTCTTTGAAAAGGTAAATCAAATCCCTGCCCTCTTCCTCCCAAAATGAGCACAGTTGTACACTCACTGGGGCCTGACTGTGGAGAGATGTATGAAGTGCTAGGAAATCCCCTATAAATGCAGGGGGGAGGGCATTCTACTCCAATCCAGTGACCCCTACAGTGCCGTGACAGTGTGTAGAACCCATGAACAGCCAGCAAGTAGTCAGGGCAGGTGCTATGCTGTGTACCTCAGCTCTGAGAAGAAGCAGAACCTGAGAGTTGCCCACTTCCTACATTCTTGGGGGAAGTCTGAGGGCACAGGGACCATGCCCCAAATCCACATGCCTGGAACATCTAGCCTCCAGCTCCACCCACATACGCCTGGGGGAATTCTATGCACAATATTTTAAAATTCTGCAAAAGTCTCCATATTTTCTTTATCAAAAATAATCCTACATCATTTCATTCATTTTGGTGATTTATTTCAAAATATCTATCAGCAATTACATCTGTAACAATACAAACACAAAAAAAACCCAGGAGTAGAGAATTAAAGAAACTCCTATGACAAACCAGTTCCTGTTTCTCTGCCCGCTCTCCCCAGAGTCTAGCTGCTGGGATCCCCCAGCCCCCAGACAGGGTTGCCAGACATCCGGTTTTTGACTGAAACGCCTGGTCAAAAGGGACCCTGGCAGCTCCACTTACCAAGCTGTTAAAAGTCAGGTCAGTGGCACAGTGGGAGCTCAGGGCTAAGGCAGGCTTCCTGCCAGCTCCAGCCTGGCTCCTGGAAGCAGCCACTAGGCTCCTGCAGCCCCGAGGCATCGGGGTGGCCAGGGAGGCCCCGTGCACTGCCCTCACCCCGAGGCCGGCTCCGCAGCTCCCATTGGCTGGGAACTGTGAACAATGGGAACTGAGGGGGCAACACTTGCAGGTGCAAGGGCAATGCACGGAGCCTCCCTGGCCGCCCATGTGTCCATGTGGGAGCCAAAGTAAGCACTGCTGGGACCCTACACCACCCGCTCCCACACCCCAACCTCCTGCCCCAGCCTGGAGCCCCCTCCTGCACCCCAAACCTTTTGGCCCTGGCCCCATCCCAAAGCCCTCACCCTCCTCCTGCACCCCAGCCCAGTGAAAGTGAGTGAGGGTGGGGGACAGCGAGCAACGGTGGGGGGGCGGAGTGAGTGTGGTGGAGCCCCTGGAAAGGGGCAGGGCTAGGTGTTAGGTTTTGTGCGATTAGAAAGTTGGCAACCTTATCCCAGAGCCCAGCCATGGGGTGCTCCCCTGCCCACAGTTGCACCCACTACCCTTCCCCGCCGAGCCCAGCTGCGGGACAATCCCAGTCCCAACATTCCCACCCCTAGGGCCTAGCTGTGCCCCCTCCAGCCCAGTCACTTGCACTCTTTTGCCCCCAGAGCTCAGTGGCAGCCCCCAGCCCAGACACTTGCATGTCCTCCTCCCTCACAGCCCAGCTGAGGGGTACCCCATGCCCAGACAACTCCCAGAGCATAGCTGTGGTCCTCCACAGCCCCACGCACACACCCTCCGCTCCGGAGGGAGAAATAGCCTGATGCTGGATCCTGGGCTTGTGCGGAGTTACCTCCTTCTTCAGGGTGTGTGGGGAACTGCAGCTGCCAGGAATGCTCCAGCTCTCCCTCCCTCTGGCAGCACCTTCTATTTGCAAGCTGGGCTTTGCCATCTCCAGCAGCGCATAGTGGCAGCCAGCAGCTCTGTAGCCCATTTCTAGGGAGGAAAAAGGAAATTCTGCGCAGAACATTAATTTCTGCAAAATCTCTGCACTGTGCAGTGGCACAGAATCTCCCCAGGAGTAACTCACTGTCAGGATCCTCCTGTGAATTTCTCAGCATAGCTGCTGGGGAAGGGGCAGGCTGAGCCGGGGAGCTCAGGCCTGATGACGGCTCAAGCTGCAGCCTGCTGAGAAGGTTCTGGGTTTCAGGGAAAGACATCAGGTCCAAACTCCCCTTGCCTATGATGAGTGGCTATCACACTGCAGTCTGACCCAGGGAACAGGGGCTAGATGCTGACTGGCAGTAACCATAGATTGCGGCAAGGTGGGGACAGAAGGGGGGAGGGGTTCCCTGGGGGTGGGGAGACCCACAGAGTGCGGGGTATTGCCAGGGGGCAGCACCCCAAATAGAGGGGCACTTGGGTCTGGGAGGGACATGGGGCCAAGCGACACGTGAGGCACCGTCCTGCAGAAGGTGCTCCAGCTGGAAAAGAGCTAATTCTCAGATGGCCAGCAGGAGGCACCGCAGTGGTGAGTCATAGAGTCGCTACAGGTGTGTGTCTCATTGATACAGAAAGGAACATTCTTCTTCAGGTGCTCATGTCATTTGCATTGTAGGTGTGCGCACACCCACGGGCACGGCTGGAGACTTTTCCCTTAGTGGTATGCATCGGGTCGGCCATAGCACGCCCTGGAGTGGTGTGCTCAAGGCACGGTATATCAGGTACTGCCATCCCTATGCTCTTTCAATTCCTTGGTGGTTAGGTGGAGCGCCTCTCTCCCTTGCTTTGCAAGCGATCAGTGGTGGTTCTTGCCGCATTAAGAGCTAGTCAGCTTTAGGGCTTTGAAAATAGTTGTAACTGTTAGTTAGTTGATAGTTAGAGTCCCTAGTGGGACTTTGCCTCAAGCAGGGCATGTTCCAGTCCCCTGGGTTCAAACCATGCACACACTGTAGCAGCCTATTCCTCTTAGTGCTCCCCACAGCAGCTGTCTCAGCGCTTGGGTGAATCGCACGTCAAGAAGTTCCATATTTGTAAGAATTCTTGGCCATGAGCTCAGAAAGAAGCAGGATGTCAGACGCTGAGCCCTTCTCACAGAGTCGACCCTTTACCCGGCGTCCAAGATCTCCCACCAGGAATCAGCAAGTATCTCGACATCAGTGCATAGCACACCCTCAGCACTGGGCTTTGCTCAGCACTGATTGATTTCCCTGGTGCCTAAGACGACCTAGAAGCACAGCTCCCCAGCACCAAGCGAAAAGGCCTAAGGGCTTTTGTGCAAAGGATCTAGTTCGGCCTGCCTGGCCACCCCGAGTGCTGAAACTCTGAGCCCTCAAAAGGAGCAGTTTGGAACCCAAGCTCCCATTGGCACCAGCACCTACCAAGGCCTCCTCAGTGCGAAGAGAGCAGAGACCACTGCTGGCGCAGCAGGGACAGCAGCAAGCGGCAAAGGCTTCCCAGGAAGCCTGTGATCTCTGGGCAGGTAGCAGAGCGCCATCGTTCCTCCGAGACGAAACAGCGCTCCCAACCCCTGCATCGCAAATCCCCGGAGCTGTACCCCAGACCCTCTGGTGCTTACTCCTGATGGCCAGCATTGTGGTCGTGGTCACTGTTACCTACCCGAGGTTCGCCTAGAGATTGACATTGGTGTCTGTATTACTGGCGCCACTTGCCTTCCTACCAGTCTACATTGTATCACCATTCCCCATCACCTGCCACGTGGGAACAATCCCCATCCAGGCTCCTAGATGTCGCTGCCATTCTCCCTGGTACCATCATTGATCTCCCCTCTGCACCTCAACCCTCTGCCCCAGCCCTGAGCTCCTCATCCCTGGCTCCACCCCAGAGCCCACACCCCCATCAGAGCCCTCACACCCCTGCACTCCAACCCTCTGCCCCAGCTCTGAACCCCCTCCCACACTTCGAACCCCTCAGCCCAACCCCACCAAATGAATTTTTGTTATGTGCACCAATATGAAGGTCATGTATCATACATCACATCCACATTGGTGCACATCAAATTCATTCTGCACATGGGTGGGAAAAATTAGAGGGAACACTGCACTCTACTACATACCCAAAAGGGACCCAGAATATCCATAGCTACATGCCAAAATGGAACCTCAGTTATGGGGACTGGCTGGAGAGGGCCTTGATCTGGTCTTGGGGCATTCCCACCCTTTGGTACTCTTCACAAGACTGGACACAGGTAGAAATGTCCTTGTCCATTCCCTCCCAGTGAAATGGCTTCCCCAAATGATCTTTGGTCCTGTTCACTCCAGCATGGCCACTAGGGTGATCATGGACTTAATTGCTTTTCCCTATACTTAGTTGGAATGACCAACTGTCTCTGAAGATGCAAATCCTCCTTGTGTCCACCAGAAAGGGTCTCCTTGTATGCGTCCTCCTTCTCTAACAAACCTGGACCTACTGGAAGAGGTGAGAGGCAGTGGGTCATTCTGTGCTGCTGTCCAAGCTCCCTTGAGTCTCTCACCCACTTCCTGCTCTGCCTGGAACTGCTCCCTTGATGCTGGAGACATTCGTTCCTTGCTGGGTTGTGGACCTGGGCTTGGTCCCACTGAAAGCAATGGGGTTATTTCCGTCAACTGTGAACTGCTCTCTGCTGGTGCTCTAGGTGATATTTCAGGCTCCGCTTGAGCCTCTTGTGCCAGTTTAGCTGATGATGCAGGTGCAGGATCTGTGGCACCCTTTGGTGCTGGCTCCCCTGACTCTGGTGGGGTTACAAGCACGGGCTCTGGTGCTGACTGCTGCACCAGTTCCAATTCTTGGGCTGGTTCTCACTGGGTCCCAGGAACTGGATCTACAACTGCTGCCATAGACTTTGGTTTGGGATTGGGTTCCACCACCTCTGGCTGGGTCCCGGTAGGAGGCCCAGCCAGAGGTGGTGGAATGGAGTTAGGTGTGGAGGCCTGTTTAGCCTGGTTGCAGATGACCATCCGCACCCTTTTTGTTAGCCTCACATCGTTGTCCAAGTCTTCTCCCAGCAGCACAGGAATGGGATAATTGTCATAGACTGCAAAAGTCCATATTCCTGACCAGTCCTTGTACTGGACACGCAACTTGGCTATAGGCAAGTTAAAGAAGTTGGTCTTAAAGGGTTGCACCGTCGATGAACTTGAGGTCCACCAGGGATTGGTGGATAGCTGACACTTGTGCTCTATTGTCTCTCCATGCAGTAATCTTCCCCCCACCCACACTCACTGTTTCTCTCCACTCTGGGGGTATTTATGAGGCATCTGGACCCGCAGGCTCTCGGTGGGACTCAGGCTGATGAGTTGAAGTTGGCTGGTGCTCTTGGGGCAGCTGGCCTTCACATGCCCCAGCTCATCACATTTAAAGCATTGCCCAGCTGACTGTGGGCTGGGGCAAAGGGGGTGGTTGGAGAGTGGGGTGGAGGGACAAGAGGGTATCTGGGGTCTCCCTTGCAGTGTGAAGGGCTCTTCCTTGCGATGTGGGCTTTTGGCTGACTTTGATGGTGGGGTGTTGTCTTGGGTTGACCCTCCTGGTATCCGCTCCAACTGCTACTAGCTTGCTTCTTCTCCACCACCTCCACCCATCTGGTTCCAATTTCCCCCACCTCAATTACAGTTTTGGGTTTCCCATCTAGGATGTACCTTTCTATTTCCTCAGGAACAGCCTCCAAGAACTACTCCATTTGCATTAGGAGAGACAGATCTTCCAGAGATTTAACATTGGCTCCTGATATCCAGGCACTCTAATTTTTTTACAATGTGGTAGGCTTGTTGGGAAAATGCTACATCTGGTTTCCACCTTAGGGCTCTGAACCGCTGACGGCCATGCTCAGGTGTTAGCCCCATTGTAATTCTGGCCTTTTGTTTTAAAAGTTCATACTCATTCACGGGTTCTTTAGGCATTTCAGCTGCCAGCTCTGCTAAGGGTCCAGTGAGTTGTGGCCTCCGCTCCACCATATACTGGTCTGGAGGTGTGTTGTGCCCAAGACCGGCCCTTTTGAAATTTTCTGAGAGGGCCTCTGTATCATCACCTCCCTTGTAGATGGGGAATTTCTTGGAATGGGGAAGGACTGTTAGGGCTACCTGCTAGAGCCAGCTTAGCCCTTTCTAGCTATAAGGGCTTCAGCTCTAATTCCACCTCCAAGAGCTTCTCCTGCATTTCTGCCTCCAAATGCTTCGCCTTTCTTCTCTCCTCTGCCCCCGCCTTCAAGCGCTTCATCTCTAGGTATAAATTCCTTTCTGCTTCAGTTAAACTTGGCCTGGGTTAAGGGCATCCTTCCATCTTGGCACTGGGATCTCGTTGGGGGACAGCTGACCCTTTCCTCCTGGAAATTCCCTTTCCCACATCCCCTCCCTGCATTTCCGTCATGGAGCTGGACGTCTGGGCTTGATCTGGGTCTGTCTTCTCTGTGGCAGGCCGCTTTGAGAAGAAGGGTTTTTCAAAGGTTTTGGTGCCTGACCTCAACCTCATGCACAGGACTGCCGTACTCTAGCCTAACTATTTCGTTGACATGAAGATAGAAAAGAAAAAAAAATGGCTTGTTGGACTCCCTGGCTTTGCAGGCTGATTCCTTTGCGGGCCTGTTCCCCCTCAGGCAGCAAAGAAAAGAAAGAGGGAAAAAAACCTCCCTGGCTTTTAAGCAGCCAAAAGGAAAAATGTGTCCTTTTAAAATCCTGAGGTCTGTGCTTCTGGTTCAAAACTATCCCACCACTCTGCCACCATGCCAAGGCTGAATCTCTACTCTGGCACTCCGAGTGCAGAAGGTGGGGGCCTGCAAGGATTCTAAAAATTAATATTGGCCACTCCAGGCTTGTATTACACTCCCAAGGTTACAGCTTTTCTTTGACCTTGGCTTGCTAAATGCTGCCATCACCCACATGCAAAAAAACCTCCTTGAATCCAAGAAGGAGCTCTTGGGAATTCCTCTCTGTGGGGCACTCTCAAGCCCTTTCACCACCCTGCCCCTGGGGAAGAGCTGACAAAGAAAACAAAGGAAATTAGCTATTGCCACCAGCTAATTAAACAACATGTACACAAACCTCTTAGGGACACAAGAATCCAATCCTGTTCTTAAAAAAGGTAAAATTTATTAAAAACAAAAAAGAAAGAAAATAGATTTGGAACCTAGGCTTTTGCAAGATTTTAAAGAGCAATTCCAAAAATTAAGCACCAAAATAGCTTTCTTGGGGGCTTATTTTTAAGGTTACAAGCAAACAAAAGCCTCTGGGGTTAGCACAGAGGAGTCCATTAGCCACACGAAATAAACAGACATAACCTAATTACATCTTTCTAAACATTCCTGATCTACTTACACATTTGGAATTTCCAAATAAGTGGTTCTAGATATGATCTGGTAGACTCTGATGGTGATTGGGGGAGGAACAGGTGCCGCAAAAAGTAGTCCAGGTGGAAGATCATCCGTTATCCAGGGCTGGTGCAACCACTAGGTGAACTAGGCATCTGCCTAGGGGGCCTAGTGGTTGGAGATGCCAAAAAGTGCACTTAGGGGAGGCTGTGGAATTGAGGTGAGCTGGGGCAGAGGAGCGCGGGGAGGGCACCCACAGCAAGTAACAGGGAGCAGGGGAACCGTTCCCCGTCCCAGCTCACCTCCACTCCGCCTCCTCCCCTGAGCATGCCGCCCCTCTCTGCTTCTCCTCTCCTACCAGGCTTGCTGCGCCAAACAGCTGATTGGCACCGCAAGCCTGGGAGGCGGGAGAAATGGAGCGGCGGCGGCTTGCTCAGGGACGGAGGCTGAGTGGAGGTGACCTGGGGCAGGGAGCTGCCGCAGGGCTCCCCGGGCGGAGGGGGGATGGGGAGCTGCCACATGGCTCCCCAGGTGGAGTGGGGGGGCAGGGAGCTGCCGTAGGGTTCCTGTGGGGGGATGGGCTGCAAAGTGGAAGTTTCGCCTAGGGAGCAAAATATCCTTGCACCAGCCCTGCCCTTATCCCTAAAGGACTGGGATGCATTGCTGAGTCACCTGTAGAAGGGGCCCCAGGATGATTGGGCTCGCTGGGGGAAGCGTACGGAGGGGCAGAAAGTGCTGGATGCTCCGAGGTCAGACCCAGGAAGGTGGAAGCTGTGAAGCTCCTAGCCTTGGAGATAGGCTGTTTACGGAGAAGAAGCTTCCCCCCAGAGTCCTGACTGGCTTCTGAAGGAGCAGGTCCAGACCATCACCACCTCCTCCATTTTTTTTTCTCTCTCTCTTTTTTTTTTTAAGGGGTGATTTACTCTGCCCTGAGATGGTTTTGCCACGAAGTCTCACAGCATCCCACCCCTGACACCACATGTGGCAAGGTGCCTTCTCTGGCTCACTGGCTTAAGTCTTTTCTGCTCTGGTGGGCCAAGGGCTGTCTAGGCAAGCTGCCTAGAAAGCCCAAGGGCAGGCTTTCCCTTCCCCTTATCACTCCTTTCTGGCTGGGTTTTCCCCCTGTATCCGGGACAAAGCTGCCTCCTTCTGAGAGGCTCCCCGTCCTGCTGCCTCCAACCTGCTGGCAGCCTGCCTCACTCCCTCTATCTCTCTCCCCCGTGCCTAGCTGGGGAGGAGGGTTTAAAATGGTCTCTGTCAGGGCTTAATTGGTATCAGCTGATCTTGCCTGAGTCTCTGGGAGCCTCTACCCAGCTGAGCCCAATTGACCTGTGGTTACCTCCCTTACCACCCACCACACTGGTAGCTGCCTGTCCGGGGTTTACCACAGTAGCCAAGCCCATAGCCTCAGTAGGTTAGATCAAAGAGGAGCTGCACTGGGTAGGCATTGGGATGCCTGTGCCTTTAGGAACCCGGCCATGGCAAGCCAATGCTGAGAGGTACTGTCTGTGGGAGGAGAAATAAAAAAGCCCCATCTGTCCCTCCTCCCCCACCTATTTCTGCAAATACTGGTGTCTCAGTCCCACTGGGGCAACTGCCACCCCCCAGTGCCCCTGCCTGTGCTAGATTTTGCCCTCTGTCACCCTCTGCCAGCACCTTGCTCTGGCGATTAATTCCTCCCCCTGACCCCTGATTTTGCCCTTTAGCCCCTCTGCTAATCCTTTCTACAGCTGCTTGACTCCCCTGACCAATCCATTTCCGCTGCCTGCTCAGACCCCGGCCACCCATCTCCTCCATTTTGCCCCCTTTACCACTTTTAAAGCCCCGTAAATAGCAGTCAGCAGAATCTCAGGGCTACTAAAGGCGGGGTGAAGGGCAGTGGCTTCAGCAGATGTTACTGAGCATGCTCAGTTCGTGTGCGCACGCTCGGTACACCCTAAGTAGCACATTCATACAAGGAGCACTGTAATGCATTGCATCTGCCCTGCTTAGGGCTTCAGCACCCTGAACTTGTTCCCACTCAGCTGTCTCTGCTGTTGGAACAGGTGCATCCTGGGGGAGAGCCAGTCCATGTTATCCCCCCGGGGGTCAGTACCAGGGGGAAAGGCCTGGGTAGGCTCCGAGGGGAGGCTCTAGAAGAAGGAGCTGTGGTTTCTGGGGGTTTCAGTGACGAATGGGCTGCTATAGAGCAGCACATTCAGAGACTTCAGGCTAAGCTGGCTACCCAGGAACTTACCAGATCAGAAGGGGAGAGGCCACAGTGACCAGGGGATTGGTTGACTGCAGTGTCAGACACATAATTTTGCCAGGAGACAGGAGTGTTATTGATGTCAGAACCCCGACCCTGCCCTGAATGGTCGGGAGGGACGGAGGGGGGTACCGAAACCTAGGGGCACCCTTAGCCTGGGACAGGACACATCCGGTCACCCTACGCTTCAGGAGGTTATCAAAGGGGGCCCCGTGAGGGATTTTTTGATAGATACCAGAGCAGCTATCAGCCTAACTATGTGGGGACAGGGGAGATCCACAGAGGGGACCATGACTATCGTGGGGAAAATGGGGAGAGAGACATAATTAGTATTGAAGCTGAATGGATTAAAGGAGATTGGGGAGAAGGGGAACTCATGTTGGGTTGTAAGGAGATGCTCAATTTGCTGGGGGCAGGGGATTTACACAAAATGGGGTTTCTTCTGTGCTTAGTGAACTGCAGGTATAGACACAGGATGGACATGGCTACACCATCCCTATGAGGGTAGCTACTATGACCATTAAGGCAGCACATGCCGTCCCACCACTCCCAGCTGGGTGGAAACACAGTCTGGTGTGGGCTAGGGACAACTAGGATTGTGGAAAGGGATCTATGGAAGTACTGCTGGAGTGGGGGAGAAGCAGTATCTTATCCCTCGGGAGGCAGTGGAAGAAATGGGGCGACCATAGTGGAGTTGGAGCAGAGCGGGTTAATTGGAGGAGTTCCATCCCCTTGTAATGCTGCTGTGTGGCCGGTAAGAAAGTCAAGTGGGACGTGGTGCCTCACTATCGCTTACAGTACATTAAATGCTCTGCTCAGTGGTGGCACCGAACCTGGAAACGCAGTATCACATCAGACTGCAATTCTGGGTTTTTACTGTCTTGAACATAGCACACGGATTTTGCCTCAGGTCAGTGTCAGGCTGCATTCACATGAGAGAGCAAACAATATTGCTGGACAGTTTTGCTCCATAGGCACCGGGATTCCCCTGCCATCTTCCATCAGTACATGGAACAGGCCCTGGAGAGGGTGGACTCCGCAAGGTGCATACAGTATGTGGATGACTTGCTACTCATGTCAGGCACTGAGGAGAAGGAAGGAACTGATAGACAAGGTCTTCAAGGCTTTAGTAAAAGCAGGGTTAAAGGTCCAAATGGGACACACAGAGTATCCTACCTAGGGGTGAAAGTGTCCCGGGCGAGGTGGGATACTGATAGCTGACGGGTGCAGGTAAGACAGGCCCTACTCCTGCCCACTGACATTAAAAGCTTGCAAAGCTTTTGGGGTTTAACTGGGTTTTGCAAGCATTTTTATGGCTAGTTATGCAGAATTGGCCCAGCCTCTATTTGGGAATAGTCAGAGAAGTCTACAAAGGCAGTGAAGACCCTGAAGCAACACTTGGCCAGGACCCCAGTACTAGCCTTTCCAGACGGGGAGAAACTTTTTTACCTGTACCCTCTGGTATCTGACATTACTATTGGTTGAACTTTAACACACGTATATAGGACAGAGGACCAAGCCGTGGCCTTTATCTCTGGCCTAAGTGCAGTGAAGCTTAAGTATAGATGGTGTGAGAAGGTGCTGCTGTGTACCTATGGGGTGGAGGGATTCAGATACCTCACAGGTATGCAGGAAGTAATAGTTTGGTCCCACCGTGACCCCCTCCAGTGGCTAAACATGCATACTATTTTACAAGGACAAGTAAGCGGGCAGCGTTGTTGACTTTACAAGCAAATAATATCACAGCAGAAGTACTAAAAGAACCTGTAGTTTGGGTAGCCGGAGTACATCTGATTGGCACCCCACACCAGTGTGGGGCTAATCCAGGTACAACCCAACACCAGCCAACCCTAATCAGGTAAAGGAAGGGGGGCCCTGGTACGGTTTCTGGATGGGAGTTGTGTGTATCACGGGAGCGGGGTGGAAACTGTGGGATTAGCTGTTGTGGGCATGAGAGGAACAGAGACAAACTGTATTATTGGCTTTTCACTGGAAGACCATCAGCCCAGGAACAGAGCTGGCAGCTTGCTGACATGTTTAAGTGAAATAGACCCCACATCTGAGGCAGAATGTTGGGTGGTGGAGGATTTGGATTATGTGTTTCGGGGGTCCTCCCTGCTGTTAAGATGGTGGACGGACAATCAGTTCAGGGCAATGGATGGCTGATCTATTAAGCATGCCAATTAGTGGAGGCGAGCAGAGGAGCTCAGTCATCCTGCTACATGAATCAATGTGGTAAAAGTAAAGGCACACAAAAAGGCAGGACCCTTAAGCAAAGGGAATAACTTGGCTGATACAGAGGCAAAGCGAACTGCAACAGAGGCACCCCCATGGCCATGAGAGCCACAGCAAAGTGATCCCTTAGCAGTAATAACCAGAAGTGAGGGGGAAGTTGCATTCGGGAATTGCAGGAATCTTATCCGGGACTGATGGGCGTTACAAAATTGGGGGACAAACATGTACCAAAGGTGGAGCTGAGAGAACTGCCTAGAGAGACCATGAAACACCTGGATAAATTACCACTGACTAGACTGGAATAAGACGTGCACAAATGTAAATATTAAGTGAGAAACTTATTCATAGTGCCGAAGTATGCTAGGTGCTTTTCAAATAAGGAGAGCTTTCACAGCCAAAGGACCAGTAATGCTGTGCAGTCAGGATAGTCGGGCAGCCTTCCTAAGATGGGTGTATGGGAGCCTGGCAGGGAGACATCCGTGGTTTGAGGGGTCACTGGGGACTCTGAAAAAATTGTGCTGGTGGCCGGGTATGGCGGCCAAGTTGAAGTTGCACCTAGAATGCTGTTTGGACTGTGCTAGACACAGCCTACCTCATAAGGTGTCTAGGAGGAAGTTAATGAGACAGGTCCCACAAGGTCCTTGGGAAAGGATACAAATAGATTACACAGGACCCTTATCACCAGATAAAAAGGAAAATCAGTTTATGCTGGTGGTGGTAGATGCCTTCAGTAGGTGAGTGGAAGCATTCCCCACAAGGCATCAGACTGCCCAGGTGACTGCTGAAAAGCTGGTAAATGAGGTATTCACTCAATGTGGGTTCCCAAAGATGATTGACTTTGACCAAGGGGTCATCTTCTGGTCAGTAGAACTATACCTAGCACCTCGTTATGACTCGCCCTCAACTGTGTAACACTTGCTAGGCAACAGGCATGAGTTCCAAAACCAAGTGAATCGAGAGAGAGAGTGGGGAGAGGTATTTGTATCTTGTGGACCCTAAATGCTAATTGTACCTCCTACTCCTCCCTCTCTCTCCACTGTGGAATATCAGAGTCCTCTACTATAAGCTGAAATCATTGAGCACTGTGTGAAGTAGTGGGGTCTGAAGATATATTGCTGAGCAGCTAGTGGAGCAGAGCAGTTCATGGGATGGCTGGTGGAGCGGCTTGTGGTGAGGGCTGCAGCAGAACCCCACGGAGAGGTGGGGCAGCCGGCCTCGAACCATGTAAGGTGACATTTCCACCCAGGCTGGGAGGTAAAACTCTGCAGATAAACTTTTGAACCCTACACTGACCAGGGACAGGGGCTTTTGGGCTGTGGGACTTTTGGGACTTTGGGTGATTTTTGGGTTGCTGGACTTTTGGGTTATTGGACTCTTGGATTGTGTTACTTTGGGGACTTTTGGGGTTACAGGACTCAAGAACCAAAGGGAAAGGACACAGCCCATTTGCTTGGAGGGGGACTTCTGGTTCATGGTTTGCTTTATGAATCCTGTTTGTGGTGTTTCCCCAATATAATGCCACATTGTTTCTCTGTTATTAAAAGGTTTTTGGTACACTCAGACTCCGTGCTTGCGAGAGGGGAAGTATTGCCTCTTAGAGGCACCCAGATGGGTGGTATGTGGTTGTCCCATGTCACTGGGTAGGGGCTCAAGCCGGTTTTGCATTGTTATTGGAACGGAACCCCTAGATACTGAACCCAGCCCTTGTTGCTGCCAACTCTGACGGGCAGAAGGGTTACACGTTCATCTGATGAAGTGGGTCTTCGCCCATGAGAGCTTATACTCCAAAATATCTGTTAGTCTATAAGGTGCTACAAGACTCTTTGCCGCTTTTGGCGTAACACAGTTGTTCCATATCACCTATCTCTCGCAGGTTGCGGGCAGGTGGAACTCATGAACCGCACTATCAAAAGTGAAGTGAAAAAGGGAATAGAAATGGGAGGGAGGAACTGGCCACAATTATTGCCCTTTGTTTTAATGAGGATAAGGGCCTGGGAATCAAAGGGAACAGGGTTCTCCCCCTATGAAGCTCTCATGGGAAGACGCTTGGAGTGATGGGAGAAATTACTCATTCCACTACCCGGGGAGTGTAAGACAGGAGTGGGTCTTAACACTGATTGAGCACATACGGCAGGTACAACAGGTGGTGGCCTGGCAAGATAACAGGGAGCAGCAAAGATCAAAGCATGGTATGACCTGCCTGAAGAGCACGATATACCCATGGTGGGCGATTGTGTGATAAACCGAATTCTAAGACAACATCATCCATTTCTAGCTTCTAAATGGACGGGCCCATACCTATTCCTTGACCAATTAGGGCCTAGCCTGCTGCTACTGGGAACAGAGAATGGAAGAGGAGAATGGGCTCATTGCACTCAGTTAAAAAAGGTACAAAATGGGAGTTAAAAGGAGGATATATAAATTCTATTGCATGCATCTTACAGATGAACTTGCAACAGCAAATCAAGGACTCCCAGCCTCACAAGAACAATCGTTGCTACTAATCACAATTGCTGCTGTTGTAAATCCTACCCTGACCCCATGATGTGAACCGGCAAAAGGAGGAAACATGTGGAATGCTACACCGCCAAGTTGTGGTAATGAGGGAGAGGAGGGCGTGACGTTATTGACATGAACTGGGACTTTATAGATCATTGTTGCAACCAAGGTCCTGTAGTGGCACCAACTCTTATGTAAAGGGGGCCATATAGGGTGTCTAAGACCTGTTTATGGTTTGCAGATCATGCTTATTTTGTCTGTATGCATGTGTCATTTTTGTATTTAAAGTTATGAATATTGGCTCTATACTGTCTGTATCTCAAATGTAGGCTGTGCTTTTGGGTGACATCCCAGACATGTTGGTGTTAGCTTTGCCTAGCCTGCTTGATGGCCCATTAAGGACCATCAGCTAGACAACTGACCCATTGAGAGAAGGCAGACATACCTCGTGACTCAGCAAGGTATGCAGGGACTTGCCCATGTGACTCCAGACTCCATTTTGCTGTAATTTTTCACAGTAAGAACAAAGAGGGTTCTTATGCAGGGATGGGCAAACTTTTTGGCCTGAGGGCCACATCAGGTTTGCAAAATTATATGGAGGGCTGGGTAGAAAAGGCCCCACCCCTAATCCGGCCTCCTCCCACTTCCCCCTGACTGCCCCCTCAGAATCCCCAACCCATCCAACCCCCGCTCCCCCCGACCTTGTCTCCTGACTGCCCCTTCCAGAGATCCCGGCCCCTAACCACTCTCCAGGACTCCAGCCCCTACCCAATTCCTCTGTTCCCTGTTCCCTGTCCCCTGACTGCCCTGACCCCTATCTGTCCTCCCGCCCCCTAACCACCACCCCGGAACACCAGCCCCTACCCGGCACAGCTCCAGGGCAGGGGGGAGCGCGCAGCCCCGGAGCACTGCCCGCGCGGCTCCAGGGGAGGGGGCAGTGCGCAGACCCAGCACCACAGCGGTGCCCACGTGGTGTGACTCCAGGGCAGGGGGTGAGTGCGCAACCCCAGAGCGCTGCCCGCACGGGTCCGAGGGAGCGGGGAGCATGCAGCTCCGGCCCACGAGTGCTGCCCATGTGGCATGGCTCTGGGGGAGGGGCCAGGGGCAGCCTCCCAAGCCGGGGGTTGGATGGGATGGTCTCGCGGGCCAGATGCGGCCCTCGGACTCTAGTTTACCCTCCCCTGTTCTTAAGCCTGAAAAAGACTATAAAAGGCAGATGCCTCATCTCCATCTTGTCTTCAGTCCTGCTTCTTTCCTCTGGAGGAACTTTGCTACACGCTGAAGCTCGAAACAAAGGACTGAATGACCCATCCCAGCTGCGGATCTTTGTACTCCAGAGACTTGATTTGAGTCTGCAGTTGATTCTATCACTGCTGCGAGCCTGAAGCAAGATCTTTGCCATTACTGCATGTAATTGATTTCATTTCACCAGTTCTAGCTCTCACCTAGATCTTTCTCCTTTTATGAATAAACCTTTAGATTTTAGACTCTAAAGGACTGGCAACAGTGTGATTTGTGGGTAAGATCTGATTTGTATATTGACCTGGGTCTGGGGCTTGGTCCTTTGGGATTGGGAGAACCTAGGGTCACCATGTGTCCATTTTTTCCTGGACATGTCTGGCATTTTGGGGTTTAAATTGCTGTCCAGGAGGGCTTTTTAAATAGTTGCAAATGTCCAGGATTTTTTTCCCCTCCCACCCACGGCTGACATAGGGCGCTGGAGCCTTCAACAGCCAGACTCAGGGCACCACTGGGTCTTAGTGGCTTCTGACTTTTCTATCCCTGTTCTGACCCTTCCTTCAGGCATTCACAGCAGGCTGCTGAAGCCTGATGAGTCTGGGGATCTAGTAATTAAAAGTGAAAAAGCCTCAGCTTGCCAGACCTATTAGCACAACATTGAAACTGTTATAGAGCCATTCAAGTGGTAATGAAGCCATTTAACAGGCATACGCCAACCCCAAGGTACATACTGTCAGTTTCTGAATTTACTTACAAAAACAGTTGGGCATGACTGTCATATTTACTCAGAACATGTCAGTCTATAGGACCTTAGTTTAAAATTTGCTTTAAAAGTATTTAATTAGTGGGTTGGTAAAGATTATAAAATCACATCTCTAAAAAATCCTTGCATAAATTTTTAAATGCAAAATCTTTAGCCTTAAATGCTTGAATTTTCAGATAGTTTTTTAAATAAATCTTTCAAAAGACCACCCTTATCTAAAATACACATTTTAATTACTATAGTTAAAAAAAACAATAACTTGCTTCCAAAGTCTTCCTGTCCTTTCTGTTGATCCCTTTCTTCTTCCAGATAGCTGGACAAAGGGAGCTTCTCTTTCTTTACTTCTGTCTGCTGAAGTAGTTTAAAGAGAACCTCCAGCAAAATCAGTACCTTAATAAGATATAAAATCCTTTGTAATGCCCAAATCTTTGGAAACATTTTTTAAGGTTGGTGACATTTCATAAACATGTCTATTGTCATGAAGATCACAGAAAGTAAATTAGTGTTCCCTTTTTCTAAAAGCAATGAACATTGTTAGGAACACACTAAACCTCTGTGACTGATTAATTTGAAATAATGTCTTTGTTTCAGAGAGCAGAGGGGGTTGGATTGAAGGTGGGGTTCTGACTCCTAGGGGGACAGTTAAGGTGGGGGGTTGTCTCAGGAGGGGGTAGACAGGAGACAAGGGCAGAGGGCTTAGATGGGAGTGGACTCTGGGGTGGTAGTGGTTAGGGGGTCCCAGAAGGGGATGCTCAGGGGACAAGGAGAGGGAGGGTTGGATGGGTTGGAGGTTCTGAGGGGGACAGTCAGGGGGGAGGGAAGTGGGCGGGAGCAGATAGGGGGTGGGGCCAGGCTGTTTGGGGAGGCAAACCCCTATCCGCCCCGCCCCCCCAGGGAGTGTCCTCTTTTTTTAATCTTGAAATATGGTAACCCTAGAGAACCTTTTTTTCTTTTACTGGGGTATTGGTTTTCATAACCATTTGTCCCCATAACCAGTGGCTGCTGCTGGTGATACTGGGAAACTGGAGTGTCTAAGGGAATTGCTTGTGTGAATTGTGGTTAGCCAGTGGGGTGAGACTGAAGTCTTTGTTGTTTGGATGGTTTGATTTGCCTTAGAGGTAGAAAAAACCCAGCCTTGGGCTGTAACTGCCCTGCTTGAAGTAATCTGAGGCAATGAGAGGCCATACATGGAATCATTACCAGAAAAGGGATTTATGGGCAGCAGAAAACACAGGGTTGGGTGTATGAAATTTGGGGTACAGGTGGGTAACTAAGCAACTGATAAGCTAGAATGTAAAATTGCAGCAGCAAATCAATGAATTACTGGCACAGCAGCTGTCTACAATTGCCACGGGGTGGAAAAGGGCAGCAGAGTAAACTTGCAGTTAACTCAATGAACAGGTGTGAGGTGGCTTCAGAAGGCTAACCTGGGGGGAAGTGAAGCTAGCCCATATTTATCCACATTTGCGAAAAAATATCCTTCCTCATGGAAAATAACATCCCTGACCTGTGTAATAGTTACCATGGTACCTTGGAACGGGGCAGCAGCTAAGGTGGTCCCCATGAGCATTATGGCAATACTGAGACAGGGTGGAGCTCGCTGGGAACCACTGGGTTGGTGGGATGGAATGGTGTAAATTGGACAATAATTCAGTTAAGTAATTGTTTGTCCAAAGAAAATGTTTGGACGTGCCCCTCCTCAAGGGCTATGGAGGAGCAGACTCAATGGCCTGTTGCCAGCGGTGGACGATTGGGTGTGATGGATATGGGATATGGGGCATTCTACTGGGAATGTACACAATTCTGCAATATAACACTTGGGAGTATAAGCGCACCTGCATCTAGCTCACTTACACATATTTACATGCTGCCATCAGAATTTTTGTGCAAATATGGATTTGTGGCACTCATTGCTGTAAACAATCAAGCCAGTGCGTACTACCCGATTCCATACCAAGTTGTCAGGCTGGTTTGGACTATACCCCATTACATCGCATTGTCTGCACTTTGGACTTCTGGTCTTCTGCTCTGTCTGCATGACAAGAACCAGGGGAAAGCTGTCTAATGGATAGGAATAAATGACAATTTTCACAATGGAGAGAGGTAAATAGTGGTGTCCACGGGGGTCTGTACTGGAACCCATCCTATTCAACTTATTCATAAATGATCTGGAAAAGGGGGCATACAGTAAAGTGGCAAAATTTGCAGATGATACAAAACTACTCATGATAGTTAAGTCCAAAGCAGATTGTGAAGAGTTACAAAGGGATCTCACAAAACTGGGTGACTGGGCTACAAAATGGCAGATGAAATTCAATGTTGATAAATGCAAAGTAATGCACATTGGAAAACATAATCCCAAGTCTACATATAAAACGATGGGGTCTAAATTAGCTGTTACCACTCAAGAAAGAGAGTTGGCATCATTGTGGATAGTCCTCTGAAGACATCCACTCAATGTGCAGCAGCAGTCAAAAAAGCTAACAATGCTGGGAATCATTAAAAAAGAGATAGATAATAACACAGAAAATATCATATTGCCTCTATATAAATCTATGTTACACCCACATTTTGAATACTGCATGCAGACGTGGTCACCTCATTTCAGAAAAGTTATATTGGAATTGGAAAAGGGCAACAAAGAATAGGGGTATGGAACAGCTTCCGTATGAGGAGAGATTAATAAGACTGGGAGTTTTCAGCTTAGAAAAGAAACGACTAAGGGGGGGAAATGATACAGATCTATAAAATCATGACTGATGTGGAGAAAGTAAATAAGGAAGTATTATTTGCTCCTTCCCATAACAGAAGAACTAGGGGTCACCAAATGAAATTAATATGCAGCAGGTTTAAAACAAACAAAAGGAAATATTTCTTCACACAGAGCACATCTATTTGTGGAACTCTATGACAGAGGATGTTGTGAAGGCCAAGACTATAGCAGGGTTCAAAAAAGAACTAGATAAATTCATGGAGAACAGGTCCATCAGTGGCTATTCGCCAGGATGGGCAGGGATGGTGTCCCTAACCTCTCTTTGCCAGAAGCTGAGAATGGGCGACAAGGGATGGATCACTTGTTGATTACCTGTTCTGTTCATTCCCTCTGGGGTACCTGGCATTGGCCACTGACAGAAGACAGGATACTGGGCTAGATGGACCATCGGTCTGACCCAGTAGGGCCGTTCTTATGTTCTTATGTATTCATTTAAAATCTATTTCTTTATAGTTAATAAATGTGTTTTTTTTTGTTTTTGACATAATCCAGTGTTTTTGAATTGGAGTTTCTGGGAAACTCCATTTGGGGTGGCAAGTTGTGTGCCTTTTATTTCTATTAAAGTAATAACAGACTTTATGTATCTTCTTTTGTCCAGGAGAGAGCTGCACAGTACAGGACATTCATTTCTGGGGGGAAATCTAAGACTTGGTGTCACCCTGCAATATAGCCAAGGCTGCTGAGAGTCAAAATATAAGAACCACCTCTTGGGTCAAACATCATAAGTTTGGCCACCATGGAAAGAATTGTATACTGTAACAGAAACACCAAAGAAAAATTCTCAGAGATATGGGATGCTTTTCTAGAAATATCTAAATGATCCTATGAAACACATGGTCCCCCCCACCTCGCTCTCTTCTCTACCCACTTCCATCCCTTTCCATCTGGATTCCCCTCTTCTGAATTTTACTTCTAGTCTTTATCTTTTTAAACAATTTTTCTTTAACTAGTCAGATTTTTTTAAACAACATTTGTTTGTAAGTTGTGTGTAATACAAATAATTGTTTTATATTTTAACCATTCATATTATATGCAATTAAATGTTTAAAGTATAGCTAAGGTTAGGTAGCAGATGGTTAATATATTAGAAGGAGTTGATGTATTATGAGAAGTTTATGTAAATTTTATATTTGTTTTTCTATATAGGTTTTTAAAAAATTAATAAAAAGTAAATAGGAAACAAGATGGCTGCCAACATAACCTGCAACTGGAGTGATGTCATAGAGCAACTGATGACATCACTTCTTTTTCTCAGTTCCCTTTATCTAGCTAAGGGAACTGATGATTGAACAGCTCCCAGCAAAAGTATTTTGTGGCAGTCAAAAATCCTAATTTCTTAACTGATGGTGCTTGTTCAGCCTGCAGGACAATCTGCCTTCAAGGCAATAGATGATGGATTCTACTCAGAAAGGTTATAGTGTAGGTCAGCCAGCAGCAAAGGTCCCCCGGAGCGCCTCACCCCAGCATGGGAGAGGGCTCCCCCAAAGCACCCTGCTCCAAAAAGGGAATGCGCCCCCCGGAACCACCTCACTTCTGCAGGGGAACGAGCACTGCCAAGGTGTCTTGCTCCGACAAGTAAGTGCACCCCCCCGAAGCGCCTCACCCAAGAGGGGCAGTGAGACCCCCCAAAGTGCCTCGCCCCAGCGGGGCAGCGAGACCCCCCGAAGTGCCTCACCCCAGCGGGGCAGCGAGATCCCCCGAAGTGCCTCGCCCCAGCGGGGCAGCGAGATCCCCCGAAGCGCCTCGCCCAAGAGGGGCAGCGAGATCCCCCGAAGCGCCTCACCCCAGCGAGCAGCAGAACTCTCCCAAGGCATCCTGCTCCGACGAGAGAGTGAGCCTCCCCTAAGTGCTTCACCCCGGGGAGGGCATGAGCTCTGCCAAGGCATCCTGTTCCGCCGGGGGAGCGCCCCTCCGCGAACCGCCACACCTCAGCGAGAGAGTGAGCTCTTGCGCAGTGTCTTCCCCCAGCAAGGGCGTGATCTCCCACAAAGCACCTCACCGCAGCGGGGCAGCGAGCTCCCTCGAAGCGCCGCCCCCCAAACAGTAATGGAACTGAGAAGTGGCAAATGTTCCGTCCAGCCAGGGAAGTTGTCAGTGACAAGTAGCCACTTGCTGGTAACTGTGCAGCAGGGCCTCAGTGCCCAGAGGGTGGAACCACACCAGCGAGCTAGCCGTCTGCCAGAGACTGAACTGAACCAGGGAACCTCCGGACAAGTTCACAGGCCTCCTGCCCTCCCAAAGGGCGAGTCCTTGCAGACAGGATCTGTCCCCAGGAGCTCACCACGGCCAGAGGCTGCTTCAGCCAGCCAGGACTCGCCTCAGCCACAGACTAAACGTGCTCGCAGAACCATCCTCAACCCGAAGGACCAATCAACCCAGACTGAACCCATCTATGCAGTCTCCTTTCCGCCAAGGACCGAAGGCACCCGCAGGGGTTCTCCCCGTCCCGACACTGAAGGGACCCACAGGGGTTCTCCCCGTCCCAGCACTGAAGGGAGCTGCAGGGGTTCTCCCCATCCCAGCACCGAAGGGACCTGCGGGGGTTCTCCCCATCCTGACACCAAAGGGACCTGTGGGGGTTCTCCCCATCCTGACACCAAAGGGACCCACAGGGGCTTTCCCCATCCCGACACCAAAGGGACCTACAGAGGCTCTCTCCATCCAGAGAGTGAGTCAAGTTACAGGTGCACACTGCACCAAGAGGTGGAATCAGTTTGCAAGGGCTCACTCCATCCAGAGTCCAAAGTGATTCCCAGGACCTCATTCCAGCCACAGACCAGAGGCACTAGCAGCTATTTATCTGTCCCAAAGGATGCATCAACCCAGACTGAACCCTTCCGTGGGGTCTCCCTCCTCTCAGAGACTGACTCACCCTGCAGGGGCTCACCCTATGCTGTGAGTGCAGGCACCCGCAGGGGCTCGCCCCTGCCACAGACTGCATTAATCCCCAGGGATTTGCCTCCTAGGGCCTTAGCCAAGTTTGGACCTGAATCCACGTGGTGGTCCTTACTCCAGCCAGACATCGGACAGCCAGACAGCCAGGCTCCTGCATGGCCAGGGTCATCAGTGCCAGCAGCTGAGTCACTCTCTGCTGGAACTTTGCCTGTGAAGACAGATATGATCTTAGATTCTGTG
Organism: Dermatemys mawii; assembly: GCA_007922305.1. Classification (NCBI taxonomy): domain Eukaryota; kingdom Metazoa; phylum Chordata; order Testudines; family Dermatemydidae; genus Dermatemys; species Dermatemys mawii. Next base: position 458,934 of record ML677537.1, on the reverse strand, counting down.
TGTGAAGGCACAGGTATCTCAGGCAAAGACTTGGCTATGCCAGTGTTACCAGACGAGCAACTCATTGCTGTCCCATCACATAAGGATGAGCCGGCGTGTGAAGCAGCAGACATGATCAAGCCAGCCAGAGAAAGAATAATTCCAAGGTTTAGTGCTTTCTTTGTGGGTATGTATAAACAATCTTGGGCCATGAATTTACTGGGGCCTCTCAGAGTGTACATTGCAGTTTGGGACTGGTGTCCTGTCACTCCGCTATGACCACTTCTTCAGGGCTGTACTCAGTCCTGCTTCTATAATAGCAGCTGTCATTGTGACTGCTTCATGCTGAGGCTGGATGGGATTAAGTGCAAACCTCTTGGCTTGCTGTCCCCATCTAGGGCAGTTACATCAGCATAAGAAACATACTGGGGCCTCATACTGGGAGCAGGGTCTGCTTATAGCCACACATCCTCCCCCCCCGCCCCCCGCTCACCCTGAATATGAGCCTGAAAGAATCATAGAATATTAGGGTTGGAAGAGACCTCAGGAGGTTCTAGTCTAACCCCCTGCTGAAAGCAGGACCAATACCAACTTTAAATCATCACAGCCAGGCCTTTCTCAAGTTGGGCCTTAAAAACTTCTAAGGATGTTTTAAACTTCCACCACCTCCCTAGGGAACCCATTCCAATGCTTCACCACCCTCCTAGTGAAATAGTTTTTCCTAATATCCAAACTAAACCTCCCCCACTGCAACTTGAGACCTTTGCTCCTTGTTCTGTCATCTGGTACCACTGAGAACAGTCTAGATCCATCCTCTTTGGAGCCCCCTTTCAGGTAGTTGAAAGCAGCTATCAAATCCCCCCTCAATCTTCTCTTCTGTAGACTAAACAATCCCAGTTCCCTCAGCCTCTTCTCATAAGTGATGTGCTCCAGCCCCCTAATTGTGTTTGTTTCCTTAGAGGTTTTTAAGGCCTGGCTTGACAAAGCCCTGGCTGGGATGATTTAGTTGCGGTTGGTTCTGCTTTGAGCAGGGGGTTGAACTAGAACCTCCTGAGGTTTCTTCCAATCCTAATCTTCTATGATTGCATGAGATCTCTTTCTCTATTGTGAGGATGCTGCTTATACAGTGGAACACTCTGGCTGCCACTTTGTTGACCTGAGCTCCTGGCTCATCCATACTAGACTGAAGAACTAGTTAAGTGGTACAGATAAGCAGGTATTGATCTGCATAAACTGGTTCCTAACTCAGGATCCCTGCTGTGAATATCTGTCCCACAGTTCATGGCTTTGTCACCAGAAGGCAGAGAACTGCCAAATATTATGGATGGAACCGGAGCACTATGGGATTGTTCTGGGAGAATTAGTTAAGGCAGTTCATCTTCCCTACCTCCACCAGCATTGGAAATGTTCCTTCTGAACCAGTGTGCACCACAATGGTACTATTATCCTGGCCTTGGTCCATTCCGCTCAGTTAACAAGTCACTGGTTTCAATGTGCTGTGTCACCGCAAGGCAAAGGGGTGGTGAGGTGTGCACTGGAGAATTTCCTGTGCCTTATGCCCAGTGTCTGGACAGAGATGCATTTGTGATAAAATTTTAAATGCCACAAGCACTGGGGTTTCCAGCTCCAGTGTCCCTTGGGAATGCTCTTCCACTGCCCAGTGGATTTGGCTGTTATACAACGTGTAGCAGAGAGGCATAGCCACTCTTGAAGACTGCCGGTGAGGGACGGCTAGACACCCCCGGAGGGCGGAACCATTAAGGCCATGCTCACCACACCAGATGCAGAGGGGCAGGACAGGAACAGGAAGTTTAAAGGCAGACACCGTAGCTCAGTTAGGCTAGATGGACACGTTTGAGCTACCAGACCTGAGGAGCTGCTGGGATTGCAATGTATCCTGGGGAAACAGAGGATGACCCCAGAACTCAGGTACAGCCCAGGGACGGCTGACGGTAGTACAGGTGTGTTGCTGCCTGAAGACAGGTCAGTGTGTTGAGAGCAGATCTCCGCTGGCCCAGTGGCAGAACACTCTACCACTGTTAGGGCCCTGGCCCACTAAACGCTGCCACCCCACCCCTAGGGCCAGGAGACCTGTGTTGCTCTACCGTCTGCTGAGCTAGGATGCTAGATGCTTTGGTGCCCTGCCCTGCTTGGGGCCTGGGCTCCTAGCCTACTGACTGCTCTGCCCTGACCTGCCTGCGGGCCAGAGCCTCAGGCTTTTCGGTGCCCCGCCTGGCATGACGGCCCAGGCTTATAGATTATTCCTTGCTCTGCCCTGCCTGAATGTTTGAGCCCTCGAGAGCTGACTTCCCCTTGTACAGACTGCCATTCTAGGTGCATGACAGCAGAGAGGTGTGGCCACCATTGGAAACTGACACGCATACACACTTACACAGCCAAATATTTCCTTCCCTCCGCTCTATCCCACCACTCCTAGTTATACCTCCAAAGTCATTTCCCTTTCTCCCACACCTATGTGTAAGGGGTTCTCCTCATCCCCACTGGTCAACATTTAGCTGAGTTTTGCCATTAGTTACAGGTATACAGTGAATCCATTGGTTATTTTGGGAAGTCTCTTCACTGGTCTCGGTGAACAAAAATTGTAGTTTTACAAAATAGTGGATCCATATCGATGGACTGTGTGACAAGGCATCCAGGCAGGGAAATAAATAAATCCAGGCGGGGAATTTGAACTTGGATGATCTTCTACTCACTGGCCCTAGTGCAGGATCTTTACTTCCTGGCACCTGTCATATGAGGTTACAGAGGGCTACATGCCTCAGGTCAGTGGCAACTATTCCAGTATTTTCAGCTTAGTATCACTGTCCTTGAATATGCCACACTTCTGCAAATCAGAACTGGGCTGATGCGCTAGGCAATGATACAATTTCCTAAAACTAAATTTCCTAAAACATCATTCCAATGATACAATTTCCTAAAACTTCCTTCTTCTCACTATGTAGCCCCCATTCTGTGTCATTTCTTCCAAAACTCTGTCTCCTGGTCTGCTCAGTGGGTGCCATCAGCCCCCAGATGTGCCCCAAAGTCCTTTGCACTGGGTGTAGAGGTTGTCAGTGGTCTTTGAAGTTGCCACAAAGGGTCCCAGACCAAAAGGTTCCTCCCACACGAGGAGTAGAAACAAGGATACTGTTTGGGAGCCAAACACTCTGCTGTAGTCAGAGAAGATCGGTCTGGCAGGGTCCAGATGGTAAATGACAATGGAAATCCATGTATTAGTCTGACACTCAGCCTGTGCCTAAAGCTCCTCTTGTTGTGACCAGTTCAAGGCCTACATCAGGAAACTGCAGGTTTTTACCCTGGATCTGCAGGAGCCCAGTCAACTGCCACGTCCCTGCCTTTGCCATCAGCTTGCTCCTAACTGAGCAGGAAAGACCATGAAATCTAATGTTACATCAGAAGCAGCTTCCCTGGCCTGGCTGCAGGAGCACTGTGACCTCTGATTGGTCAGGGCTTCCTATTTACACCGGAGGAGAGGCACAGGACGTCGTCTTCACAACTGGGCTCTACTTGGCTGCTACATTAGACCCTGTCTTCTTGTCTAACTCCTGAACCCGCTTCCTGACTCATTCTTGCTTTCCTGTCTTGTTCCTGACCCTCACCCTGATCGCCAACTCTGGTTCTGACCCTTGGCTCAACCCCTGATTCCAGCTCTGGCCCCCAACCGTTGGCTTGACTCCTGACTATGACTCTGGCCATTGGCTCCATTCCCAGCTCTGGCTCCATCTCCAACCACTAGACATGACTGCCTACGTCTTGGCCCCGATAGTCTGTCCATCTGTGGCTAAAGCTAATTTTAAAAAATTGACCAGTTTTCAGCTATAAATGCAGTTTTGATGACATTTAAATGTTTCATAAGAACGTGTAGATTTCAACTAAATCATTTTGTTTAGATAATGTCAAAATGTTTCATTTTAACTTTATAGTTTCAATTCAACTTTTATATTATATTACAATATTAATGTTAATGATGTATTGTATTTTTGTTTAATAACATGATGGATATATTATATTTATTATTTCAACACAATCTAAAAGTGGAAATGCAAGTAGATGTTACTGAAACAAATAGTTTGATTCAAAATCAACCATTTTCTGAATTTTTGTTCCACGGGAAATTTCAGCATTTGGGATTTTTGTTCTGATACAGAATCAGTTTTCCCCAGATAGTTCTGGAATTTTCCATGGGATGGGTATCCTGTTTCTGACCAGCACTATTTATTACTGTGCAGTAGGAAATGCTTGGCATTATAGTGTTCCCACTGCAGCTTGCACTGGTTCATAGGTGAGTAGTCCCTGAGTCCCAGCGACGTAGCTGTTCACTGAACCAAAAAGCGATTATTTTGGCCTGTGCCTAGGGTGAAAAATCAGGACAGGAAGTGGGGAGGCGGGGAATAGGAGCCTATATAAGAAAAAACCCCAAAAATCAGGACTGTCCCTATATAATCGGGACATCTGGTCACCCTAACTGTGCCAGCATTCCCACAGTTCATCACTTCCTCCTCTGTTACATGGCACTGTACTCAGTGCGCCAACCCTGGTGGTGCCCTGCCTACTCTGTACAATATCACAGAGCTGTTGGGTAATGAGGAAGCCTGCAGGGTCTTTCACTGCATGTCATTCAAACAACCTGTGAACGCTGGAGAACCACCAGATCAGGAGGCTGAGCTGCTGATCTCATTTGTTCTGTACTGCTCAAAGCTGACATCTCTTGGTCTGTGTGAATGGCAGATCCCCACCACTAGACCAGCTGGTGTTTGAAACCTAAAATGAAAGTTTGGTAATAAAGATTGTGGCCATTCCATGCTCACCTAGTCTGGGAACTGTTGGTTTGCCAAGGCAGTCTGTGGGAGCAGGAACGAGAGGGTGTTTGCAGTCAGGGAGTAACAGTGATCCCTGCTGTTGTTGACGATTCCAGTGACAGCCAGTAGACCAGGAGTAGCCTGGATTTATAAAGCTTGGGGAAACTGATTCTTAATCTCCTAGCCACCATTCATTGATTTGTCAGATTTGGATTTTTATCCATGTTCTGTTCATGTCATGGTATCTGTTTGCCAAAGACTTTACCACCCTACTCAGCTATTTTACTGCAGCTGTTTCTATCAGTCCTTCAAAATATATAGTAGCGAGCTGTTATGCATGTGTGTGTGTGTGTGTGTGTGTGTGTGTGTGTGTGTGAATGCACCTTTGCCCTCCACTGTAAGACTCAGAATTGCTCTGTGTCATAGGCTCCATACTGCTGACAGAGAACAGAGATTTTCCTTCAGCTTGTACTGAGGCAGTGACCATTGCACCAGTTCCTGATTCACATTTTTGAAGTTCTCTTCATGGTTGTGAGAGCTAGAAGCAACATGGGCAGGTGCCAGGGAGGTGCACACAGCCACGTGTGGCTACGAAGTGAATGTGCTTAAAAGCTACGATCCTGGAGCACATTTCTGTGGCAAGCAGTGGATGAGGATAAGAGACGTGAGTCAGGAGACATAGCTTCTCCTCCTAACTTGCTTAAACTCTCTGTGCCATGGGTTCCCCCTCTGTCACAGGATTGCTACAAGGTGTAATTCATGAATGTGTTTAAAACACTTTGCGATCTGCCAGTAAAAGATTCTAGAGAAATAGAAGGTATTGTTGTTATCGGCAGGATGGGGATGAGTCCTTACAGAAAAGCCAGAATCCTTACAGAAAAGTCCTGTCAGTCAGCAGGGAAGAAAGTGTTAGGGTGTGGTAGATATTTGACAGGTCTTCACAGAAATTACTCTAAATATCTGTAACATTAAATAGAAAATGTGATCATTGCCATAGATTTCGGAACCAGCCTGCAGAATTCTCCAGCCATCCAGTCTTTCCATGAGTATAGAACGGTTCAGTGCACCTACAGAAAGGTGTTCATGTCTTTAAACTCCACAGGCTCCTTCTATATGGGTGTACTTCAACCACCAGACTACCCTTACCGAAGGTGACAACATGGCAACTGCTCCAAAAGCCCTGAAGCCAGCCTACATGTCTGAGGTCGGCTCTGGGCGACTTCTTCACACTTTGCTGATCCTTCTGCTGAGATGGCCCCAGGACAGATGATGGCCAGTGTAGTATCAGGGAAGGGCAGGAACTTTGCCAAGTTTGGGATAAATCGTCTAGAAGCCAGTGGACCCAGGAGTGGGAGATTTTGGGGCCCTTACCAATTCTTCAGCCTGGCCACTCACTGCCGCACAGTTAAACTGAGCAGAAAAGAGAGGGAATGTGGAGCAGGGATTGTGTGCGCTTGTGTCTTGCCCAACACTGAGCCCCGGGACATGGCATCACAGCTGGAATAGAGTTCACCCTCTCTCTCTCTCTCTCTCTCTCTCTCTCTCTCTCTCTCTCTCCATTGCAGATCTCACTGATGAAATGTACATGGACATCTTGTGGTGGCTGAGAGGTTGGTTTCTCATCTCATTTTGTATGGAATCTTAGACACAGGGTTTGCTCTGTTTTAATGGTTAGAGCTCAGAGATCTCTCCCTCCCTGGCTGTTGATTTCCCTTTCTCTAAGGCTCCCTTGCCTCGCACATTATCGTTTCATCAAGAAATTGCAACCAGAATCCCAAGTTGCTATTTTTGTAGAACCTACACAACCCCAGTGTTTTGCTTATGTATGGCTAAGCCCTGAATCACAGACTGCATTAAAGATGCATTTAAGCTTTCATGGCTTGTGATCTCTTTGGGGTTCTTCCCTGGGGCATCTTTCTCCATCTATGAGGCATCTGCGGCCAAGGGGTGGAGGGTGTGATCAGATGCTTCCAAAGCTGAAATTTCTACAACAAAAGCTGGCAGGTGAATTTTGGCTGGTGTCTAAACCCAGCAATGCACCCCGAGTCTGCTGAGCTTTCAAACAATGGAGGATGGCTGCCCTGTTGGGTAGGATGTGGGGCGACAGCAGACAGCATCTTCCCCACAGGTTTCCCTGGGTTGTCTGTTTGACCCGTCAGCAGCTGCCTGGGTGCTTTTGGGGTGCATGTTGCTGAGTAGTGTAGTAACCTGTATTCGTCTCTCTCCTTCCCTCCTGTTCCCCACCTGTTCTCCACCTGCTTCCAAATCCTCGCACTTCTCCCTGCACATGGCTCCTCTGCCAACCCCCCATGTCACCAGATGAAGAGGTAAGAGATCCCTTGGCATGGCTCTTCTCTCCTGCTTGTAGCCCCTTGCCTGGCCTGGCCCCACTTCTCAAGGGTCTCCCCTCATTGAGAGACGAGAGCTGGGCGGGTGGATTCCTGGACCCTCTCAGCTCTCCTGGACAGCACTGTTCCCATTTACCTCCCCTGGCAGGGAGCTCCATGGCTCAAGCCTCCAACATACTCTTTCCTCCCCTCCCCTGTCACTCACCACCTCATAGCACTCCCCCGACCCCGGCCTCTGGGCAGCCCCTGAATACAGCCCCTCACCTCAGTTTCCCTTCTTGGCACCCCAAATAAACACCACACAGGGTTTTACAGTCATCATGACAGCCCTCCTTAGAGTCGAACACATTAAATGAAAGTTCAGAGCTGAACACAGAAATCTTCCCTCCAGCCTGGTTCAGCGTCCTTCCTGCCTTAGCAGGCTACTCCCAGCCCTTCCTACCTGGGGCAATTCCCCTGGGCTCAGAGTCTTCCCTCCCTCACTTCAGTCTCCTAAGCTTCCTCCCTGACAGCAGCCACCTTCTGCTCTTTGAGGGCAATGGCCTGGTTCCCCTCAGGTGGGCTCATTCTATAATTCGGGCTGGCTTGGCCCCAGGTTCTCCAGCCCAAGCAAACTTCCCTGTCACACTCAGAGCGAGTGCCCCTGCTCTGCCAGCGCTGCCACGTGTGTTCACTGGCCTGGGCACCTGGAAGATGTACTCTGGGGTCCGGGCACTTTTTGGGTTTCACTGAATTCACCTCTCTGACAGAGGGAGGGAAACCATTGCCCTGCACTTACCATCTCTGCCTGGATCCCCCGCAATGGGGAGCACACACAGCACAGGGCCCCTGCCAAGGCGCTGGGAACAAGAGCGGGATGAATCTTTTCTGCCCACGCTCCAAGGCACACACAACTTGCCGGCTTTCAGGGTTTCTTTCATGATGGAAACCCTACATTGGCAGCCTGTTTCCTGCCCTAGGTTACAGAGGGGTGGGCAGGCTCTGAGGGGCTCTGAATCACTCTGACAACAGTGGGACATCTCCTTTGAAGGGCTGCCCTGGCCAGTAAAGGGTTCTGTGTTCTGGGCTATGTGGGCATCAGTCATCTGAGGATCCTGGGAGCTGGGAAAGAACAGCTGCCTGGAAGGGTGTGTTATGTGATGTGCATGGCGGGGGTTACACAACCTGGCAGCCAAGCCTGACAGAGCTGGGCTGGGATTGCATGGGAACAAGAGGACACTGCTGCATGTGGCCAAGAGAGGGAAGGGAGCCCATTGTCTGGCAGCGTGAGGACTTCCACACAAGTGTGGGAATGTGATGTGCTGCTGCCCAATGCCCTTGGGCAGCGAGAGCAATTCCGGGTCTAATGGTGACTGGGAACATCAGCCGCTAGGGCTGGTCAGTCCCTCTGGAAAGTGGTCAAAACAAATGCAGCACAGCCTTTGTGTCCTGAGGCTGAGCCTGGGGCAAGTTTGTTATTCTGCAGGATTTGCTGAATAATTTGAGCAGATAATTTCTAGCCCAGTGGGTACTTGCTGTTTGTGTTGGGTGGTTGGTCACCTCAGTCACTTCGTTTGTTTCTGCTTCCTGTTTGGATGAATGAACATTTTCAACAGAAGAACATCGAATAGTGCACTTTCTGGTGCAGATTTTCCTACAAACGATGTGTGCGAAAATCTGGGACAGTTCCAGCATTAACAAGCATATTTACTAATCCCTGGGGTTGTCCAAATGCTCAGGAATAATGAATAATGGCACCACTTGGCTCCTCATTGTTATTCACAAAATTATCCACTAATTAGCTCTTTAATTATTTGCTCTTTCTAAGATCAGCTCTCGGGGCCAAGGCTGGGGAACCTTTTTGTTACATAGAGGATTTTAAAAGGAATTTATAGATACAGTTTGCAAAACTGTCATCCTTGGAGTAGGATATAATTTGCAACAGAGCTTCATGCCCTCCTGTCACTAACAGCTGCATGGAGAGCTGGGGATGGAACAGGTGCCGACATCTCAGAATGCACTGTGACCATCAGTACTAGTTAACCCGTGTCATTGGTCTCAGTAGAGACAGTAGTTAATGGGTCACAGTTCTCTCATCTCATTGGATGTGGGGCTTTAGTTTAGGATTGATGGGGCAGCATGGAGGAACGTTGCTCAGTCTTTGCATAGAGGGCTTAGATGCCAAGGCTCCCAACTGGCACATTTCACCAGCACTCCCGTTGTGAGGGGAGAACCCAGCTGTGTCTATCACGTGCAGAGAAACACAAACAGCACACACTCACACTGACACAGTCAGGAACATCTATGGCTACTCACCAGAAACACAGGGAGTGTTAACTAATTCTGCAGAGAACAGATTCTGGGAGCGAGGCACTCAGGAGGAATTCAGGGAGTTTAAGCACAGGCTACGGACCCTGGCTGTCAGCACACTTAGAATGAGTTAGCGATTGTGACTAAATCTCTAGTGGCTACATGTCACCATCTGGTTGCAGTCATCGTATTTCCACCTTTAATCATAGATGTGCTTCCGTTTTACAGGGCACGCTGTTACACACTCCTCGGTGCACTGCAGAGCAAGCTGTCACACCTGCAGGGCTCGCTGTCTGCCAAGTGCACTGTCACGCACTGCAAGGTGCACTGTCATACACTACAGGGTGCAATGCACGGTGCATTGTCTCCCAGCACGCAGTCACACAGTCCTAGGCATGCTGTCTGTCCTGCCATCCTCATGACCCCTCCTCATTCCTCTCTCTGTTGCGCATTGCCAGTAAACTCTGGGCCTGGTTCTGCTCTGCCTGACACCAGTTGGAAAATGGAATGGATGGGACCTAATTAAGGTCTTTTCCATCCAGTTATTTCTGAACATTACTTAGGCAGTGTCACGATTGCCTCCCCACTCTGAACTCTAGGATACAGATGTGGGGACCCGCATGAAAAAAGGAAATAACCCCCCAAGCTTATTTTACCAGCTTAGATTAAAATGTTCCCCCCAGAACACAACTCCTTCTGTGTCTGGAACTGATAATGCTGCCGTCATCAAAGTGAGAATGTCTCAAGAACTATGGGACATGGGCCACTTGAAGCCCTTCTTTCTCTTTCCACAAAACCCCCCAAACTTATCCTCCCCTGGGAAAGCCTGAGAGAAAGAAAACCCCTCACTGATCTTGCAAGATGTGCCCAATCCAAAACCAGGATCTTACACAATGGAAAACAAGCAGTCAAATTCTTAAAAGAAAGAGTTTAATTGAAGAAAAAAAGAAAGGAATAAATCCCTTGTAAAAAATCAGTAGAACAGCACTACAATAATCAGTAAAGAATCCAAGACAAACCTCTCCCCAAGGCAATTTCTCCCACTGCTCTGGATAGCTGCTGAGCCTTGCAGTATAAAGAAACACAGAGCTAATTCCCACAACTGGAGACTGTACCGAGTGATAGAACCCGAACATAAAACTTACTGCTGAACTCGACTTGCTGTTGCTGGTTAGAATATTTATAGAGAGGGAGAGTAAAATCAATAGGAGTGGTTCATCCCATAGCCCAAGTGAACTGAAACTAAAACTCCTCTTTGTCTTTTGAGGAATTTCTCATTGGTCAGGTGCTCACTTCTCAGGTTACCTTTAGCTTAACCCCTTACAGGTAAACAGTAATTCTAGGCTACTTTATACTTGATGACAGGCTGCATCTCAGAGGATCCCATATTTGCCAGTCTCCAGTGCCACTGCACTACCAGTGCTGCATCACCCTGGCACCACCTGGGCTAAAATTCTCCACCAGGCTTCATCTGGCTTGCCTTGCCATGGAATGTCCATCGGTTAAAACCCTTTGTAGATATGTTGAGCCTTTCTGTGTTCCCCTTCCCATGCCCGCAATCCATCCAGCACTGGCCTCTTCTCAGATCACACTGTGTGTGTGTGTGTGGCGGGGGCATCCCAAACAGCCTGCCTGCCTGCCCATACCTCTCCACCGCCCTGACTCGCAGGGCGCTCTGGGACAGCCCTCTTCCTCCTCTCTGGTAAAGCATGTCGACATGCACAGCCCTGGGTGTACTGCCAGCCAAAGGTGGCAAATTAACATCTCCATCGGAGCAGCGAAAGCCAAAAATGTGCAGCTGCCCCTGAACTCCCAGCTCTTAGCACAAACAAAACCAACTGCCTTTCTAGCTTGGCCTGCTCACATGGAGCGGGATGGGTGAGCACTGGACAGATGGAGCTGGAGGGGTGTGGAGGGCACATGGCTCAGGATCCCCTGGTGCTAGCACAGGGGTCTGGGCTCTAGGCAGGACGAATGTTTCCATCCCTGTGACCCTCACCCAGGTCACGCAGCCCCCCAGCATCTGGTGCCACTGAACCACCTGGGGCCCAACAACACTTCTCTCTGTCCCAGGGTCTCTTCACCCCAGGACTGTCTCCCCATTCACCCCCACCTTCCGCTCCCTCTGGGTGTCCACACGACTTGAACCCAGGGGACTCCACACAGACATACAGGTCGGGGTCAGGGGTGGGAGTCTGTCCACCACCCCACCCATCTGGCTGATGGCATCTATGGCCTGGGGACCCAGCAAGGGAGCTAGACACCGGGGCTTTTCCGCAGGGTTCACCTGGTTTGAATTGCCAGCCTGCTCCACAGCAGTGAGGTGGACATTCCCATCCCCCCATCCCTTAACCAGGGACCCCAATTTAGTATTGAGGCTCCTGCAGAACTGGCATCCAGGGGTCTATCCCCACTCACCCCTCAGAAGTCCCTTGGGACCCTTGGCTTCACCATCACCAGTCCACACTGCTGCTCCTCCTGCAGCACTTTTCCAGGCTTTTGCTGCCTCTCACAGTCCACTTCCCTTCTTGGACTCAGCTCCACTTCCCTCTCTCTCCGGTCCCCGGATGGGGAACCCAATCGTGAAGACCCCCATCTGGTTGGGGACAGGAGTCTTGGGGATGCTCAGTGACCACTCCAGATGCTCCCAGATTCTCCTGCAACCCCATCTGGATCAGGAATCTGCGTCTTCGAGCGGCCATAATCCTCCAGCTGGTCATTAACCTTCCGCTGCACGATTAACTGTGCCTTGATGCACATCTCAATGCATAACCCTCTCTGTCTGCACAGGGTTACAACATCCTTCTCAAGGAGATGGTGATAAGCCATCATTCCACTATTCCCAGGTTGTTGTGGACTCGCAGGCCTGTGCGCTCTCAGCGCCCCACAGGTTTCCAGGAGGAACCTGTTTTGTGTGCCAGCCCTTGTCGAGGTCACTGCCTCTTTGCCAGGATTGAGCTGCAACTCCTCGGCCCCTGGAACCACTCACTGCAAATCCCAGGGGAACCCTGTTACTGCAGAAGTTCTTCTCCCTCCTAGGGCCAAGCCACAGGCTTCTTCGCCCCTGAGACTGCGCCCCGCAGTTCTCAGGGGGAACCTGGTTCCGCAACAGTCCTTCTTGCTGGTCACGCACTCTCAGGGGTTAAGCTGCAGCTTCTCCGCCCCCTGAAACTGGCCTTCTCTGAGCCTTCAGCACGCCTGGTCCCCGGCAATCCCCTTCTGTTTTACTGCTCCCCAGTGACTTACAGTTGGATGCGCCGTCCACAGGGTGAAGTACATCTCACCACTGCCACCAGTTCTCACGGAGTCCCCGGGGCAATGGTCTGGACCTGCTCCTTAAGAAGCCAGTGAGGACTCTGGGGGGAAGCTTCTTCTCCATAAACAGCCTGTCTCCAAGGCTAGGAGCTTCACAGCTTCCACCTTCTTGGGTCTGACCTCAGAGCATTCAGCACCTTCTGCCCCTCCGTGCGCTTCCCCCAGCGAGCCCAGCCAGGCAGGGTCCTGGGGAAGCCCGTGGGTCTGCACCCCAACTCCACAGTTAGAAGTGACTCTCAGCCAGCCAGTAAAACAGAGGTTTATTAGATGACAGGTGATCTAAGACAGAGCTTGTAGGTACAGCGAACGTGACCCCTCTGCTGGGTCCATTTTGGGGGCCAGAGAGCCAGGCCAGCCTGCCTGTGGCTCTCTGCCTCTTCCCAGCCAGACCCAGACTGACCCTCACTCCCCAGCTCTTCCCCTGCTTCCTTTGTCTGCTCCCCAGGCAGGAGGTCAGGTGACCTCTTCCCCCCACCTGGAGTCAAGTTACAGCTTCAGGCATGGACACCTTCACACAATAGTCAGAGGAGCCATTGAGAGCATTTCTATTCCCTCACACCTGGGAATTATAAAATAGCTCCCCAGGTGTAACTGGATTCCTGTGAACTTCAGATGCTCAGGTGCAGCTTTGTCTAGGACAGGGGTTCACAAACTGGGGGGTTGGGACCCCTCAGGGGGTCACAAGGTTATTACATGGTGGTTGAGAACTGTCAGCCTCCACCCAAAACTCTGCTTCACCTCCAGCATTTATAATGGTGTTAAATATATGAAATGTATTTTTAATGTATGCTGGGGGGTCACCCTCAGAGGCTTACTGTGTGAGAGGGGTCACCAATGCAAAAGTCTGAGAGCTCCTGATCTAGGGGTGTGTGGAATTCCCTGGGTTGGGAGGGGGGTAGGGCAACCAGATAGCAAGTGTGAAAAATCGCAACGGGGCTGGAGGGTAATAGGAACCTATATAAGAAAAGGCCCCAAATATCAGGACTGCCCCATAAAATCAGGACATCTGGTTACCCTAAGAGGGGGTGTGTGGAGCGACAGGCTCCAGGCAAGATCAGAGCCTGCAGTGTTGTACAAATAGTGTGATTTCTTCTGCTCACTCCAAAAGGCCCAGATTCACACCCCAAAATGGCCAGGGTGTCTATATACGCAGCCCTAGTTCATTACCCATCTCCCCCTCATGCCAGTACTCATCCCCTTTCCTTACAGTGACTGGCTTAGGAAGGATCTTTATCAGGGAGAGGGCTAGGGACCCTTCTTTTAACCCTAAGGCTTCACTTGGACGATAGTAACGTTCCTCGGATCACTCAGAACTTACAGCAAAGGGAGGCACCAGAACTACAGCCGCTAATAACTCAAATCTCCAAAAATAGTGTGCCACTCCCCCCGCCCAAGGCAGTGCTCAGCGAGGGTAAAGCAAACAAGCTGCCCATGAGTGAGATCAGTACTGCCAGCACATGGCACAGGACTGGCTGTGGAACACCTGTAGCCTGTCATGCTATAAGGAGTAGAGGGGCAGAGCTTATCAAACCTGATTCTCAGGATCTCGTCTCAGAGTTTGGATTAAATAAACCATATAAAAAACCCAAGGAAACTAGAAAACACCTGTTCTCCCATGCAGGCATGTAAGGAACTGTGTGCATGGCTCACCAGGCGTTAGACCCTGAACCTTCAGATCCCCACAACAGACCTCAAACCACTGAGTCCCCAGGAGAAATTCTTCTGCCCTGTGTGGACCAGCAACTACTGAGGGATGTGACACACCCCTTTCCAGTGGGTTACACAAGACAGCAGTAGAATATTGGAGCTCAGGAGTCCTGGATTTCATTCCCAGGTCTGGGTGGCGAGTGCTGTAGAGTGGTTAGATGTAGTCTAGCTGAAGCACATAAATCTGGCACCTCCAAGCTACTATAAGACAGTGCATGTGAGACTAGAGTGGGCCATATCAGCAACCTGGATTCCCTTCTCAACTCTGCCTGCAGTGACTTTGAGTCAAGTCTCCAGTCATTTCTTTGTAAAATGGGGGATTGCACTGAAGAGCTCTGAATACAAGCCCAGAGCTTGTCCATATAGTCATTGCTGAGTGTGTTTGGAATGGGCATTAACAGACAGACCATTCTGCAATCTGCAAATAGCCTCTCCGATAAACCTCAGACCTGCTACCTAGGAACATCTTCTGGGAGGAGCTGGCATGGTGGGGGTGGCATGTGGAAAGGAGCACATGGCAGAAAGACAGAGCACCTGGGGAGGAGGAGGGAGGGAGAGTGCTCCGGCAAGGGAGAGCTGGCTACGTCAGGACACAGTCTCGGCCAAGAGCCAACCTGGCCCAGCTACCACTGGCCCGGAAGTCCAGGTTCCCCTGAAGGAAACCTTTCTTCCTCCGTGCCCCTCACTGCTGTGGTTTCCTCTCAGACATGTTAGTTCTCACGGTCTAACACTCACAGCGGGCCATGGATGCAAAGCAGCCACTGTTTTGGGTGCTTGGGTTCCAGGGCATTTGAGTGAAGAGCAGGGGGCACTTCTGATGATCTTGGCCTGGCGATTTGCCAGGACCCTGCGGGTTAAGGAAACAGATGTGTTTGGTGTTTTAAATATGTCCTGTGTCCACATGGAAACATTTACAATGGAGTTGGACCACAGGAGAGTGTTAGTGCCCTCTGCTGTTGGGCATGGGCGCGAGGAGACACGGTGCTGCAGAACATACAGTGACCCCAGGCAGCCTGGACGGTGTTTGAGTTGTCCAGACCTCGACGGTGTGCCATGATCTCCCGTGGCAGAGCCGGTGAGCTAGTATGCTCTGGGGGCATTACAATGGAATGCAGAAATCTGTGCAGGACCCTGTGCACAGGCAGGCGCGGGGTTAATCGTCCCTTGCACTGTGGGTAGAACATTCTGGGCTGGGTTCTTTCCATCTTGTTTTGGTTTGGAGAATAAAAGCCTTGGCGGCAGCATGGCCTCTTCCCAAAATAACTCAGCCTTCAAGCTAATTATAGCTCTCTAGCCTGTTAGCCGTTGACTGAAACTCCGCTTTCCAGGACACAACCTGAGAATTCTCCCTGCCGTGTCCTCACTAACCCCTCTGCTATGGGCCAGGGCCAGGCACGGGGGAGCTCACTCACTGCACCAGGGCTAGGGAAGGGAAGGTCCCTTCATCAGCAAGCTGCTAAAAACTCTGTCCGTCTCTGCTCATCTCTCTGCATCCTGCCACCCCAATGTCCCTCGCTTCAGGAGCGCCCACAGAGCATGGCCAGGGCCTGCCCTTGGCTCTGAGTGGCAGGCAGCACTGTCTCTAGTTCTTATTTGCTAGGGAGGGACTCTGTAAAGGAAATGCCATCTGGATATAGCAGCATCTGCCTAATGGTTCCGGGCACTGGGGCTTCCCCCAGCCATTGGAGCACCCTACTCAGCTCCACTTCTGCCTCTGCTAGGGAGGCTGAACTGATCTGTCAGGTCCCATCAACTGCTAGAAACTACACCCCAGCAGGCAGGAGCCCCCTTCTGTGGGCCAACTGGGCACCTCTGCCCACACCTTCTGCATGTGGGGCGGTGCCACCCTGGGCTCCACCATTCTGGGGCTGAGAGAGCAGGCACAAGTGTGACAGAGTGGCAATGTTCTTAATGGTTCCTCTGATTATTGTGTGGGGACGTCCATACCTAAGGCTGTAACCTGAGTCCAAGTGGAGGAGGGAGGAGGTGACGCCTTCTGCCCAAGAGACAAAGGAAAAGCAGAAAAGGGGCTGGAGAGTGAGTTTCAGTCTGAAGCTGGCTGGAGTCAGGCAGGGAAGGGCAGACGGCCTATCTGGCTTTGCCTCCCCCAAAATGGATCCAGCTGAGGGGTCGCGTTCGTTGTACCTACAAGCTCTGTTTTAGATCATGTACCTGTCATCTAATAAACCTCTGTTTTATTGGCTGGCTGAGAGTCACGTCTGACTGTGGAGTTGGGGTGCAGGACCCACAGGCTTCCCCATAGGCTTCCCTCCTGGGCGGGCTCGCTCGAGGAAGTGCACGGAGGGGCAGAAGGTGCTGAATGCTCCGAGGTCAGTCCCAGGAAGGTGGAAGCTGTAAGCTGTGAAGCTCCTAGTCCTGGAGACAGGCTGTTCACAGAGAGGAAGCTTCCCCCCGGAGCCCTCACTGACTTCGTAGGGAGCAGGTCCAGCACATCGCCCCGGGGACTTCGTGACAACAAGAATCTGTTCCTCTGCGATGAGCCTGGCCGAAGGAAAGCACATTCCTGCAGCTCCCCCACCCACCCTCCGACCAGCACTCTCTAGGGTCACAAAGCCCCAGGGAGGTGTTGGGAAGTGTGCTGCACTCTGCCTGACTAGGACAGGCGCACTGAGCTATCCTTCTCCAGGGAACAGACAAACAGACAGGCTGCGTTCCCTGGAAGCTATGGCTGAAGAACACCTCTTTGGGGTTCTGATGGAGTTCTCAGGGGAGGGCTTGCCAGCAGGAACAGTTCTGGCTGGGGGCCTAGGGGAGCAGAAATAGATGTTTCTGCTTTTCCCTTGCCCAAGGGAACCATGCAGTGCGATTGCAAGTTCCCAGCCCATCTCCCCTTGAATGCCCAGAATTAGCTTGTAGCCTTCCTGAACACTCAAATGCTCCAGGTGTCCCAAGCAGTGCCGGCACTCATCAGCGTCTGCCTGTCGCCTGCAATTGAGGACCTCTCATAATATATTTTTTCTTTCATCCTAAAGTATCTTTAAACATGGGAATGGCCAGATCCACCACTAAAGTGCAGCCACCTCTGGGGTGAAACACAGCTGCTGTTTAACAGCAAAAGGCTGCAGCATGTGAACCTGTGGGGATTAGTCAGGACGTAATTACTCTGGTTGGAATTTGACCGCCTGCTTTTTGGGGATCTTTCATCATTAGAAGCAGTCTCAGAAGAAAACTGGCACCTGCAGCGCATGTCACCCCTAATGCTACATTGAGCATCACTTCGTTTACAACTCAGGGGAGAACTCCACCTAGCAAGTCTCCGATCCACACATGGACCCAGGCCAGTCCTGCTTAGGTTCTCTCATAGACCAAGACAGAATGATTGCAGAAACATACTCCTGATTGGAAGCATCTCCCTCCCTTCTGCCTCACCCTCCTACACTGTCCCTTTGACCCCTTTGGGATTTTAATGCCTTATTTAAAGGCCATGCACCAGCTCCACTGCTGCATCTCACCTCTTTTGTTCCAAGCAGCTGCATTCAGCCATGACCTGCCTCAGACCTTGCACTTTACACAAGGCCCCGACCGGTTGGCTTATTGTTGGTTGCTTGGTGCTTCTGCATGTTAATTTGTGGCCCCATATCTGTTCCCACTCAGCTGAGGCTGCTAAGCTCATCTCACTAATATCCAGGAGCAGATTTCCCTCTCCTCCCCAGGGGAGTGTGAACATTAATCCAGCACTGCAATGTTGCCGGCCCCTGAAGGGCACAGGGAGATGCAGATGATCTCCTGAAGAGTTTAAGTGGGTAATCCTCAGTAATGCTGAGTCTTGGAGGAAAGCACTAGCTGCGGGGATTAGAGAGTTAGACATCTATAGTTTCCTCCCTCTCTCAGCCTCTCCTAACCCCAGAGTCTGCACCTGTGTGAGCGTTGCCTCTGTGCCTGTGTGTGTGCATGAGATCCAGGCAAGGAACTAGCTTCATCTCATCACGCTTTGTCAGTGAGCTTCTGTGCATGGAGGGCAAGGGCCATCTGTGTCTTGAGAATTCCTGCTGGAAGGATGCAGGCAGAGCCTTGAGTTCAATAATATGATTGTCTCTGGGGCCCAGCAGGGTGGGGCTGGCAACACAGAGAGTAGAATGGAGTTTATCCCTTGCCCCAGAGGGGCGCTGTGAGCAAGGGGGGCATACAGAGATCTCAGACTCCAACACCGCAGACAGCTGGAGGCCCTGCCCAGTCTGTAGGCTCAGCTGCGGCAGGAGCTGGGCAAATAGCAATGCAAACATTCTCTCCAAGCAAATCTGCCTGTTTCCAGTGAGTGTAAGTGCCCCTTTGTGATGGAGTAGGAATGCTCTTACTGTTTCCTCTGACTATTGTGTGGGGATGTCCAGACCTAAGGCTGTAACTTGACCCCAGGTCGGGGAGGGAGGAGGTGTCGGCTGAAACTCTTGGAGGAATCACCTGACCTCCTGGCCCGGGAAAGAGACAAAAGAAAAGCAGAGGAGGGGCTAGATCAGTCTGGATCTGCTGAGGGCAGGCAAAGAGCTACAGGCAGGCTGTCCCTGGCTCTTTGGCCCCCAAAATGGATCCAGCGGAGGGATCGCGTTCGCTGTACCTATATCATGTGCCTGTCATCTAATAAACCTCTGTTTTACTGGCTGGCTGAGAGTCACGTCTGACTGTGGAGCTGGGGTGCAGGACCCATGGGCTTCCCCAGGACCCTGCCTGGGCGATCTCGCTGGGGGAAGCGCACGGAGGGGCAGAAGGTGCTGAATGCTCCAAGATCAGACCCAGGAAGGTGGAAGCTGGAAGCTGTGAAGCTCCTAGCCTTGGAGACAGGCTGTTCACAGAGAGGAAGCTTCCCCCCAGAGTCCTGATTGGCTTAATAGGTAGCAGTTCCAGAGCATCGCCCCGGGGACTCCGTGACAACTGGTGGCAGGGATGGGATGTACTGCACCCCAAGGACGGCGTGTAAGTGACTGGGGAGCAGTAAAACAGAAGGGGATTGCCGGGGACCAGGCATGCCAAAGGCTCAGAGAAGGCCGGTTTCAGGGGGCAGAGAAGCTGCAGCTTAACCCCTGAAAGTGTGTGACCAGTGAGAAGGACTGTTGCAGTAATAGGGTCCCCCTGAGGACTGCAGCATGCAGTCTCAGGGGTGAAGGAGCCTGCAGCTTGGCCCTAGGAGGGAGAAGGACTTTTGCAGTAACAGGGTTCCCCTGGGATTTGCAGCGAGCGGTTCCAGGGGCCGAGGAGTTGCAGCTCCACCCTGGCAAAGAGGCGGTGACCTCGACAAGGGCTGGCACACAAAAGGGGCTCCTCCTGGAAACCATGGGGCACTGTGAGCACACAGGCCTGCGAGTCCACAACAACTTGGAGAGAGCAGAGTGATGGCTTATCACCATCTCCTTGAGAAGGATGTTGTAACCCGGTGCAAACAGAGAGGGTTACTGTGACGGAATAGAAATGCTCTCAAGGGCTTCCCTGACTATTGTGTGAAGGTGTCCATACTCCCCTCTGATTCTTGACATACCTGAAGCTGTAACTTGACTCCAGGTGGGGGGAAGAGGTCACCTGACCTCTTCCCCGGGACAGAGACAAAGGAAGCCAGGGAGGAGCTAGGGAGTGAGTTTCAACCTGCAGTTGGCTAAGGAAGGGCAGGGAGGCCCAGATAGGGTCTGGCCTCCCTGGACCCCCGAAATGGATCCAGCTGAAGGGTCCGGTTCGCTCTATCTACAAGCTCTGTGTTAGATCATGTTTCTGTCAACTAATAAACCTCTGTTTTACTGGCTGGCTGAGAGTCACGTCTGACTGTGGAGTTGGGGTGCAGACCCACAGGCTTCCCCAGGACCCTGCCTGGCCAGGCTTGCTGGGGGAAGCGCACGGCGGGGCAGAAGGTGCTGAGTGCTCTGAGGTCAGACCCAGGAAGGTGGAAGCTGTGAAGCTCCTAGCCTTGGAGACAGGCTGTTTATGGAGAGAAAGCTTCCCCCCAGAGTCCTGACTGGCTTCTTAAGGAGCAGGTTCAGACCATCGGCCTGGGGCCTCCGTGACAGTTGTGCATTGGAAAGATCATCAAGGCACAGCTAATCGTGCAGCTGAAGGTTAATGTGCAGCAGGAGGATTATGGCCGCTCGAAGACGCAGATTCTTGATCCAGATGGGGTTGCAGGAGAATCTGGGAGCATCTGAAGTGGTCACTGGGTGTCCCCAAGACTCCTGTCCCCAACCAGATGGGGGTCTTCACGATTGGGTTCCTCCTCAGGGGATCGAAGAAAGATGGAAGTGGAGCTGTGTCTAAGAGAGGAATTGGACTGTGAGAGGCAGCAAAAGCCTGGAAAAGCGCTGCAGGAGGAGCAGCAGTGTGGACTGGGGATGGTGAAGCCAAGGGGCCTAGGGGACTTCTGAGGGGTGAGTGGGGATAGACCCCTGGATGCCAGTTCCGCAGGGAGCCTCAATACTAAATTGTGGTCCCTGGTTAAGGGATGGGGGGATGGGAATGCCCACCTCCCTGTTGTTGAGCAGGCTGGCAATTCCAACCAGGGGAACCCTGCGGAAAAGCCCCGGTGTCTAGCTCCCTTGCTGGGTCCCATCAACATCATCAGCCAGATGGGTGGGGTGGTGGACAGGTTCGCACTCCTGACCCCCACTTGTATGTCAATGTGGAGTCCCCTGGGTTCAAGTCGTGTGGACACGCAGAGGGAGCGGAAGGGGGTGGTGAATGGGGAGACAGTCCTGGGGTGGTGAGACCGTGGGACAGAGAGAAGTGTTGCTAGGCCCCGGGTGGTGCAGTGTCACCGAAGGCTGGAGGGCTGTGTGACCTAGGTGAGAGTCACAGGGATGGAAACATTCGTCCTGCCTAGAGCCCAGACACAGGAGGGGTCGAGCTGGCTGGTCGTTCGGGGTTTCAGGGATATTGGCTGTGAGATCCTACTGGGGGTGACTGTGTCTCTTTTGGGGCAGGATCCAGGCCCTGCTCCTGTAATGGCCGAGGGTTTGAATTTGAATCTGGGGAACCAATTGGCTGAGAGAAAATGGTCAGTGAAAATGCAAATGACCTGGTTGAGAGAACTGACTGGCTTCATAGGGAGCAGTTCCAGAGCATCGCCCTGGGGACTTCATGAAACCCTTACGGCCATTTTCTTAAACTTTTCTATTTTGTGATCAAATAGGATGCAAAATATTTGGTCTGTGTGGATGGTTGCAAAGAAAGACAGAAAGAATAACGCCTTGAACTAGCCACACAGGCTAGAGGAGTGAGCTTGGAGGTCAGAACTCTGTGTCCCCTCTGCCCTGGCTCTGAGAACATTGGGCACATAGCTAGCACTTGGCAAATGTTAGGAAGTAGAGAAATATCATTATCCCCATTTTACAGAGGGGAAGCTAAGCTCAAAGAGGCTATGTGCTTTGTCCAAGGCCATTCAGCCAGTCTCGGTCACACACACATAGACTTTAAGGCCAGGAGGGACCTGTGACAGGTTGGGATCACAGAAAACCCCTTAGGAGCTGCCACCCGAAGTGCCAAGGCTACCCCTGCCTCCGTTTCCCTGCCCAAACAGCTTAGGACCTCAGAACCCTGCCAGGTCTGAGCCACGTCCCCCAACAGCTATGGGCTTGCCTGGAAACAGGCAGGAAGTATTCTTGCTTCTGGCACTCAGATGCTCAACTCCCAATGGGGTCAAACCCTGAATAAATTAGTTTTGCCCTGTATAAAGCTTATACAGGGCAAACTCATAGATGGTTCGCCCTCTATAACAATGATAGAGAGAGATGCACAGCTGTTTGCCCCCCCCCCCCCCCCAGGTACCAACACATACTCCAGGTTAATTAATAAGTAAAAAGTGATTTTAATAGAGACAGGAAGTAGGATTTAAGTGGTTCCGAGTAGTAACAAACAGAACAAAGTGAATTACTAAATAAAACAAAATAGAACACGCAGATCTAACGCTAATACGGTAAAAAGCCTCACCCTCACATGTTTCAGTGAATTTCTTCTTTCAGACTAATCTCCCTGTTAGTCTGGGTCCAGCTATCACTTGCACACCCCGTGCAGTCACTGTCCCTTGTTCCAGCTTCTTCTAGGTATCCCTGGGGTGTGGAGAGGCTGTTCTTTAAGCCAGCTGAAGACAACATGGAGGAGTCTCCCCAGGGTTTATATAGACATCCCTCTTGTGGGTGGAGACCCCCTCCTCCTTCCTATACAGAATCGACTTGTAAAATGGAGTTTCAGAGCACATGGTCCACTCACATTTGAGCCAGACTCCATTCATTACCAGCCAGGCCACATTCCTGGGGAAGCTCAGGTGTGGACGGGCGTCTACAAAGTTCATTGTTAGCTTGATTGGGATTTACTGAGAATAATTTTTTCTCACAGAGCTGCTCAGCTGTTTTCCAAAGTCTACTTACAACTAACCAAGCACATAGCCAATATTCATAACTTTGAATACAAAACAGACACATACATACAAATAGGATGAACAGATCCAGCAGATCATTACCTTAGATAGATATATTACATGGCATATGTAGAAAAACCATATTCCAGTAATGTCATACATACCTTTATAGGCACCCCCCATAAAGCCTTATGGGGTACACTGTCACAGGACCATTGTGATCATCTTGTCTGACCCCCTGCATATCACAGGCTACAGAACCTCCCCCCACCCACTCCTGTGATAGACCCTGAACCTCTGGCTGTGTTACTGACGTCCTCAAATCATGGTTTAAAGACTTCAAGTTCCAGAGAATCCACCAGTTACACTAATTTAAACCTGCAAGTGACCCAGGTCCCAGGCTATAGGGGAAGGTGAAAGCCCCCCCAAAGTCTCTGCCAATCTGACCTGTGGGAAAATTCTTTCTTGAACCCCAAATATAGTAATCAGTTAGCCCCTGAGCATGTGGGGAAAACCCACAAGGAGGATACCTGGAAAAGAATTACCTAGTGTCAAAAATCTCCCCAGCTAGCATCTCACTGCTGGCCATGGGGATATTTTCTACTGGCAGTCGCCAATGGGCAATCCAGTCATACCATCCCTTCCATAAACTTATCAAGCTGTCACGGAGTCCCCAGGTGATGCTTTAGAACTGCTCCCTATGAAGCCAGTCAGGGCTCTGGAGGAGGCCTCCTGTCTGTGAACAGACTGTCTGCAGGGCAAGGAGCTTATCATAGAATCGCAGTTAGAAGGAACCTCAGGAGATCATCTAGTCCAGACCTGCACAACATGCGGCCCTCCTGGGCTCACTATGCAGCCTGTGGTGGGAAGTGGAGCAAGGCAGGCAGGAGCAGCGAGCCAGCATCGGGGGAAAGGTGAGCTGGTTGTGCAGGGGGAAACCAGAGGCAGGAGCCAGTGGAAAGGTGAGGGCTCTGTGCTGAGCCAAACATGCTCCCCGCAAGTAACACCGTCGCACAGCAGCACTCAGGACGTGGGTGGCATCACGCTCCCCCTCCCTTGGAGTTGCGCTGCTGTGTGGCAACAGTGGGTTGCATGGGGCATGGGAGTCCCAGGAGGTGGATAGGGGTCAGGGCAGTCAGGTGGGTCCTGGGGGCGGGGGAGTGGTTAGCAGTGAGGGGTCTCTGGAAGGGGCAGGAGTTCTGGCGGTCTGCAGATTAGGATCAAGGCAGTCAAGGGATAGAGTTCTAGGGGAGCAGTTAGGGAACAAGGAGCAGGGGGTGGGTGGGAGGGATCGGACAGGGGAAGGGCTTTTTGGCCTATAGTTGGTTTTTTCTTGCAGTAATATGGCCCTTGGTGCTTTCTGAGTTGTGCAGGCCTGATTAGTCCAACCTCTTGCTCAAAGCAGGACCCAATCCCTATTTTTGCCCCATATCCCTAGGCCCCCTCAAGGATTGAGCTCACAACCCTGGGTTTAGCAGGCTAATGCTCACACCACTGAGCTCTCCCTCCCCCCACCTTCACAGTTTACAGCTTCCTGGAGCTGACCTCAAAGCATTCAGCATCCCCTTCCTCTCCATGTGCCTCCCACAGCCAGCCTGCACAGGTGGGGCTCTTGGGAAGCCAGAGGGCCCTGCACCTAGGGTGACCAGATTTCCTGATTTTATAGGGACAGTCCCAATTTTTAGGTCCTTTTTTTATATAGGCTCCTATTACCCCTCACTCCCTGTCCCGATTTTTCACATTTGCTGTCTGGTCACTCTACCTGCACCCCAACTCCGCAGTCAGACATGACTCTCAGCCAGCCAGTAAAACTGAAGGTTTATTATAGATGACAGTAACATGATCTAAAACAGGGCTTCTAGGTACAGAGAACAGAACCCCTCAGCCAGGACCATGTCTGTGCCTCCCTGCTTTTCCCCAGCCAGCTCCAAACTAACTCACCCTCCAGCCCCTCCTCCCCTTTTCCTTTGTCTCTTTCCCAGGCCAGGAGGTCACCTGCTCCCTTTGTTCTTCAGCCCCTTTAGCTAGCACCTTGCATGGGGGAAGGGCCCAGGCCATCAGTTGCCCAGAGGCAGGGCGTTGGCCACTCCGTTACACTGGTCCTTTGCTCTGCAACAATCTCAGCCCCTAGAGACTCAAGAAATGCATAGGGGAAACTGAGGCACTCACACAATATCCAGAGAGAACATTAAGAACATTCCCACTCTGTCACGTAAGCTCAGTCTTGAAGGCAGTTAGGTTTCCTCCTAGAAGGCTGTTCCAGAGCTTCACTCTGCTGATGGGTAGAAACCTTCACCTCATTTCAAGCCATTACCAGAACAAGACCATTCTTCATCCACTCCTCTGCCTTGCGGTTAGCTTCACTTTTCCTTTGTGGCAAATAGCATTGTCCTCATTTTACGAGTGGAGAAACCGAGGAACAGAAGGGCTACATTACACTGTGGGCTAGTGAAGTGTTTCTTAAAAGGGGAGAGCTAGCTCAGTGGTTTGAGCAGTCGCCTGCTTAAGCCCAGGGTTGTGAGCTCAATCCTCGAGGGGGCCATTTAGGGAGATGGGACAAAAATCTGTTGGATGATTTAGTTGGGATTGGTCCTGCATTGAGCAGGGGGTTGGACTAGATGAGGGGTGCACAAACTGTGCCCCCTCACCCAGCCATTTTATCTGGCCTGCAAGCTTGGTCCGGGGGCACGGTGCCAGTGTTCCCGCACCCCCAGCCCGGGTGGCTGGTCTAAGCGCAGCGAGCTGCGCTGGGCCCCGCTCTCCCAGGCAAGCACGGCAAGCTGAGCCGTGCGGACAGCGTGTGACGGTGCTGTTCCTGGCGTGACCCACTGAGAGTGTCAGATCAGGACAAATCGCTTCCAAAAGGGCAACTAGAGCCCAAGGCTGGGGTTTCTCTGCCCTAAAGGCAAACCAATCCATCCGAACAGAAAAGACTTTGGTCTTGCCGCACTGGCTAGCCCCAAGTCACACAGACAATTCCCTTAGACACTCCAGCTTCCCAGTATCACCACCAGCAGCCACCAGTCCTGGGGACAAATGGTTATGAAAACCAGTACCCCAATAAAAGAAAACAGTTCTCCCCGATTCCAAAGAATCAGGCCTCAGACCCAGGTCAATATACAAATCAGATCTTACCCACAAATCACGCTGTAGCCAATCCTTTAGAATCTAAAATCTAAAGGTTTATTATACAAGGAAAAAGATCTAGGTGAGGGTTAGGAATGGTTAAAGGAAATCAAATACATGCAGTGATGGCAAATCTCTTGCATCAGTTTTAGAATAAACTGCAGGTTCGAATCAGAGTCTCTGGAATACATTCCCTGGAGGAATGGGTCATCAATCCTTTGGCCAGAGCGCCCCTCTGTAGCAAAGTCCCATCCAGAAGTAGGAGCCAGGCTGGAGGCTGGAGACTGGAGATTGAAGACAAGATGGGGATGGGGTATCACCCTTTTATATCCTTCCCAGGTGCAGGAATGTTCTTTGTCCTTCGCTGTGGAAACTTACAGCAAAATGGAGTTTGAGTCACTTGGGCAATTCCTGCCCCCCTTGCTAAGACACAGGATGTGTCTCCCTTCCCTTACTGGGTCCATTGTATAGCTGATAGTCCTTAACAGGCCATCAAGCATGGCAAGCAACACTTAACACCAAGGGCTCTGAAATGTCCCCAGCAGCATAGCACAATATTTGGAAAGACAGACAGTATAGAGCCAATATTCATAACTTCAACTACAAAAATGATACACACATACAGATAGCATACTCATAATCAGCAGATCATAACCTGGTCGTAGACACCTTATATGACCCCCTTTACCTAATATTTGGTGCCACTACAGGACCTTGGTTGCACCAATGGTTTATATGATCCCAGATAATTTCAGTAACGTGACACAGCGCTCTGGGGGCCAGGGCTCCATGCTTCCTCCCCCTCACCCAGAGCCGCACGGAGAGCATTTTGAGGGGCCAGGGCTGCACGCCCCCCTCCCACAGAGCCACACCGCGCAGACAGCCCTCTGGGACCAGGGCTGCATGCTTCTCCCCTCCCCTGGAGCCACGCCGAGGAGGCAGTGCTCTGGGGGTGGGTCTGCATGCTTTCCCTCTCCCCTGGAGCTGTGCCAAACACCTATGGTAAGGGGGGAATAGGAAGTAGGGTTCCAGGATGGTGGTTGGGGTGGGCTCTGGAGGGGGCAGTCAGGGAGTAGGGTTCTGGGGTGGTGGTTAGCTGTGGGGGGGAAGGTGGATGGGGTCGGGGCAGTCAGAGGACAGGGAGCAGGGGAATTGGGTAAGGTCCTGGGGTGTGGTTAGGGGTCTCTGGAAGGGGCAGTCAGGGGACAAGGTCTGGGGGGTTAGCCCGCTCCCACTTCCCACCCCCTGATTGCCCCCCTCAGAATCCTGGACCCTCTGGCGTGATCTGTGCGGCAGGCCGACCAAGGGAACATTCCCAGGTGCCTGCCTGACTTAGGGGCCTAAGGCCAGTTTGAGGAGTGAGTGCAGCCAATTGGGTTTAGGCACCCAAATCCAAATGCTCTGCACAGATCGCGCCAGAGGGCCAGCAGTTACTGGGGGCAGCGCTGTGGCGGGGGTGTGGGGGCGAGGGCATCGCAGTGGCCATTTTGGCCATACACATGAAAAGAGTCCAGGTGAGATTTTGGAGACGGTCCTGAGCGTTTGGGAAATCTCCCATAAATCACAGGCCAAATGCTCCTAAATCACTCAGGTGCTTTTGAAAACTCCCGCCGGAGGCTCCGCAGAGCGCTGGCTCCTCCCGTGCGGACAGGACCCAGCCGCCTGGAGCCCTCGAAGCCGGAACAGAGTCCGGCGTGACCCCGGAGCGGGCGCGACGATGGGGAGCCAGGGGCTCTCGGAAGGAGACCGGTAGAGCCGCGCCGTGCCGGGGACCAGCTCCGCCGGTGCACCCCGCCCCCTCCAAGCCTCCGCCAGACGAGCCGGGCCGAGCCGAGCCGAGCCGGGCGGTGCGATTGCGGACCGGCTGCGCCACGTGACCCACTGACTGCAGCCGGCCCGCTCCCTCCCGTGCCCTGCGCTGCGATCCCAGCTCGCCGGAGCAGCCCGTGCGCGGTCACCGGAGCCGCTGGAGCCGCGCCATGGTGAGCCTGGGGGGGCGCGGGGCAGGGCGCTGGGGGCGCCACCTGCAGTCGGACCCCTCGTGCCCTTGGCTGAGCGAGGCGCTGGCTCGCTGCCTGGTACCGCTCAGGTGGGGATGCGCTGCGGGAGCGGGCTCCATCCCGGCCGGGGAGCGCCGAGGCCGCTCGGCCGGGCACGCTCGGAGGGCGGGGAGCGCCGGCTGGGGTCCCCTGGCCAGCGCCACGCGCTGGGGGAGCCGGGCGGGGGCGCGGCGCCAGGCCGGGCTTGCAGAAGTTGGGGGCGAAGCAGAGCAAGGTGCCAAGGTCTCTGCCCCTACCCTGGCCCGTTGGCGGCCGCGGGCAGCTTCTCACCTGTCTTGAGAAGGCTCAGGACTCCCCCCGCAGCGGCGTGCAGGTCTGAGCCCTCCCCATCCCCTCCAGCCACCAGCTGGGACCCTGGGCCGGGGCACATGCAGGGGCAGATCAGCTCCATGCAATGACTGCTCTGCCTCTGCTAAGCGTGGGAGTCTGCTCAGAGTGAGTACAGGGATGGGACTCACACCCTGAGGTCAGGGCCACCTTTCACACTGACCCCCGTGCCCACCTTGTGGTGAGGCCCATGGCGCACACATCCATCCTCATCTGAGACACCCCGGAGGTCAGGGCCCACGTGAGAGAAACAGTCACAGAGATCAGCCCCATGAGGCAGGACATGACACCTCCCTCCCACCCTGTGAGGAACCACAGGAGAGAGAGAGACAGACAGTTCCTACCACCTGTTCCCAGCATATTCCTGATGGAGAGCTGGGGAGCGAACACAAGCACAGCAACCTGTGCTATCAGAAATCATGCCAAGCTGGGGATGGGATCCCAGGAAGAGAGAGCACACAAAGATCAGTGCAACCTTTTGATCCCTCTAGCTTCTCATATAGTGCCCATCACCATGGTGTCTGGGCAACTACATGTAGCCTTTGAAGAAGAAATACAGATCAAAGCTATAGTTCAAACTATAACTGTTCCCTTGCGGGGGTGTATCTAACATGCATCCAGTCACACAAGGGACTGGAAAAGGGGAAGGAGTGCATAGAAAAGCAGTGACAGTCTTCTGGAAGTGCCCTGCCTTTATTAACCTATTGCCCCAGGCATGGAAGGCCTTGGAGTTTCCATCATGTAGCATGGCATGGGAATTGGGGCAGCTATAAGGATATATGCAGCTGATAAAGCTCTTGACTATCTTCAGGCAGAGGAATATGAGTTGGGAAATCCCAGTACAGGATCTGCTGGAAACACATGTCCTTCTGGATCACATGACTCATGCTCATTAATACTTGGGTTGCGACTCAAAATCATCCAAGCAAAGAACCTGGCAGCAAAAGGTGACCCTGCTTTCTTCAGGCGTGACCATGTGCACCAGCAGGCATTGGGCACCAGAGGAGGTTGAGTTCTGTCTGGTTGTGTCCCCTGTTCTGTCTTTGGGAAGTTGTTTACCTGTTTCTCGGAAGGGAGGAAAGTCTGTTCTGGGAGATGGGCTCCAAGTGAAGTTTGTTTCCTGGAGCGTTTAGCTGTTGCCCCTTCAGCTGCTGTCCCCTTCTCAAAATCTCCTGAGAGCAAAGTGACACCTGGCTGCTGATCTGCTAGCCCAGGACAAGGCATACTTATGCAGGAACCAATGCAACTTATGCATGAGTATATATGGGCCAGGGGAGAGTGCATTAGAGTGCAGCTGCAATTAGAAAAATCAGTGCAGAACAGGACCATAGGACTGGTGTTTACTACAAAAGACTTTCAAAGCAAATGGATGCAATTTGCAGATCAAAGGTTAGTGTTGCCAAGAGTCAGCACCAGGGCTCAGCGTGGGATCTGAGCTGTGGTTTCTGCCACACATGCCATTACCAGGCAAAAGGTTCTGCCGCTGGAACTTGTCTGATTGTTGGGAGAGGCAGAATTGCGTCCGGGTTGTGCTTTCGTAGTTCTGTAGTAAAGATAAAATGAACAGAGCTGGCTTTCCGCTTCATGCAGATGTGTACAGCGAAGGGGTTACTGTGGTTTACTGCAAATGCACTTTAAACATAGAAATCCACCCCAGATGAGACCTGTTTGAGAGCAAGGTTTCCCTAGTAAAACATAAGGTGGAGCCTAAGGAAACTTGCAGAATAAATAAGCAAAAGTGTAAAATTCTAATTAACGGTTGATGGCTATCACAGTTTAGAGGATTGTGGCACAATAGGCGGGTCAAGGGAGGCAGTTGGAGAGATTAAGGGGACTGCAGAAAAGTGAAATCCTCTCTTTCCATTGGCCTTCATCACAGGGAGTGGTGGGTGAAATACCAGCCCTGGTGTTACTTGTGAGGTGTCAGGGACAGGAGAATAGGTAGCTCATAAAATTACATGGCACTCAACAGAGCTTGGTGGTATAGAATATCAGGGTTGTAAGGGACCTCAAGAGGTCATCTAGTCCAACCCTCTGCTCAAAGCAGGACCAGTCCCCATGGTCATTGTTAATAACCATGTATATAGATTCTTGGATTCCCTTCCAAAGCCAGAGGGGACCACTGTGATCATCTGGTCTGACCTGCTGCATAGCACAGACCAGAGAGCTGCCCTGAAATATAGCATTCACTTTGCAGAACATGGGAGTCCCTGCCTCAAAGGGATTATAGCCCAGGGGCTCTGTCAGTACTACCTGTGGAACTATCTGATCTACCCTTTAGAAATATGCAGTGTAGCATTAGATAACTGCTTGGCTGCCAGGCAGACAGCATTGTAGCCATCTCTACAATGAATCAAAGGTAAATTGCAGGATTGAGGGGCCAGTGAGCTATGTTTAAGTACCAGGACAAATAGTAAAGTCACTAAAGAGGATAAAAGATAGCAAGAGGCATATGTTGTAATCAGCTTGGCTTCTCTGAGGCTGTGCTGTACAGGTTAGAAACCTGTCAGACTTTCTGAAAGACTTAAAATCGGATTGGTGAAGTGAAATTATAAAATTGTGAGCAAGTTTCTCCCAAGGGGCTACTGAAGGGCAAGTGTGCTCTGAAAAGGTCTGTGTAAAACGATGCTTTCTGACGTGAATTCAAAAGTGGGTTTCCTTACTTAGCCCTGCCCAGCCAGCCCAGCAATGGGAGAGGGAGCTGGAGTCTGTCCCTGTTAACCCTGGAGAGCTGCCAGAGTCGAGTTAGAGGAGCTGGATTCTATCCCTACTTTTGCATCAGCAACAGAGTTGTTTAGTAAGTTCCAGTGAGACCCACACTAGATGAGGTAGCACAAGTGTCATTGAGGGCCTGATTTGGTCTTCAGGCCTTATATCAGGGATGCTGATGTGTAAGAAGGAAAGATTCCAGCTTGATTTCCAGAGCCCTTGGAGTATTTACAATTAGGAACTTCCATACTTATAAACTGTGCTCATTTGATCTGGAATTACTGAGAGATGGAAGCGCTGTATCTTGCAGTGCCATGGGAGGGTCACTGCTCAAAGAAGAGCAGCACTTTAAGGAAACACCATGCCACAGAGTGGGAGGGGAAGTCCTGCTACGGCTTAAAAACTGGTTAGGAGAGAGGGAGCCATGAGCAAACCCAGCCTAGACAGAGCCTGCCACAGAGCCCATGACGTTAGTGAGAATTTAAGGCTCAACTGGATCCTGAGAAGGCACAAAGTGATCTAGCAAGGCTAAGGAACTGGTGATCTGATGATAGATTAGTCAGTGCAGTGGTCACAAGGTCACAGACGTAGGAATGAGTGCATTCAGTTACTCACCCAGGCTGGACAGTGGTGAGCTGGAGTAAAATGTTCTAGGTGTCCCTGGGGAGAGTTCAGGGCAGGCGTGCTCAGGAGGGGACGTGATGGCAGGTTGTATTAAAAAGGAATAGAGGTTAATGTAGAAAAGATTAGAATGCCATCTGAACTGAGGGGACATCATTGTTGGGGTAGAGTCATCTTATCTCAGAAAAGATGCAGATAAAATGAACATGGCTGAGTGTGTGTGTTAGGGCAGGGGCTGCCAGACAAGGAGATTAGCGAGCCGAGGGCTGTTCCATTGGGGAACAGGAAGAGTAAGAGAAATGGGTTAAGTGTGAAATACAATGATTCAGACATTCTAAGATCAGAAGGGACCATTGTGATCATCTAGTCTGACCCCTGCATAGCACAGGCTAGAGACCTGCCCTGAATTAATTCCCAGTTGAGGTAGAACAGAGCTTTTAGAAAACCAGCCAGTCTTGATTTTAAAATGGCTAGCAACGGAGAATCCACCACAACCTCAGATAAGTTGTTCCAATGGGTAATTACTCTCGACCGTTAAAAGCATATATCTCATTTCCAGTCTGAATTTGTCTAGCTTCAACTTCCAGCCATTGGATCCCATTAGATAACTCTCTGCTAGGTTGAGGAGCTGCTAGTATCACATTCCCGTTCCTTGTGAATGTACTTACAGGCTGTGATCAAGTCACCTCTTAACTTTCCCTTTGTTAAGCTAAACAGCTCATGCTCCTTGAGTGTCTCTCTCTCTCTCTTAATCATTCTCATGGCTCGTCTCTGAACCTTCTCCAATTTAACATTCTTTTTGATTTGTGGGAACCAGCACTGGACACAGATTCCAGCAGTGGTTGCACCAGTGCCAAATACAGAGGGAAAATAACCTCTCTAGTCCTACTCAAGATTCCCCTGTTTATGCTTCCCAGGATCACATTAGCCCTTTTGGCCACAATGGCTTACTGGGGCCACTGACTGGCATAGTGGAGGCCAGGCAATTGCTCCTATATGTCCCTTCACAAAGTATGAGATAAAAAGAGCCATTAAGATTAAAAGGCAATGGAAGAGAGTGTTTTCAATGTGGCACGTAACTC
The DNA here is from genome assembly GCA_007922305.1 of Dermatemys mawii. Lineage (NCBI taxonomy): Eukaryota > Metazoa > Chordata > Testudines > Dermatemydidae > Dermatemys > Dermatemys mawii. Next base: position 426,204 of record ML677537.1, on the reverse strand, counting down.
ACCGGTGAAACACTGCAACAGGATGTTGTTGAGGCAAGTCACTAGTGAGGTCCAATGAAAGCTCAGCCATCACAAGGAGAAGAATAGCATCTTCAGTGACCCTAACTAAGATAAAATGACGAGGGTTGTCAATACTCATGCCTCAGGGCATTCCTGGGGCCAGGAAGTAATATCCTCCCAGGCTCTAGTATTGCACATGGCAGGGAGTTGGACTTTCCAGTGAAGCATTCAGTATCTAAGATCCATGTCAGGTAAGATGCAGATGAAAGGTTGACAGAACAATGAGTAATAGTCTCAGGTTGGAGAGGGAGAGGTCTAGGTTGGATATTAGGAAAAACGTTTTTACTCGGAGCGTGGTGAAGCACTGGAATGGGTTCCCTAGGGAGGTGGTGGAATCTCCTTCCTTAGAGGTTTTTAAGGTCAGTCTTGACAAAGCCCTGGCTGGGATGATTTAGTTGGAGATTGGTCCTGCTTTGAGCAGGGGGTTGGACTAGAACCTCCTGAGGTCCCTTCCAACCCTGATATTCTATGATAAGATACTAGACTCAGGGAGCCTCTCTGTTCTTGTATGCCTGTGTCCCTCCAGGTGTGCCCACTGAATGAGGTCAGGGAGACAACATATGGTGTTTCAAACAAGCTTAGCTTGACATTGCAAAAGGACTCCAACATACCAAAGACCGAGAGATGGGAAATGGTTTGAGTCATAGGGCTGGGATCCCCTGTATGCCCAGGAAGCTAAGGGAGCGAGATGCTCTCCCTGCTCATGTTGCTCTGGAACAAAAAGCTGGCTTGAGTCATGAAGCTGTTTTAGTTCCAGCCAGCAGTGGCTGTCATGCTACTGGATTCACATCTGGACACCATGTGTGGCTAGGGACACCCTGTCATTCAAACCTCATGCTGAGCAAGATGGGAGGCAGTATGAGAATCCCAAGCTGCTGGGGCTGTAATAACGGTAATTAGTGAGCGTGCACATTTGTTTATGAGGCGGCTCCACCCATGCTCTTTGCTAACAAAATAGAGACAAAATCCAGTTTACCCCAGGGGATGAAATCTACTGGGATATCTGAGCCTCCAGACCCAGGGCATGGGCGGCAAAGAACTGCAACTCTCCTCATCAGCTGCCAGTCTGATCCTGAGAAGATAGTGCCAGCTTTTGAGCAGGGTGTGAAACTAAGCCTCTGCCCACTTATGGGCACGAGAGATCCCATTGCACATTTCCTAACAGGAGAGGTGTTTCCCTCGCTGCCATGAGAAAATGCCAACCTGGGGGTTACATACTACCAGCTAAAATACCTCCTGCTATTTCCTTTGGGTCTTACTCTTCCCTGTCTACACTGGCCTGTTGATAGTGGTGCTGTGCACGGTTAAACTGCTGCTGCATTCCACGCCCGAGGTGGCTGCATTTCACTGTTGTACCTGATCTGTACAGAGTTTCCTACATTGGTGTGTGTTTGTAAATTGTTTTGGGATGAAAAGAGCTGTGTCCCTTGATGGTGCTGCTGTTATTAGTAAATAAGACGAGGAAGACTTGTAGCATCTTAGAGACTAACCAGCTTATGCTGAAATAAACTGGTTAGTCTCTAAGGTGCTACAAGTCTTCCTCGTCTTATTTACGGATACAGACTAACATGGCTGCTAATCTTAAACCTGTTGTTGTTAGTGACTCTCCTGGAAAGTACTGTTTGAAACAGACCCAGCTGGCCTGGCCTGCAGGGGCAGCTGTCTCTAACCTGCTCTGCCCCTCCACCCAGTGTGAGCACAGAAGCCCACACAGCGAGAGGCAGGAACTCCTCGGTGTTAGCAAGGGGCTGCCCTGCCATTAGGACACCGCCCTGGTGATAAGAGACCCTGGAGGCAGCGGGTCAGCAGAAGCAGGTAGGCTCTGGCGTTAGCTGCTTTCTCTGGGCACAGTGGGACTGTTGTATCTGAGTAAAGGGGTGCTATGCCCAGTGGCAGTGGCCTTCCCACCGCTGCGTGTGTTCTCATGGGTGGCTGGGCCTGTCGGCGAGCCTGAGGAGATCTCTGGTGACTGCCTGTGTGCTGTCTGTAAGGTGAATGTCTGTAAGGCAGCGTTCTTCAAAGTTTTTCCTCCGCGGCCCCTGCTCGCGAAGGAGAAACTTGCATGGCCCCCGGGGGGGTATGTCCACCGAAATGCCATCGCAGAAAGCGGGAGCTTCCGCTTTCTGCGGCGGCATTTTGGCGGGACAAAAATAGACCGCCCGGGAGTTTGGCAGTCTCCCAGGCAGGATCGGCGGTGGCGCCAGGGTGCGTGCACCCCACTTTGAAGACCACTGCTGTAAGATATTGTCAGCTCCCTGCATGGAGGGATTGCAGAAGTGGCTGCATTTCAGTGGTGCTGGATGTATAATTAGTAGAGAGCTTAGGAAATCGTCAATGTCCCCCAAGTCTCGTCTGTAGCACCAGGCTCAGCCCTTTGGCTGCTGTATGCTGCCCATGGGCCTTATAGCCAGGCTCTCGCTGGCAGCAAGCAAATGGTTATAGAGCCTCTCCACAGGCCCCAAACCCTACTCTGAGAAAGGTCTCCTGGGGCCCTTTGGCCCACAGTCCCCATTGAGTCCCAAGGGCTCCCCATTGCATTGTCTGCCAGCTCACCAGGTGGATTCTTTGGAACCTTGTTGCATTTCCATCACTATTTTCTGTCTCAAATTTGAAAGTCCCGTAAAACCAGCCTGATTCTCCTCTCGCTCCCACTGATATCAATCAGACAGAACTCAGCCCAAGCCCATGGCTGCCCTGCACTGTGCACAAAGCAGCCAGAAAACACCATAACTGGCCCCTTGGGATGCCCCCGCAGTGTTACAGTGAGGGGACTCCTATGCCGCCACCTCCCTTCTGCCTGCATAAGGGGTGTAGCCACTGATTGGGGAGAGGGGCTCATTTATCTGTGTGCCTCTTGAGTGAGCTGGGCTCAGCTCTGCAGTTGCCGCGCTGGGAGCACTCAGGATCTCTCAGTACACTCTGAAGAGAGAGGTCCTGAGTGCGAATCCCAGCTCTGTCACTGGTTCCCTGCGTGGGCTGCTCCCTTTGTCTCTTCCTTGTCTGGAGCTGGGGTGACGCTGGACTCTCCTCTCCCAGTATCACCAGTACTGTGAGGCACTCGATACTCCGGTGCCGAGCGAGAGCCCATGAGGAAACAGGCAATTCGGTGTTCGGGGCTGGCACTGCCGAGGCCATGCACTGAATGACGAGGGTAACGAATCACAAACTGCCCGTTCCCTGTGCACCGTCCGTCCTGGCGCAGAGGGAGGCAGGAGCTGATGGGAAGGATCAAGCATGGGCGTGCGACGATGGCTGTCTCAGAGCATGGACACATGAGGCAACCGAATTAGGGTCACCCAGGAAACTGTAATTCTGGCATTTCCTGACTTCCCTGTGCATGACCCTGCTACCTGAATAATGATCTGTGAAGGCAGCAGTTCGTGTGTAAGCCTGGGTGCATCTCCCAGCAGCAGGGCCAGGGAGCCCCTCAGCTAACCCTTTCAGTGGGGTGGGGGGGTGGGGGGGCTCCACCTTTGGCTCCTGCTCCCCAGCCCGTTTTCTGGTTTGCCGCCTGGGCTTTGACTCTTCAGCCCCTAACCAGACATGGTGCTGGAATGAAAGCGAAGGAACCCAAAGCCCCTTCCCCCCGCTGGGGGTGAGGCCGTCTGACCTCTCCGGTCCCCACAGAACCTGGGCTGGGGTTGTCTGCCCTGGCCTCCCCATCTTGAACTGGGGATAAGGATGTCTTCTTGCCTCTGCCCCTGGCTCTGTTCAAAACCCCTCCCCCCCTGCTCCCCCGGCAGTGTCTGTGGCTCCCTGGAACAGCTGGCTGGCCCTGGACATGCGTTACTATACGGCTAGTTGCCCTCGTCGGCTCCTGCCTTCCCGCCAGCGAGCTGGGCGGCGTGTGGCTGAGCCACAGTGGCTGCGCTGGGAGCCACAGGCCAGCGACTGCCACGGCAGAGCCGTGTGCAGGCACCTCCAGCATGCGCCACTGTGAGCGTCCTCTGGAGTGTCAGCTCTGAGCTCTGCTCCGTAGCCACGGGCTCAGCTTCCCTGGGAGGGCGGAGCTCAGCCAGGACTATCCCTGGCCCCTCGTAATGAGACCCAGCAGCATCTCGTCCCCATTCACATCCTCTTTCGCCCTTGGACATTTCCAGAGTCAGACATGGCCTGCGGTGCGCAGCCGAAGAGCAAGCTGCAGGTAGAGTCTCCAGCCACATCCTGCTGGGCCCCTGCTGGGTGTGGGGGGGTGTCGTGTGAATGGCTGCCCTAAACACTGTCCTGGGGGCTGATCCCCCAGTGCTGCTCCGGGGAGCCAGCAGGGGCCCTCTGTCCAGGGTGTTGACTATGCTGTGCACAGAGACCCTTCTCCCTGTGTTCTCTCCCAATTCCCATTCCAGGGGCTTGGTCCTGTTCCTCTCTCATGCCACATCCTCCCTGCTCTCCTCCCTCTCCCTCTTAGCCTTTGCCCGCTCAGGAAGGGTCTGCCCCTCGGCACATTCTACTGGGACCTGCTGTGTCTGGGGAGTTTACTTTGTGGGCTCGTTCCTGTGGCCAGCCAGGGAAGCCCTAGCAGGAGTTAGAGCTGCTGAGTGTGACCATTGAGGGTACGTCTACACTGCAGTAACCCCCTGGCACTGAGTCTCAGAGCCTGCTTAGCTGACTTAGGCTTGGGCTGGGAGGCTCACAATAGCCATGTGGACATTTGGGCTTGGGCTGGACCCTCCGCACCTGCCCCAATTGGGTCTCAGAGCCCAGGCTCCATCCCGAGCCCAAACATCTACCTGCCAGTTTTCTAGCCCTGCAGCCCCAGCCCCAGTCAGCTGACCCAGGCCAGCGGTGGCTGGGCCATGGGTCTTCTATTGCAGTGTAGACGTCCGGAGAGCCCAGCCCAGCTAGCAGCACTTGCACCCAGATGGGCTATTGGTGAGCTGCACCAGCCTGGCACAGACTGGCCTGCTGTCTGGGGCTGCTTGCTCACCTTCCAGGACCGCTTCATTTCAGGAGAAGGCTGGAGGCCTGGCCCGAGCCTGCAGCATGGCAGCCGGCTTTCCAGGAGCCGTGGGACAGACTGAACAGCGGCACTGCAGCACAGAGGCCGTGTGTGCGCGCTGCTGTGAAGCACTGTTATGTTGCATGGTGACCTCTGCAAGGGTGGAGAGAGAGCGAGGCCCCGAGGGAGCGGGGAGGGACGGGGGAGAAATGCTGCAGTTTCACAAACGTAATGAAGGGCATTGATCTGTAACAGCAAACTCTGCTTTAGATGGCGTGGGATTGCTGGGGGAGTGGACCCACAGCAACCTCAATTCCAGCCTCTTCCAGCCCTCTGTGGGGATGGCTCCTTGTTGCCTGTAGGAAGCGCTGAGGAGAGGGGTTCAGGTGACTTAGCAGAGAAAATGGGAACAGCAAATTGGGTGTGAGGTGCTGAGAACCCTGCAGGGGGAGTTGGTGCAGGAGACGCAGCTGATCAAGGCAGGGGAGCCTGGGAAGCAGCATGACCTTGGTTTTGGTGCAGCCCAGCCAGTTAATTCTCTGAATCACATATTGCTTCCGGCTTTGGCTGCAGCTGCCGTCAGTCTCATTGTCTGTCGGAGGGCAGGAGTCCACAGGCAGCTGGGAGCACTCCCTGGCCCTTAAAAACACCAAGCTGCGAAAGGATAGCTGCCACGTGGAGGAGCTTGCTGGTGAACCTGGGGCTACAACCAGCAGGCCTTCATGCGTGTATGGGACCTGGGGAAAATGGCCTAGAAGCGTGCTGCACGTTTCCTGGGCTTCCCAACCCTGTGAAGAGCAAGTGCAGGGAGGGCTGTGGGAAATGTTTGTGTCTCAGCTGGTTTGGGGTACACAGACCCTTCCCTCTCCGTCCCCGAGGACAGATGCAGCAGTTCGGGGGGAAGCCAGGTGGGCAGAATTCCTTGGGCAGAGACAGCCAACCCCCGCACTGGCTTTGCTAGGGCAAAAGCTGCTTGGTAAGGTTTGGGGGTTGGGATCTCTGAGTTCAGCACGTGGGGGTGAGCGAGTGGTTGTCTCATCTCTTCTCTGGGCAGAGCTGGGATCCAATGCAGGAAAACTCAGCTGAATGTCTCTTCTAGGTTGTGGGGTTCACATCTGAGTCTTGCTTACAGTCTCTGCTCTGCACCGACTCTCAGCATGGCTGGCCCCTCTGTGCCTTGCCCTGGCTCATCTAAGCTTCTCTGAGCTCTGCTGGCCCTGCCACGCTCTGGGCTGGTAAAATGATCTATCTGACGTAGCAATAGGAAGTGACCTCCAGGCTGGAGGGAGAGGGGGTGGGGAGAGAACCTGTATGTCTCCCCTGGCCCCCAAGTATTGTGGAGGTTGGGAGGGATTTCCAGTCTGGCCTGAGGCCCCTCTTCGAGTCTGACATGGGCAGCAGAGAAGAGCGGGACTGGGGGGAGGTCTCCTGCATGCTGTTGGGGGCTCTTGGGTTCTGGAGAGCTACTTTGCACTGGGTTCAGGGCTGTTGCCCTCAGGTGGGAGGTCTCTGTCCTCAGATCCTCCCGTGGTGGCCCTCCAGGGAATCCCTCCTTGCTTGAGATGCCTTGTAAACAGGCTGTAGAGGTGTGTCCCTGGAGGCCGAAGGGACCCAGTTCCTGGGCCAGAGGCCATGATCCTATGACAGCTCAGACATGTGCTGTGTTCTTCTCTGGCCTCTGCCCAGCTCCTCCTCTCTCCCAAGCAGTCTGTCCCTCTGCTCCCGTTGTCACAGGGAGCTGCATGCCCAGGCTGGGTGGAGGCAGACTGTGGACGCAGAGCCGAGTGCTCAGCTCTCACTGAACAGGATGCCCTGGCTTTGGCCCAGGCAGACTCCTCCAGGGTAGGGAATTGGATGGAGGAGGCGCCCTGGATGTTAGGGCAGTGACTGAGGAGTGTGGTGTGCCGGAGGGCTGGGGAGGGCCCTGGGCATGTCCGTAGAGGCTCCCCCCCCCCCGCAGCCTGGGGGACTCCTGTCGTTCTTGGCCATGGCTATGGTGGGTATCAGGACTGTCATGAAATGGGAGTGCCCCCTCTGCCCCTGACCCAGAGGGCTGGGACCCCAGTGAGGGGGATTTCACACGCAGTGGTGACAGTCTGTGCTCTCCGGGGAGAAGGGCAAACTTGCTAGCATGGGAATGGGAGGAGGTGACATAGTTGCTCTTTGTTGCGCTATCTGTTGCCCAGACTGGGCACTGTTCTGAGGCAGGGCTGTCTCCCACTGAGGTGCATGCAGGGCCCTGTGGGTGGGGTGCCTCAAGCATGCAGGCCAGGCCCCTGCTTAACCTTTCCTCCCAGGCTCTAAGCCCTGGGGAGCCATTTAGGGATGGAAGGAGTGGCACCTCATCCTTTCCTGAGCCACTCTGCTGTGCCTGCTATTCCTGGTGCTCCCTGGTTACAGGACAGAAGCTCTCAGTCTCTGCCTGCCTTACGTGGGGCAGCGAACAGAAGTGGGGGAGCAAGGATGTGAGCCAGCCCCTTGGGCTGCTCTCCCTGGCCCCTGCGCTGTGAGTTGTGTGGCTGAAATGGTGAGCAGGAACTGCCAGCTGCCCCAGCCCACTCAGCAGCTGTGGTCTCAGCCTCCCAGCACAGGAAGGGGGAGCTTCACCACTGCAGGGGAGAGGCCTAGGCCTGGCCTGAGAAAATCTCTGAGTGGTCCCCAAATTGAGCAAAAATTGCAATGGTCTGGCCGTGACGTTTGTCGCATGCCGGTGAGCACATGAACACGGGAGATACACGCAGGAGTTTCCGTGTGCAGCAAGGCACACGAAGCCACACGCTCCCAGCACACGCAGCCGCACAATCCAATATCAGCCTGACTGAGCTAGATCAGGCAGCAGAGCCATCTCCCGGGGGAGCCTTTTTGCGGAGTGGAGAGGGGGTTATTTGGGCCTGCGCAGCAAAATGGGACAAAGCTAAATGGGAGAACCCTGCGGAGGGTGCGGCCAGCCTGTTTCATTTCTGTTTCTAACCTCTTGCTTGGGCTGGGCAGTTGGGTTTTTAGAATTGCAGCAGATGCTGGCAATGTTCAGTTTTAAGCTGTTTTGATATTTAAATGCTCTCAGTTGCAGGAAGTTCTAGGGAGTGAGACTAATTACGTATTATTAATTATAATTAATTATTAATATTATATCAAAGTTGATTATTATTAATAAATATACTAATTATATTAATATTTATATAATTACTTGTGTATAATTATATATACTATAATATAATATATAATTAATATTAATAATTATAATTATATTATAACATAATATATTATATTAGTACTATCATTAATGTTATATAATTCTTAATTACATAATATAATATTAATTATAATACTTAATTATTTATTACTAATTATTATTATGACTTTCAGAAAGTTAAAGTACGGATGAACACACAAATTATCCACATTCAATGTCAAAATATACCAAGTAAATCTCCTTCCATCCACTCTGATATGCCCTCAAGCAGCAGTTCTCTTTGCCTAGCTGTAAATTATGATTAATGTCGCGGGAGGTATTTATTGTCGAGTTGTGTGTGCACGGTGAAATCAGCCCTGACCAATTACCTGTCTGTGACACGTGTGTTCCCGTGTGCGCACAGGGTCGTGTGCGGTGCAGAAGTTCACCTGCATGATGGGCACATGCCCATATTTATAGATCTACGCCTAGAGACTAGCAGACTCAGCCAGTGGGCACACAGACAGCCCACTGCAGGTGCGCATAGGCATTCAGACAGGGGCACATTCAGGTGTGATGGGATCCCATGTCCCTGCACATCCAGGGATGTGACGGGATAGGAGGAAGCCAAAGTGTGGCAGCAGGAGTTTTGGGGCGGGAGGGTGAAGCTGGCTAGCGCCACCTGTGGTGTCCAGCACCTCGCTGCATGTACGGGAGGCTGCGGGGTGCGTGGGTTATGCTGTGTTGAAGATGCAGCCAGTGTCAAGCTGTCCCCAGCACCCAGAGTTACTTGTGGCCCTCGATGGCCTCCATGGGTAGTGCAGCCTCGCCATTGATTTCCTCTGGCAGTGCCGGTACAGAGCTCATGCAGGGCTTGCAGACATGCCTGGCTGTGCTCTCCACAGGGAGCTGTGCAGTTCTAACTCGAGCCCCAGCGCGGTTTCCCCAGCCAGCTGCCTTCTGTCCCTGCCTTTGATTTTTTCTTTCTGTGATTCCTTTTCTCCACCTCCCCCGTCACACGCTACAATCAGGCAGCAGAGTGGGAGGGGGGCCCAGCTGCTTCTGGAGACCCTGAAGAGATCCAGCCCCGTGTAGTGGAGCAGACTGTCCCTGGGGAGGGGGCCAGCCCTTGCCTCCCAGAGCGTGCTGAGGAGCCAGCTGAGACATACGGGGAACAAGCAGTAAGAGTCTGAACTGTATCTCGAGGTGCATGGGAATGTCCCTCCAGCCTGGGCCAGCCCCATACTGCTTCCCAGTGGATCCCCAGCCCTGACCACTGGGAGTCCTGAAAGCACTGGGGGCAAGGAAGATCCTACCACTTTCCTGACTCTTCCTCATGCTCTCCCAGCCCCCATTTCGGTGCATGCAATTATTGACTAAAGACTCATACAGCGGGAGTGGGGCTGGTGGCACTAGATATCTACAACAGGTGCTGAGCTTCCAGCCTGTGAAGTTCCATCCAAGCTGAAAGGAAACTGAAACGCGGGTAACAAGCCCAGCAACGGGACTAACAGGGTGGCGCACGTGGGCTCGTTCCACCTGCTCTCGCTCCATCGTGTCTAACTCTCCATAAACCAGCGCGCTCCTCTCTCTGCCCCGCTCCCGCTGCTGCTCTCCCTCCCCCTGTGCTCCCTTCTCTGCAGATAAAGCGCTTCCTGAAAGAAGACTCAGAGGAGGCAGAGCTGACCCAGTTCCTGAAGGAGTTCCCTTCAGGCGAGAGCTTTAGGAAAGTGGAGCCAGAGGAGGGCAAGAGGGCCCATGGCCAGGGGCCCGTAGATCCTGGCGTGTTCTCCAGCGTAGCCTGGCCCATTGCCGATGAGCTGCTAGACGAGAAGGAACTGAGGCCCTTCTCCCGGCCTCAGCCCCTGGACCTTCAGCAGCACATCATGGCTCCAGCACCACCGAGCCCCTCGCGGCCTAGGAGCCCATGGGGCAAGCTTGATCCATACGACTCTTCTGAGGTACGGTGCATCCCGGGGCAGGCCTCTCAGTCGATGAGGAGCTCCAGCCTCTGGGTTACTGGGAAGCAGAGAGCTAGGTGGCATGGACAGATCTGATCTGCTGAAGGATCTGCCTGTTAGCTGTGTGAGATGCCAGGGATCAAGGATACCTATACACTGGGGCTAGGGCTTGCATGGCCTTCTAAATCCATTGTGCCTGACAGCCTGGGCCTGCAATGGGCCAAGTTCTCCTAGATCTCCTCGCACGAGCTTCCCTGGAGCTGAGGGTATTCAACTTGTGCTGGGATTGGCTCCAGAGTGTCCAAGTGCCTGTGCAAAGGCTCGTCCCTGCTCCTAGCCTCTCCATGCTAGGCAGCGAGGACGATGCTGTGCACAGCTGCACCGGTTGGGTACCCTGTGAAATGCAGGTGCTGTCCCTCGCCCCGGGAGCATGGCCTCACCTGTCCTGGTCTCTGATGCTGTCTGTCTGCTGAGGCCTGTGAGAGAGGTGCAGAGAGAGGTACACAGCTGGCCAGGGAAAAGCCAGCCTGAGCAGGCGCATCTGAGGGCAAGCCCCAAAGCTGGGGAATTCAGACCCTGCCTCTCTCTCAGCACATGGGCTCTGTGCTCATCAGTGGAAGCTCTTCCCCTGCCCATGATGAGCTTTGGACTCCTTCAGCCGGAGCATCCCTGCCAAGTGCAGAGGTCTGAGGGAGCCCTAGCCTGCTTAGGGCTTTGGTGACAAGGGCCAGGGTGTAGAATGGGGCCAGCTGACTGCTCTCCATCTCTGCAGTGGGTATGGCCTGGGGGCGAGGGGGGAGTGAGACGGGGGCGGCACTCCAGAGTCACATGCCCCCCTCCTCTGCCCTGCAGGACGATAAGGAGTATGTGGGGTTTGCGACGCTCCCCAATCAAGTCCATCGGAAGTCGGTGAAGAAGGGGTTTGACTTCACACTGATGGTGACAGGTAGGGGCACCCCTGAGGCCTCACCCAGCAGCCCTTCAAAGGGACCCCCGGGCACAGATGCGCCGGGACAGGCTGTGGGGGAAGCAGAGAGGCTGAGAATGCTGCCTCGTGTTGCAGGAGCAGAACTGACCTGCATGGCAGAGGGGGAAGGAAGAAGAGACCCCAGCACTGTAGACTGCAGGAGCTGGGCCAGTGGATTCACACTTGTGTTCCAGAGCCCAGCGTGACCTGGGAGCTCAGCTGCAGAGCACAGTGGAGAGATGCATGTCTCCATTCCTTTCCCCTGGAGTCCTGGGTGTGCCTGAGTGCAAGCCTGGGCCCTGCTGCCACTTTTTGGGAGCAGACAGAAATCCCAGAGGATTCTGGACACACAGGGTCTCTGGGTTGGGGTCACACTTCCTGGGTTATGGCGCCTTCGTTTTTGAAGCAGCAGCTCCTGATCCTTTCTCTTTGGCATGTGCCCTGGGAACCAGATGGGGGCCAGAGGAACCTAAGCTTCTTACCTTGCTTCTGATCTCCATGAACCGTTGTCTTTCTGCTTTCCCTTAGGGGAGTCTGGCCTGGGGAAATCCACCTTGGTGAACAGCCTCTTCCTCACTGACATGTACAGGGATCGCAAACTCCTCAGTGCGGAAGGTAAGAGAGGAGACCAAAACCTTCCCTGCCGGGGGCTCGGCAGCGGGGGAGCAGCCTGGCTCCCTCAGCAGGGAGCATTCCATGTGGGGCTGCTAGAGCTCAGTGCCTAATAGGAGGCAACTTTAGGAAAAGACTGGCTGCCCCCTGCTTCTTCCTGGGTGCTGCAGCAGACGGGCTGTTCAGGTGAGAGGGAGGGATCTTTGCTGGGGTGTCCTGCTCTCTTGAGGACGTTCTTATGCTGGGCCTTAGGAGTGAAGTGAAATGGGCGACTGGGCGAGATCCCAGCTGGTGGAAATCAGTGCAGTGCCCTAGAGCTCCCTGGAGCTGGTCGAAAGCATCTGCTCCCTAGGTGGAGCTTCAGAGAACACAGTGAGGCCTGTTAGTAGACGAGTGGGATGCTGTTGTAGAGACCTTTCTGTGAGGGGTGACTGACTGGGGGTCCTCTGGGAGAACCCCCTCATCCCCCTGCCAGGGGAAGCCCTGACTGAAGCTCTTTGGGTGGTGTTTATGTGGAGGGATTCTGTAGAGTTCAAAGCTATGGGCCTGGGTCAGCTCCGGCCCTCTCACGCTGCACAAGGAGACCCATCCCTGCATAACAAGGGCAAAGGATTTGGCTCATAGGTGTCCTAATCCCCGTCTGGTCTGGTCAGCTGGCAGCTCCATCTGAGCTCCCTGCTGGGTTCCACTGGCCCAAGCTGACCTGTTCCGGGCTCCTGCTGATGAGCTTAGGGAGGGGTGTGAGGGGTGCCTGTTTCCTGACTGGGATAGTCTGGGCTCTCCTGGGGTGATTCCAGCTGCTCTGAGTGAAGGGCATATCCTGCTGTAGCATCCAGCAGGAGATCTCCTTACTACTCTGATTAGCGCAGTGAGGATCTTGTCTGGCTTCTCAAAGGCTGGGCTCCTTTCACCTCCGCTGCAGTTTAGCTGTTGTGAGCAGAGAGGAGTCTCCAGTTCCTGCTGCAGATGAAACGCTGCTTTTGTCTCTGAGGGTTTTTATAAAGAATGGCTGTAGCTGTTGCCACCTCCCACACTGCCCCGGTAACGGTCCCACATATGCATTGACAGGTGTCTCCTCCTTCCTCAGCTGCTTGGCTCCCTGCAGCCACAAGTGAGCAGGACTAGGCCTGTATCCTTTCCACCGGCAGGGTTGGTGGCGGACAGAAAGCCCAGTCCTCCCCACTGCTCCCCCGAATGAAGTGTGTCACTTGAATGGCTGTCACTGATCGTACGTGTCCACTGCAGGGACCCTTCCTCAGCATCTGGCTAGATGTTCTGGTCTGGCAGTCCCTGTGCCCTAGCCGGAGCAGCACCGATGGGTGTCACACAGAGCTGCCCTCATCCCTCTGCGGCCAGAGAGACGAGCTGCTTGGAGTGGGAGGCCGGCAAGGTGGACCCACAGGATCACTGTCCCCCAAGGGGGGGTTGTGTTACGAAGGGTGGGGCTTAGAAAGTCTTCAGCCTGCACAGGCCCCTCTCACCTGAGCACTTGCCTCATGCACAGGAGAACATATCTGCCGTAGCAAGCCCCTCCCTCTTGCTTGTGTCGCTGAGGATCAGGCTTAAGCCAAACAGCTATAGCTGCTCTTTAAAGGTAATAAGAGCGTCCACACAGAGCTTTGTACCAGTTGAACTACAGCAACGTAAAGAGCACTGTTTGTGAAAAGCCTTCTTCTGGAGGCACGGCCAGAGGAGCCCTTGTTGGGCTCAGTGATTATCCACAGCAGCCGGGGGGGATCTCGTCAAAGTCTGAAACATTTTCTCCCCTTGTTCAAACATTTGGGGTGGGGAGCGGAGGAGGGCAGGGAAATCACAAGAACGTTATTCCAAAGACAGGAAATGTGTTTTTATTTTGTAATTTTGTGAATTTCAACATTTAGACAAATTTTCCCCCTGGTTTAATGGAGATGTCTGTGGGTGCTGGAAGCTTCACAGGTCCCAGCCTGAATTAATATTCTCTTGCACATCTATTCCTGTAAATGCCTTGGTCTGAAACATGACTAGATGGTCTAATCAGCCCTTTTGGACTGTTCATTATTCAGCCGTTCAATCAGGGAGCAGAAACAGAATCAGGTAGCTCAGAAGACCAATTGTGCCCATAGAGTAACGAATATTCCCAACAGCCTGAACAACACACAGGCGGAACGTTGCTTGCTCGCATATATGGGTGTAACGGCTGCATCCATGGAAAATCAGGATTAGATCCCGAAGGATTTGTGAACTACAGCAGAGGCTAAATTCAGCCAGCTCTGATCTCTGCAGCTGAGTTCAGATGGGGCTCACACCCCGTTATATGATAGGATGTATCCAGAGTACAGCTGGGGTTTGAGATCCTGGCTGAATTGGAGGCAGTTGTTGAAACTAGTCTTCGATTTATAATGGAACCTGTTTGTTGGGGAAGTCCCAGGTAATGTAACTGGGCTCCTAACTTCCACAGATTTAGTCCAATTAATGTCCCAACTACCCCTGCAGCTCTGGGTTGGAGGGACTAACTGCCGAGCCCCTGGTGCTGCCCAGCCCTCACTTGTCAGCACCTCAGCCACGGCGGAGGCCGAGTCACAGATGGTTCATTTCTGGCATGATCCCCCATGTGTCTCTGGGCTGGAGATGGAGAGTGCCCTGGTGGTGCAGGTCCAACACGCTCTTGCCCAAGCCAGCAACCCCCTGCCTGAGAAAGAGCCGTCCCTAAAGTGGGGGCTTCTGCTTCTGGGGGAGAATGAGGAAGAAGCTTCTTCAATGTTTTCAGGCCTTGAGTTGGGTCTGACCCAAGCCCTGCATTGGCACCCTCCACTCCCAGAACCAGGGAGGAAAAGGGCCTCCAGTCGCTGGAGGGAGTTCTAAGGCCTGTGGTTTGCAGGAGCCTATCTTAACCGATCTGTAAAACCAGAGCCCATCCAGACTCTGTCTAGGGCCGGCTCTGTTTGAGTCAGGTGTGAGTGTTCGGGTCAGCTCTAACTTGATCCAAACCTATTTGCTCTTCCCCAGCTAGGCCCTAGGTAACATGACCCTAGGGGCTGTTTTTCCTCTCCCTTCATCAGGGAGATTCTGGAGTAACCACACTCATGTCAGTGGCGTTAAAGCCAGTGTAAATGCACTGTACTCTTGGTAGTGGGCTAAATTCAGCAGTCCCAGAAATCACAGCACAGCTTGTCTCCATGGTCTTGTACAGTTAATGGGGAATCCTGATTTAGGAGCATTTCACACCCTCTACCCAGGTGTAAGTGACAACACAAGGAGCAGGGCCAGGACAAATCAGACCATTAGGTGTATAGGGGTCAATGGGAAAGCAGGCAAACTTGCACTGATGTGGCATTTCTCTTCAGAGCAGTAGAGCACTGGGGTGGGACTTGGGAGACCTGCGTTCTTTTCCCGGTTCTGCCACTGGCGGGCTGGGTAACCTTCAACAGCTCTGTGCCTCAGTTTCCCCAGCTGTAAAATGGGGATAATGCTACAGCTCTCCTTTGAAAAGGGCACTGGGATCTGAGAAGAGTTAGAGATCATTGTTGGTTAGTTGCTGTGTAAATTGGTTTTGCACAAGCCAGAATCCCACAACAGGGAGAGAGGTGCTACCGTGACTGTTTTATGATCATCTTAGAACTGGCATGGGATTTATGCTGCAGTTTGCAGCCTGATGAATGTGCCCCAGAGGTGGGCCCCCATAGCCCTGGGCTGCAGCTGACTAGCTGGGACCATGTCGTTCTAAAAGACCAAAGCTTACATGGAACCCTCAGGTTTTTTAAACAAGTGAGTGAATTTCTGATGGAGGGAGGCTAATGGAAAACACAGGACTTGGAGCCAGGCCAGCTGGGTTCTTTTTGCAGCTCTAGCCTTGATACTTCTCGCCAGCAGATCTCAGGGCTGTAACGGGCCCCTGCTCTTCCTCCTCCAGACCCTGTGCCATGAAATTAATCCTACCCCACGTCTTTTACAACATATGCAACTGTTGGTGAGCTCTTCAGACGCCAGGGGCTGTACAGCCATGAGCAGGCTGAGCACGGCTGAGATCCACAGTCTGTTAACATCTTCACACAGGGTTTGCTTCCAGTGCCCCTCACTGGCCCACAGCTAGCCAGTGCCCAGCCCAGGGCAGAGAGAGGGATGCTGGCAAGAAAAGAAACTATTCAAGAGCTTGCTAAGAGTGTGATAGCAAAGGCCCATGTCCTGCTGTGTCTCACAGGGCAAGGTACTCCAAGGGTCTGGATGCTGTAATGCTCAGCATTGCCATACCTAACTTTGGTGTCTAGATCAGAGGTCTCCAAACTTTTTTGACCATCCACCCCTAGTAGAAAAAAAATTTTTGAGCAGGCATCCCCACAGGGGAAGCCCTGCCCTAGCCCCGCCCCCATCCACTCCCTCCCACTTCCCGCTGGACTGGCCTCCTCAGAATCCCCCCTCCATGTCCCCTAACAGCCCGCCTGGGGCTGGTCCTGCTGCATCCGGCTCTTCCAGCAGGGCTGCAGCCGCAGTGCCCGGCTCCTGGGATCCGGTCTCCACCACGGCGCCCGGCTCCCGGGGCTGGGTCTCAGCCGTGGTGCAGCGGCCGGCTGCTGGGGCCAGGGCCAGGTCTCAGCCGCAGCGCGGGGGCCGGGTCTCAGCCGCAGTGCCCAGCTCCCGGGGCCAGGTCTGGGTCTCAGTTGCAGCGCAGGCGCCTGGGGCCGGGGCCAGGTCTCCACCAGGGCACTCCGCTCCTGGGGCTGGGATGCCACAGCTCCCCGTGGGTGGTCTCGCGGATCCCCTAAGGTGCGCGCACCCCAGTTTGCAACCACTGGTCTAGATTACTGGGATTCCCGTGCGGCGGGAGAGATTGGCGGCTGAGAACGGGATCCACAAAAGCTAGCATGCTAAGCTAGCCAATGGGAGATGTTGACGCGAGGGAGGTGTCCTAAGCTCCGCCCCCAAGGGAGTTCAGCACCTCAATTCAAACTGTAGAGTGGCCCCTGTCTCTGCTTGCAGTGAGTGCTTAGCCTCTCCCAGTGGTTGGAGCACTCGCCTGGCCTGAGCAGAAGAGCTGTGAACAGGGATCTGCCACCTCCCGGGTGAGTGCCCTCGCCAGGGGCTCTTCTGCTCTGGGCTCCTCAGTCTCTCCCAGTAAAACTGTTCCATGGTGGGTACAGAATTAGAGCAGTTGGACCAGGGGGACCAGAACCCCGCATCTCCCCTGCTGGGTGAGTGCCCTGCCTTCTGGGCTGGCGGGTAGCAGGGAACACCTGCTCCTCTGCGTCTCCTGGCTGCATTGGGCGGAGCTGAGCAGGCTGTAAAAGCACCTGCAGGATCGGGCCCTGCAGCAGTGTGCAGTGGAGGAATACCCCATTCGTGGCTCGCAAGGGGGCGCAGGTGCTGCAGGCCTGCCGGGAGCCCGCAGTGCAACACCCAGAGGCAGAAGCATCAGTGTGTGTGGAGCTTCCACTAGGGAACCATCGAATTTAGGCATGTGCAGGGTTCAGTGGCAGTCAAGCGAGAGTTTGTGGGTGCCAGTGGCCCCTAGTGAGGTGTCTGGGCCCCTTTGTGTCAGTAGCCCAGTGGTGCGTGTTGTGCAGGGACTGAACGAGGGGAGCACACACGCGTAGCTGGGCTCAGTACACGCACCAAGGACTCCTGGCATCCCTGCATTCCCTTCTCCCCTGAGCAAGTTGCATGCCATCCTCCTGTTCCCATCCCTTGCAGAGGCTCCTCCATTCTCCCCCCACACCAGTGTGCCTCTCCTCTCCCCACCCCTAACTACGTTTCTTCCCCTCAGACTGGAGGGGAGAGTGGACTCTAGGAATAAAGGCCTCTCTCCCCTCTCCTTTGGCTGCGCCTTTGTCCCGGGCTCCTAGCTGGGAGAACCCTTTGTTCTCACCTCTCATGCAGGATGTCCACACGTTCAGTTCTCTTAGGCCAGCGAGCAGAGTGCTATCAAAAGCTGACTGAGGCTCCATGTAGCTCCACTTTCCCTCTTCTGAGTTGTCCCCAGATCAGTAGCATTCTGGCCACCCTGCTGAGAACGTCCTCACTGAGTTTGGAATTCATAGAATCATAGAAGGTTTGGGTTGGAAGAGACCTCAAGAGGTTCTAGTCCAACCTCTGCTCAAAGCAGGACCAACCCCAACTAAATCATCCCAGCCAGGGCTTTGTCAAGCCTGACCTTAAAAACCTCTAAGGAAGGAGATTCCACCACCTCCCTAGGGAACCCATTCCAGTGCTTCACCACCCTGATAGTGAAATAGTGTTTCCTAATATCCAACCTAGACCTCCCACACTGCAACTTGAGACCATTGTTCCTTGTTCTGTCATCTACCACCACTAAGACCAGTTGAGTTCCATCCTCTTTGGAACCCTGCTTCAGGTAGTTGAAGGCTGCTATTAAATCCTCCCTCACTGTTCTCTGATAGAGAGATATGCACAGCAGTTTGCTCCCCCAGATACTAATCACTTACTCTGGGTTAATTAATAAACAAAAGTAAATTTATTAAGTATAAAAATTAGGATTTAAGTGGTTTCAAGTAATAACAGACAGAACAAAGTAAGTTACTAAGCAGAATAAAGCAAAAACACTTGAGTCTAAGCCTAATACATCAAGACACTGATTACAGGTAATATCTCACCCTCAGAGATGTTCCAGTAAGCTTGTTTTATAGACTAGACTCCCTCCTAATCTGGGTCCAATCCTTTCCCCGGTACAGTTCTTGTTAGTTCTAGCAGACATTTTAAGTGGAAACTAGGGGTTTTCTCAAGACTGGCAGCCCCCTTTGTTGTGTTCCACCCCTGTTTATAGCTTTGGCACAAGGCGGGAATCTTGTCTCTCTGGGTTCCCACCCCTCCTTCTAAATGGAAAAGTACCAGATTTAAAATGGATTCCAGTATCATGTGACATGGTCACATGTCCTGTGAGACCTCATTTGTCATTACCCACAGGCTGGCCCACAGGTACACGGGAAGGCTTGCAGGTAAATAAGCCATCTACAATCAACTGTCCTTGTCAATGGGAGCCATCAAGATTCTAAACCACCATTAGTGACCCACACTTTGCATAATTACAGTAGGACTTCAGAGTTATACTTCATATTTCTATTTTTAGATACAAGAATGATACATGCATACAAATAGGATGGACACACTCAGTAGATTATAAGCTTTGTAATGATACCTTACAAGAGAACTTTTGTGTAAAGCATATTCCAGTTACATCATATTCACACTCATAAGCATATCTTCTTAAAGCATATGAAGTGCAATGTCACACTCCCCTCCTCAGAGACGACTGGAGTCTGTGTGGTTACAAACTTCCCACGGGAAATCAAACCACCGAAAGGACAGGAGAAATGCCCCGAGTGGCCATAGCAGAGTCTTGTGACTGTCTTACACCTGGCTGTGGTCAATGCGTAGATACTGGGGGAGTGGGGGGCAGCATTGTACCGCTTAGCCATGCACAGAGGGGACTCTGTATAGCTCTCCCCCATCCCACAGGGACTGGGGGCTCCGCTGCCTCCATGGGAGTGCACTGTCCCCGTTCCTCCCTGCCCACACACAGCTTGGCTCTGGGGTCCATTGGGTTCCATTGCTCCTCTCTGGCCTGTTGGAGATTGATCGGGATGGAGAAGGCTGAAGCCCTGCCTGGGGATGCCCCCTTTAAGGCTGTCTGAATCAGCCCTGAAAGTGGGCAGCCCAACCAATGACATGACTCCCGCCCCCTGTGTGCCAAAGTGCCAGTGGGCCCAGCGCTGCACGATGGCTTGGAGCCATAGAATGCAGCACGTCAGGAATAGCACCTGAAAAGGGAGAATTAAATTGCAGAGCCTGAGAATTGCGAACAGGTCACAGATGCTGAAATGGTCCAGACCCGTTTACACAATCCAAAGGGCTCCGCTGCTTTAGCTGAGCAGAGACGGGGGGCAGAGGGCCTCATGCATTTCCTGGCACGTCAGCCCCCAGAATCATCTCCTCCGGGGCTGGGATGGGGCCTAACTGAGCTTCTCTTCTCAGGGTCTGGGGAGCTGCACGGGAACCAAGTGCCTGTCACAGTCAGGGCCCTGAGCAATGTATTCGGGGCTCTCCGGGGACAAACCAGATTTGTTTATGTTTGATCAGTCAACACCAGGCCAGCTCCTTTGCTGCGGTGCAGGGCCATGACAAGCAGTGCCCACATCTTCACTGTCCCCACACTGCAGCCATGGGAGCTGCCATCTCTAAGCAGTGCCAGTGTGGCCTTCATTCAGGCCCCAGGGCTGCAACCTCCCTGCACCGAGTTCCCCCTCCAAGGCACTGGGGCAGTGTTAATGTAGGCCCAAACTGCAGCATGAGACCTTGGGCATGGCTGGGGAGCAGCTCCTGCTCAGCTTGCTTGCCCTGCCCTGGTGAGTATAAAGAGCCCAGACTCCTCTGGAAATCACTGTGGAACTGATTCTCCCTTCATGCCCCCCTGCCCAGATGCTCCCCTACTGGGGCTGCTGCCCCTTTTCTTCTCTCTCTCAGAGGAGCCCTGCAGCTGCCTCTTCTCCACTCGTCTTTCTGCCTCCCAGCGTTCTCCCAGCTCCCTGCCTGCCATGCGGTACCACCAGAGGAGCGGAGCAGTGCTCCAAGTGCCTCTGGCACAGGCGCGCAGTGAGGGAAGAAGGAGCCAGGAGCTCTCTTACCCCCGGCCCCTGCACCCCTGAACAAGGGCCAGTCCCAGTGGAGGGGGTCTGCAGTCAGGAGAGCACAGGAGCCGTCCCCTCTGAGCATCCATGGGGCACAGATCGCCCCAGAGAGCAAGGGGAGGAGCTGAGAAGAGGCCAGGCTGTGGTCCTGCCCACATACAGCCCTGCCCCTGTGTGCTGCGGTGCTGAGACAATCCCTGTTAGTGCTCATTGGTGCAGCACAGCTCTGTGTCGCTCCCAGGCTGCGCCCGTGCCCACTGGTACCTGGCATAGACTGGCCCCTGGGTAACTGATCTGGGCCTCCACCGTCCTGGCACAGGCAAGCTCAGCTCCCCCGGCTCCTGCAGATCAGCCCAGTGACTGCTTCTCTTGCTGTTCCAGAGCGCATTACTCAGACGGTGGAGATCACCAAACACGTGGTGGACATTGAGGAGAAGGGGGTCAAACTGCACCTGACCATTGTGGACACCCCAGGATTCGGCGACGCCGTGAACAACAAGGAATGGTACATCCCACAGGAGAGGAGGGGGCCGTGGTGGCAGGATGAGCAGCAGCCTGGGCAACTCACCCACTGGGCAGTCCTGGGGAGAACACGAGTGATAGCAACAGGGGCGTAGCCAGGGTTCGACACGAGGGGGAGTGACCACGGGAAAAAAATGTGCCCCCCTCCCCCCCGCCAAAAAAGCACCACTTCCAAAAAAAAAAAAAAAGACGCCAAAAAAAAAAATAGAAGCAACTTCCACCTGGTGGAGCTGCCGCCGAAACGCCGCCGCCCCGTAGAAAGCGTAGAGGCGGGTACGGCGCTGAAGGAAGTGGAGGTCATTCGGCGGCATTTCGGCGGACGGACCCGCTTCGCCGCTTTCTCCGGCAGCGGCGTTTCGGCGGCAGCTCCCCCGTGCTCCAGCCACCCGGTGAGTAGGTACCACCCTTGTGAATCTAGCCTCAGGGGAAGCGACTGCTACCCCGGATCCCCCGCAGCTACGCTACTGGATAGCAAGTACTAGATGAGTGCAGGCCACAGCACACAAAGCAGCTGGCTGGAGCAAGGGAGCCCTGCCTCACTGAACTGCTCACCTCCTTCCGGGGGTGGGGACGGCAGATGCTGGAGGAGGCTCGGGGTACGAATCAGGCTTTCAGCTAATGGCCTGGAAGCCTGGTGTTCAGCAGCTGCAAGGGGCAGACTGGTCTGGAGGGAGGAACATCAAAGCAGTAGTCACTGAGCCATCATATACAAAGAGGTCAATCCCTGCGGACAGTGCCTGTCTGTCCAGTTCGTGATGACCCCAGAGAGGGAGCTGAACAAGGTGGTAATGTTCATGGCACAGAATTTCTGGCTTCCCAGGCTGCTTTGCAGGGTAAATGTCCGGTCTGGTCTGGCTGTTTGTTGCTCCTGTGATTTATCTGCACAATGCACACACAACATGCGAGGGACTCAGCCAAGACAATGACTGGAAAGCCACCCCAGCTCTTCCATCTGCCAGAGCTGCAGGGCGAGGGATGTGTGCATGCAGGTCCTGACCCCACCTGTGGGGTGAGCTTCGCCCATGAACACACCCCATTGTTCTGGATTCATTTCTGCCGGTAAGTCTAGCTCATGGCACAGAGAAACACTTAAGCTTGAACCAAAGAAAATAATGCCACCTAGCTCTTAAACAGCACTCCAGAGGGTAGGATCCTTATCCTCATTTTACAGATCAGGAAACTGAGGCACAGGGCAGAGACTTGCCCAAGGTCACCCAGCCAGCCAGTGGCAGAGATGTGACTAAGGTCTTCTGAGTCCCAGGCCAGTCCAGTGCTCTACCCACTGGGAAACACTGCCTTTTCCCAGACATGGCTACAGATCAGACAAACCATATGACCAACCTTAAAAGTCCAAGAGTCCTGACCCAGACCCCAGCAGATGATGAGACCGGCCCAGTGACTGAGGGCTTTTTCTCTGTTTGTTTGATCTGCTTCCCACCCCCTCTGTGCCAGTCACAGCGGAACAGACTCTGCCACATGCCCAGGGAGGTAGCTGTGGTTCCTGCTGCACAGAGGGGCATGCCCCCTGTGGTGCTCTGCTCTGTTTGAACACGTCAGCGACAGCCCTGCCCTGAAGAGCTTACAGTGTGATTCAGAGCACAGGGGTGCATGGGGCAGTGGGAGCTGGAAATGGGGCAGAGCCCCCAGATGTGTGGGAGCTACACAGGGCAGGATTCAAACTGGTGACACACACCCAGCGCCCTCCCCACTCTCTCCTGTAACGGTTGCGAAGGAGAGCGAGGCTGCTCTCTTAAATCAAGTTCAGGACCAGGCTCTCCTGCCCCGGACACAAGCAAAATCCCACCTCAACAACCGCTCTCGGTCTCAGGTTGCTGCAAACAGCCAGCTCCCATTAAACACTAAACTGCACCAGCAGAACGAATGTTCGTACAGTGTCCCCGTCCCTTCTCAT
Source organism: Dermatemys mawii (assembly GCA_007922305.1). Taxonomy (NCBI): domain Eukaryota; kingdom Metazoa; phylum Chordata; order Testudines; family Dermatemydidae; genus Dermatemys; species Dermatemys mawii. The sequence goes on along the minus strand of ML677537.1, from coordinate 403,447 downwards.
AGCACAGCTTACAATCCAGACCCCTGTTGACAGCCACGCCTCTCCCCAGCAGCTATACGTGTCTATATTTGCTGCTCCCCAGGCTTAGCTGCTGGGTGGGAACCCACCATCTTTAAGTCCATAGCTCAGACCTCTTCTAAGTTAACTGCTGTTCTCCGTGGGCTGACCTCTACTGGAGGACACAACTCTCCCCGTCAGTGAGCTACACAAGTATTTGTGAGACAGCAGCAGAACATGGGGCAGCGGGATCTGTGGTTTGTCTTCCTGCCTGTGGGAGCAGATTGCAGGCTAGTGCTCATAGACAGTGCAGTGCCAATGTGTGGGTCATCGGGGGCACTGAACCTGGCACCGTAGGAGAGAAGCATGAGCTTCTACTGCTTGAGCTAAACGGGCAGTTATCACAACATAGGTCTAATCAGGACCGTCCTTAGGCATAGGCAGCTGCATAGGGCACCTGAACATTTAGGGCACCACTGGGTCTTAGCTTTTCTATCCCTGTTCTGACCCTTCCTGCAAGCTCCCACATGTGGCGAATAGGCTATTGAATTGTGGCTAACGCCTGAGCCATGCGTGGGTCTGTAAATGCACCTTTTTCTGCAGTAAATTTTATAAAATTCAAGTACAGATCAAGTATTATGGATGAAAATCTGGAGGGTGCATTAAGATGCGTGGTCAGTATGAATTATATACCAGATTTCAGGGTTATGGTACAAGAAAAAGAATCCAAAGTGTCACACTGAAGTCATCCTTTTTTATAATGTGGCAAATAAGAAAAATTCAAAACCACAAATGTGGCTAGCATCAAATTTCTATTGAACACCGCTGGTCTAGGGGATCTAGTAGTTAAAAGTGAAAAAGGAGCCAGCCTGCCTAACTTATTAACACAACATTGAAACTGTTAAAGAGCCCTTCAAGGGGTAATTAAGCCATTTAACAGGCATTTGCCAAGCCTCAAGTATAGAGTCAGTTTTTGAATTTATTGACAAAAACAGTTGTGCATTATTGTAGTATGTACTCAGAACATGTCAGTTTACAGGACCTTAGTTTAAAATTTGCTTTAAAAATATTTCATTAGTGAGTTGGTGAAGATTATAAAATCACATCTCTAAAAAAAATCCTTGCATAGATTTTTAGGTGCACAATCATCTTTAGCCTTAAATGCTTGAATCTTCAGACATAGAGTTTTTTAAATAAATCCGTCAAAGATCACCCTAATCTAAAATACACATTTTAATTACTATAGTACAAAAAACTTGCTTCCAAAGTCTTCCTGTCCTTTCCATCCATCTCTTTCTCCTTCCAGATAGCTGGACAAAGAGTTTCTCTTTCTTTACTTCTGACTATCTGCTGAACTAGTTTTAAGAGAACCTCCAGCAAAATCAGTTCCTTAGTAAGATATAAAATCCTTTGTAATGCCTAAAATTTTTGGAAACATTTTTAAAAGTTGGTGACATTTCATAAACATGTCTATTGTCATGGAGATCACACAAAGTAAATTAGTGTTCCCTTTTTCTAAAAGCAATGAACATTGTTATGAACACACTAAACCTCTGTGACTGATTAATATAAAATAATGTCTTTGTTTCAGTGAGTTAAATATGTAGTAATCTGGAATGATTACTTTATGAAGGCTTAAGCGTATATTTAAAATATAAAATCAGCTTAGAAATACTGATTAAGAAAATGTAAAACAGAGAAGAGCTTCATCATGTATTCCATAATATTTACAGTTGTATTCAGCAAGACAGCTGACTCGCCCTTACTACAAAGTTTTTGCAAAGAAATGTCTGACAAACTTCAGGGCATATCAAAAAACCTGTGACTGACATTTTTTATTCTCAAGTTTAGTGCTTTTAATTAGGTACCATATGGGTGTCTCTGCGGGAAACTGTGACTCTCTGCCACGGTGAGGCAGCCTCCCTCGCTTCCCCCGTCCTCCCCCTCTCTCCGCCATTGAGCTGTGAGCTCAGGCTGCCCTCGGGCATAGGGGCACCAGTTTAATAATATTGTGTAGGGCCCCATAAATCCTAAGGACAGCCCTGGGTCTAATAGCAGAATCCCAGATCTCCTGATTGGCACATAACTTCTGCCAGTGGCTCTGTTACATTTCTAGCACTTGATGATGTGTTCTTGCGCTCTGTTATCTTAGCAGCGGCCTGGATGAAGGACAGTTCCCAGGTCTGTGAGGTTAATTCAGGATGCGAGGCTGACAGAGAAGGATGAGAATTTCCCCTGATTGCCCTCTGCCATTTGCACTGTCAGAGATCAGATGCTGGCCTGGGTTCTGGTGCAGCTATCCCTGTGTTTCAGCACCAGGGAAGCTCAGAGCTTCTCACAGCTGGTTCCCGGCTGCAAAGGTGCAACGTCTCCACAGGACAATGGAAGCAGGCTAATTCCGAGCTGACGGTCTTACATTTCCTAGTAGAGAGAGTTCTTTCAACATGGTGGCTGGCGCGCCGGGGACTGGCCTCACCTGGCTTTCTCCAGCCTGTCTCCCCTCTCTCCACAGCTGGAAACCTGTGGCTGATTACATAGATCAGCAATTTGAGCAGTATTTCCGAGATGAGAGCGGCCTGAACCGGAAGAACATCCAGGACAACCGCGTGCACTGCTGCCTCTACTTCATCTCACCCTTTGGACACGGGTATGGGAAATCCAGCCACAGCTGAGCCCTCCCTCCTTCTCTGAGAATGCTAAAAACCACCTTACCCACAAGTCCTAAACAGGGCACCAGTGAGCGAGACGAGCAGCTCAGTAAACGAGTGCTGGTCCCGGGTGGGCCCACAGTGTGATGCTCCCAGTGCTGGGCTCCCAGCCAAGCACTGACTGCACTGCTGCAGGAGTCTTCAATGACAGCTGTTGTGGGAATGCTTGCACTGCAGGGGGCTCAGCGGGCAGTGGGGAGGCAGTTCTTGGAGGATGCTTGCACTGCCGGAGTCTTGGCTGGGCACTGCCAGGGCACCGCTCTGGGGAAGCTCACACTGTGCAGTTCCCAGGTGGCACTGCCAGGACAATGCTTGGGAGATGTTCACACTGCCACAGTTCTGGCTGGGCGCTACCAGGGCACTGCTCTGGGAAGTTTACACTGTGCAGTTCCCAGCTGGCACTGCCAGGACAATGCTTGACAGATGCTCGCGCTGCTGGAGTCCTGTAGCTAGGAGAACGTCCAGCCCTAGTTTACACAGGGTTCTCTCTGCTCTCTCTTGGCAGCCTTCGTCCTCTGGATGTGGAATTCATGAGAGCTCTCCATCAGCGGGTGAACATTGTGCCCATCCTGGCGAAAGCCGACACCCTGACGCCCTCAGAGGTGGAGTGCAAAAAAAGCAAGGTGAGAGGAGGCCTGGCTACCTCTGAATTCCTTGCCCCAGTAATGGACTGCTCCTCCCGCCCCCGTACCTGGCTAACACAGGGGGTCTTTCACTCTGGCACTGCATCTGTACTGGCAAATGGGAGCCACAATTCCCCATCAGCGCCGTTAACCATTGACAGCCAGGGGAGCAGCTTTGTGCTTCCCAGAAGTCTGCCGGGGTGTCCTGAGTGTGTCTCGGCAGGGCCATGGTACAATGAGCCCCGTCTACATCCCATCCTCTGCCATCGCTCCCTGAGTGCTGCATATTCTGTCCCATTGTGTCAGTGTAACCAAGGCCTGTTTTAAACAGACATTTCTATAGAGCTCCTCCCAGAGTACTCGAGTGCCCCCCTCAATATCCCAGGACAGGACAAGAGAGGGAGGCCCAGAGTCCTACAGGATACTAAGGGAAGGGACAGTAGGGTGCAGCCCCTCTGAAAAGGGGATGTAAGAGACAAGAGCTGGTCCCTTTGGCCTCATGGAGTCTGAGGATTGGTGAGAAGAGGGATGGAGGTTCAGGCCAGGCTGCAGAGAGTGTAGCTGCCACACCATGTATGCCAGAGGGTCCCTGGGGCATGAGACAACAGTCAGAACTGGTCCCGGGGAGAACGCGGCCGGTGTACCATGTCAGGGACCTGACCTGTTTGGAAACCAAAGGAAATGCATCACCGGTGTCTGGATTCTACTGTTCAGTGTGAGATGGAAGAACAGCGAGTAGGTGGCATATAACGTATTCCTCTCTCTCCTGGGATGCCCTTATAAGGAAGCTGCCGTAAGACGGGGCTGAGCACCAGAGCCATCAGTTGCGGGGGTTGTTTCTTTGTTCAGATTAGAGAGGAAATCGAACATTACGGGATCCAGATCTATCAGTTCCCCGAGTGCGACTCCGATGAAGATGAGGATTTCAAGCTGCAGGACCAGGCCCTGAAGGTGAGCAGATGAGAGCGGATGTCCCACTGAATGCAGCTCAGGGAACAGGGTCAGAGTCACCTGCTATGCCCCAGGTATATCTTGTGTGACCAATGCAGCCAGACATGCCTCAGCCCAGTGGTTTCTACACTCTGAAAAGGGGCAGCTTTATAGTCCAGCCAGAAGGGAAACCTTCATGGATCTGCTTACTGGGAGGGAGGCTCTTACCGAGAACCTGAGGTAATGGAATTAGACCCCACAAAGTACGTGCAGAACACAGCAGCACCTGGCATTAGCCAGTTTTGGAGAATCACCTGATCTAGTGAGTAAGGAGCAATGGGAGGGAGGGTTCAAATCCACGGGCATGGGAGAAGGGTGGGGGGATCCCCAAAGGCTAGCTCCTCGGAAAAGGAGAGAGGCAAGGAGCACGAATCAGCCAGTGTGGCTGTAGGAGGGGCTGCTCAGAGATCTGTCACCCTGAAAATACAGCGTGTGGGGGAAGCAATCAGACCAGTCCGTATTCAGAACCAGCCCAGGGTTTGGAGGAAGAGTGGCCAGCAGCAGATAAAGGAATGAGTGGACATGTACCAAAGGACTAAGACAGCCAGGTCTTCCAAAGGACGGGCATTAGAAGAACCCTGGCGGGAAGCACTAGAGAGAGACAGTGCCCAGGGGTCAATGCAAGGTTAGGGAGGTTTCGGAGCCAGCAGAGAATCAGAGGGGTAGCCATGTTAGTCTGGAATTGCAGAAGTGACAAAGAGTCCTGTGGCACCTTAAAGACTAACTAAAGTATTAGAACATAAGTTTTCATGGGCTAATACCCACTTCGTCGGATGCATGCAGTGGAAGTATCCAGGGGCAGGTATAAATAGGTAGAACCAGGTTGGAGATAACAGGGTTAGTCCAATGAGGCTGAACCAGCTTGTGGTCTCTTATTAGGGAGGGTGAGGTGTTCCTTTAGCAGCTGAACTGGAGGTGTGAACAGCGAGAGAAGAGAAACTGCTCTTGTAGTTAGCTAGCCATTCATAATCCCTATTCAGTCCTGAGTTGATTGTATCAAATTTGCAAATGAGTTGCAGCTCTGCAGTTTCTCTTTGCAGTCTGGTCTTACAGTTTTTTTGCTGCAATACAGTGACTTTTAAATCTGTAATTGTGTGTGCAGGGAGATTGAAGTGTTCTCCTACAGGATTTTGTATATTGCCATTCCTGATATCTGATTTGTGTCCATTTATCCTTTTCCGTAGGGACTGTTCAATTTGGCCGATGTACATAGCAGAGGGACAGTGCTGGCACATAATGGCATATATTACATTGGTCGATGTGCAGGTGAAGGAACCAGTGATGGTGTGGCTGATCTGGTTTGGTCCTGTGACAGTGTTGCTGGTGTAGACATGTGGGCAGAGTTGGCATCAAGGTTTGTTGCATGGATTGGTTCCTGAGTTAGAGTTATTATGGTGCGGTGTGCTGTTGCTGGTGAGAATATGCTTGAGGTTGGCAGGTTGTCTGTAGGCCAGGACTGGCCTGCCTCCCAGGGCCTGTGAAAGTGAGGGATTGTTGTCCAGGATGGGTTGTAGATCACTGATGATGCGTTGGAGAGGTTTTAGCTGAGGACTGTAGGTGATGGCCAGTGGTGTTCTGTTGTTTTTTTTCTTGGGTTTGTCTTGCAGCAGGAGGCTTCTGGGTACACGTCTGGCCCTGTTGATCTGTGTCTTTATTTCCTTGTGCGGGTATTGTAGTTTTGAGAATGTCTGGTGGAGATCTTGTAGGTGTTGGTCTCTGTCTGAGGGGTTGGAGCAAATACGATTGTACCTCAGTGCTTGGCTGTAGACAATGGATCGTGTGACACTTGCCTTTGACAATAAACCTCTTTTAAAAGAAGCCTGAAGGACAGAATCTAGACTGTGGTCATGGGGACTCGGTGTTATTTAGCTGCTGCCAGCTGCCGGCAGTGAGGAGAGCTGTACACACGCTGCCAAGCGCATCAGCTGAGTTCCCGGCTCCTTTGCCAGAGCGGCCTGTAGAGCACCAGGGCCTGCTCCTGCTCCCACTGGCACTGGCATCAACCGCAAACCTGCCACTGAGGCCATCACGGGCAGGATCACGCCTGCAATGGCATCTCCCAGCCTCCTCCCTGGGCTCGCCACAGCTGCAGCGCGAAGGGCAGCAAGGAGCTGGGAGGCGTCATGGGGACACTGTAGCGGTCACGTCCCACACAGCCCCCGGGGCGAGCTCTGCTCCCGCTGCAGGACCTTGCCCACGTCCCCAGCAGCAGCAGAGTGGGAGGAGTACAGCATGGCAGACCCGTGTTACAGCGCCATCTAGTGCCAGGAATGGTTTTGCACAGTGCAGGATGGTGTTCGATACCGGCCCGCAGGGTAATACCCACAGCGTGCAGAGGAGCTGCAGGTTAATGTGGCCAAGGGCAGCTTTTCCAGACGGGACAAAAAACTTCATGGAAGGAGGCTGCCTGGGGAGAAAGGCCTCTCCAGTGGGACTGACGGGCTGCTGGTCTTGCCACAGCGAGCAGACTGCCTTAGCCAGCCTAGGGGACCAGCCAGCAATGTCATTGTCCTGGTTTTGTCATTCTGAGCTCGTGGGGCACAGAACCAGGGTGGTGGCCCAGTGCAAGGTACCGAGCTGCCCTAGTCTGTAGCATGGCACATCAGGCCCGGATGGTGGATCCCAGCATCCCACGGTACTGTATGGAGCAGAGGAAGGGGCAGCCACAGCGGTGTTCATCCTGTGATTTCTTGTGAGTTCAGCCCCCGCTCTCCACTCCTGCTTGGCTCTTAGATCAGTGGCTGTCACGGAGTCCCCGGGGCGATGGTCTGGACTTGCTCCTTCAGAAGCCAGTCAGGACTCTGGGGGGGAAGCTTCTTCTCCATAAACAGCCTGTCTCCAAGGCTAGGAGCTTCACACCTTCCACCTTCCTGGGTCTGACCTCAGAGCATTCAGCACCTTCTGCCCCTCCGTGCGCTTCCCCCAGCGAGCCCGCCGGGCAGGATCCTGGGGAAGCCCGTGGGTCTGCACCCCAAGTCCACAGTCAGATGTGACTCTCAGCCAGCCAGTAAAACGGAGGTTTATTAGTTGACAGGAACATGATCTAACACAGAGCTTGTGGATAGAGTGAACCGGACCCCTCAGCTGGATCCATTTTGGGGGCCAGGGAGCCAGGCCAGCCTGCCTGTAGCTCTCTGTCTCTTCCCAGCCAGACCCAGCCAGACCCTCACTCCCCAGCTCCTCCCCGGCTTCCTTTGTCTCCTTCCCAGGCAGGAGGTCAGGTGACCTCTTCCCCCCACCTGGAGTCAAGTTACAGCTGCAGGTATGTCAAGAATCAGAGGGGAGTATGGACACCTTCACACAATAGTCAGAGGAGCCATTGAGAGCATTTCTATTCCATCACAGCGGCTGGGCCCAGACTTTGGCCCTGCTCCGACTCCCATTGAAACGTCTGTTGACATGGTTCTTCCACTCCTAGCCAACAGCAGCTCTCCAGGTCCTTTCCAGCTATTGCTCTGGGGTGCGCTGGCTCCTGTTTGGCGTACCTGGTACCACCAACCCTGTGTGACCCTTTGCTGCTGACTTCTTTCTTCCAGCCCATCTCTTCTCTCCCTCTGCCCCGCTCCTTCCTGAGTGCTGATCTCAAGGGGAAGGAGCACCAGTAGCGGAAAGCTGCTTGCACTCCCGTGCCAGGGCCTGGATTTAGCAAGGGCTCAGACATGGTGTGTCCTTCCAGTTGTAGTTTGGGCAACTTTGTGCTAGATGGTGGCTAGTGAGATCGCACTGAAAACATTAATCAGGCTTGTTAGCAGGACTGCAGAGCAAATAGAGCGTGCGTCTACACTGGAGCTAGCCATGTAATTTCCACTTAGGGGGACACACCCGCACTAGCTGCGTCAGAGTTCGCATGCTAAAAATAGCTGCATTGCCATGGCTGGACAGGCCATCCAAGTTTGGGCATAGGAGCTCCAATGGGATTGTTCTCAGGGCAGCCAGCCTGCCCCATCACCTTTGTAGCCAGAGCTACACCCATGTAGCGAGCAAGCTAAGGTGGGTGTGTCTGCCCACATGGGGATTGACACCGCCCACTCCGCTGCAGAGGGACCCCAGGAGCCCTGGGGATAGGGGAAGCTATTGCCATCAATAACCCCCCGGCTCTGTTCCAGGGGAGCATCCCTTTCGCTGTCATCGGCAGCAACACCGTTGTGGAGGCCAAAGGAAGGCGCGTGCGTGGGCGACTGTATCCCTGGGGCATCGTGGAAGGTAAGTCAGATCTGGCTTGTGGCTCAGTGGCTCAGGGACCACGTCCTTCTCCATGTTCCTGTGCCCTCCCCCACCCCCAGGGCAGTGGTGCTCACGGATGGGGACTGCTGCCGGTCTCAGCAGGCAGGGCTGTGGCACTCACCCCAGACAGGCCCTGGCCAGCGATGTCAGTGGGGTACTCAGGGGGCACTAAGTGCTGCTCCACCTCCATGTGATTTGGGGGAGGCCAGGGTGAGGTCCCCGGCCTGTTGCAGGGCCCTCCTTGGCCCTCATAGTCCCCTCGTGCAGCTAGGGCGCCTGGCCAGCTCACAGCACTGCGCTGCCTTTCTGCAGTGCCGGGCCATTCTTCTCTCAGCCCACGTGGGGGAGGCCCTGCCCTGCTGGGTGGCCCCAAGATCTGCCCATCTAAGCCAGGCCCCTCCCCTGCAGTGGAGAACCCTGCGCACTGCGACTTTGTGAAGCTGCGTACCATGCTGGTGAAGACCCACATGCAAGACCTCAAGGATGTGACACGAGAGACCCACTATGAGAACTACCGGGCGCAGTGCATCCAGAGCATGACGCGCATGGTGGTGAAGGAGAGGAACCGCAAGTACGGGGAACAGGGCCTGTGGGAGTACAGGGGGAGCAGGCACAGGGCCTGTGGGGATACAGAGGGGCGGGCACAAGGCCTGTGGGGATACAGAGGGGCGGGCACAGGGCCCGTGGGGGTAGGAGGTAGGTGGGGGGGTGGGCATAGGGATTGTGGGGGTACAGGGGTAGGCACAGCGCCTGTGGGGGTAGAGGGGGTGGGCACAGGAGCAGCAGGATAGAGCCAGGCACAAGTGCCCACCCTGCCAAGAACCTTGGGAGTCATGAACAGGGTCTTCAGCCTGCAACGACAGCCTCCGTCAGCCTCTGCACTTGAGCTTCCCGGGGGAGCAGAGCCATGGTGCCCACATCGAGGAATGGGTCTGGGAGCGGCAGGTCCGGGATCGGAGCTAGAGAAGAGCCTCTAACCCTGACAGCCTCTCCCCTTTGTGGGATAGCCCAAGGCCGGGCTGCTTCCCTTGCTGGGGAAGGAACATGGCAGGATAGTGATGTGCAGGCAGCAGGGGTGTGGGTGAGGCCACCCCACCCTTCATACCGAGCCCCGATGACAGGCACTGTGCAGAAAAAACATGGGTCACGTTCATTTCTGCGCTGTGCAGAGCCCCTCGGGGGGAGGAGGGGGTCCTGAAGCACTCAGTCCTGTGACTGCTGGGGGCTGGTTAGACAATCCTTGCCAGATGGACCCTGCAGCAGCCAGGAACCAGCCAGATCATGGGAACATGCAAGCTGTGCCACTTCCCACCCCGACAAGCCGCTTCGCCCCAGACTACCCCTGGCGCCGGGGCAGGCAGCTCTGAGCGAGCCCGGAAGACACCTCTGCCAGCAGTATTGCCTGGGTGGGACATACAACCCTGTGTGTAGCTGGCGCAACATGGCTGCAGTGCCAGGGGGAATTCCTCCCCCACGTGCACAGCCTAGAAGCCAAGGGCCAGCTGCCTGGGCAGCACGGGGCTGGGAGCGCAGGTCGCTCCGGTAGCGCTCCAGGAGGGAGGGAGAGCTCCCTGTGGAGTCCCTCACTGCTGTGCACAGTGCTCCGCCTTCTCTGGTCACATTTGCCCAGGTGTAGGTGGTGGCCTGGGGCGCCGGGCAGAGGAGAGCCAGGCCCTCTGCCCATGTATTTGCTGCTCACTGTCTGCAGTGTCCTCGCATAAGCACTGAGCTCTAGGGCTAGAACCTCCGCTGGGGAAAAGCTCCGTACCCCTGTTGCAATCAGAGAATGACTGCAATTTACACCAGCCGTGGCTCTGGCCCCAACTACTGCTTCTCCTTTCACCCTGGTGTAAGGCCAGTGGCTTCAGCAGAGCTACTCGGGAGTTAGGCCAGCAGAGGTCAGGTCAGTCCCATAAGGAGCTGTCTGCCCATAGCTTGAGTGGATGGTGACCCCCCAGGTCGCAGGCTAAACTGGAACTCTAATGGCTCATTCATGGTGATGAATCTAAGCTCGTCTCTTCGTGTACCTTGTTTTGCGGCATCCCCTTGGGGAAGAAGGAGAGAGTCCTCCACCTTGGGACTGTGCTGCAGCAACTGCTCTATGGAGTGACCCCGCTGATCCCTCAGCATCAGATGACGCCAGGCAGTGCAGTCTCCCAAGGACACCAGCAGGCCGGGAGCTGCTATGACTTTCTGGAGCACTGGACTCTCCCCTGATCCCTTCCCTTACGCTGGTTCACGGCTGTCCTTTGATGGAGTGTTGCTCTGATCTGTTATCACAGGCTGCAGCCGGCCCTGTGTCTGTTCTACTTGCATTAATTCATAGAAAGTATTTTGTTGTGTCAAATGCTGTCTTGGTCCTATCCATATCTTCTCCAGACAGTGACCATGTGAAGTGGCGCACTAGGCCAATGGTTTATTGTGCCCCGGTCATTTCCATTCCAGCAGGGCTCAGTTACTAGAACTGTCTCGTTTCAGACTCTGCCTGGAGTCTGAGAGTCAAGCTGGTCTCTTCCTTTCTTGTGCATCACCATTAATCATGGTGGTTCTGCAGCCCAGAATCACCAGTGGCCATGCACTAGTCTAACGGGCTGGGATTGTGAACTGGATTCAGTAACCAGTGCTGCTGGGAAGGCGTTCCTTCCTGTGCAGCCCTAGTATTGCTAAAGCATACATAGTCTGTGAGCACCCCCATGGTGGCTGTGGAGACACCTCAGCCAGAGCACCTGATCTGGACCAAGTGGACACAGGCGGCGTTTAGGAGAACCACAGCCCTAAACAGTGGCCAGGAGATGGACCATTCCACCAAAGGCAGACACAGGCACTTACCCCGCAGCCTCTCCTGAGCTAAGCCTCCTGCATTACTGAGCCGTGGGAACAATTTCTAGCCTTCAGACAACTGGTAGAGCAGGAAATACCGGCCATACCCAAGTTCTGTGCTTAAAGGTGGAGTACAGGAAGGGTCTGATGGTCAGACACCAGAATAGGGATTAGAATTCAGTCCCAGTGGCTCAAATCCTCAGTGATATTTAGGTACCTAACTGATTTCAATGGGGTTAATCAACTAACTCCCCTTGAAATCAATGGGAATCCTAAATACACTTGAGAATCCGAGCCAACATTCTATGGCCTTTTGCTCCCAGATTATAATAGGGAGCTGTTGTCTTGAGGGAATGCAACAGCAGCATATGACCAAGGAGTTTAGTTTGGATGTATGGGTGGAACCCTACCATATCTGAAAGTGAAGTAGTATGGTCATAGGACACACCCAAATAGTGAGCCAAGAGGGGCTGTTTCAAGTGCAACAGCCCTGGGGCTTGGGTAGTAAAGGACCGGGGCTTTCAGACAAATTAGCTGTTTAGGCTCTCAAGGAGGAGAGAGATAAGGCGAGTTTGGGGAGCTCCGAATGTGGCTGCCATAAATTGCCGCAATGAAAGAATCAGTTAACACCAGACTGAAAAAAGACAAGTTCCTTCCCCGCTCACGTGTAGCAAACTCAGTCTGCAGCAGCTGGTGAGGTATGCTAGAGCTCATATCCAATGAGCCTGATGGATCCGAGGTGCACTCTCTCTCACAAATTCTTGAATGATCAAGGAAGCTGTTAGTCAGCCTTCACCTCCCAGCAAGGGCAATGCATTTGGCCAGCATCCTTGGTGGGTTGTAACATGTGCCTATCTCTGTGCCACGTTTCCATTAGCAGCTGGTTAACACTTCACCACTGTATCTGGCCTTCAGATCATAACCAGAGAAGGCGGGGGTGGGGGGGGCAAAATACTCGATGTAGCACTCAGATGCAGTGGTAATAGGCACTATAGAAAGCCCCAAGACAGAGGAGCATCCTAGGACCTACAGGGTTCCTCTTGGATATGCAGAAGTGACAGAGTCCTGTGGCACCTTAAAGACTAACTAAAGTATTAGAGCATAAGCTTTCGTGGGCCAATACCCACTTCATTGGATGCATGCATCCGACAAAGTGGGTATTGGCCCACGAAAGCTTATGCTCTAATACTTTAGTTAG
>ML677537.1:355148-390787 GCA_007922305.1 Dermatemys mawii | reverse complement strand
AAGTGGGTATTGGCCCACGAAAGCTTATGCTCTAATACTTTAGTTAGTCTTTAAGGTGCCACAGGACTCTGTCACTTCTGCAATTCCAGACTAAACACTGCTACCCCTCTGATTCTTGGACATGATTATTGCTACTATCTCTTCCCATGGGAGAGAGCTTAAGAACAGCCACACTGAGCCATATTGGGTCCATCTAGCCCAGTATCATGACAGTGGCCAATGCGAAGTGCTTCAGAGGGAATGAACGGAACAGGTAATCATCAAGTGATCCATCCCCTGTCTCCCGTTCCTATCTTCTGGCAGTCAGAGGCTTTGGACACCCAGAGCATAGGGAGACATCCATGACTATCTTAGCTAATAGCCATTGATGGATCTATCCTCCATTAATTTAACTAGTTCTTTTTTGAATCCAGTATTACGTTTGGCCTTCACAACATCATCTAACAACGAATTCCACAGGCTGTGTGTTGTGTGAAGAAGTGCTTCCTTATGTTTGTTTTAAAACTCTTATCTATTAATTTTATTAGGTGACCCCTGGTTCTTGTGTTATGTGAAGGCATAAATGACACTCCCTTATTCACTTTCTCCATACCAGTCATGATTTTATAGACCTCTATCATATCCCCCCTTAGTCGTCTCATTTCCAAGCTGAAAAGTCCCAGTCATTTTAATCTCTCCTCATCTGGAAGCTGTTCCAGACTCTTAATCAATTTTGTTGCCCTTCTCTTTATCTTTTTCAATTTTAATATAACTTTTTTTGATATGAGGCAAAGAGAACTTCATGCAGTGTTTATATAGTGACATTATGATATTTTCTGTCTTATTATCTGCCCCTTTCCTAATGGAAATATTCTAACAATCTGCTAGATTTTTTTGACTACCTCTGCACATTGAATGGATGTTTTCAGAGAACTAGGCACAATGATTCTAAGATCTCTTGAGGGGTTACAGCTAATTTAGATCCCATCATCTTGGATATACAGTGAGGATTATGTTTTCCAATGTGCATTTACTTTGCATTCCAACTGCGATTTTGTCGCCCAGTTACCCAGTTTTGTGAGATCCTTTTATAGCTCTTCGCAGTCTGCTTTGGACTTAACGATCTTGAGTTATTTTGTATCATCTGCAAATTTTGCTACCTCATTATCTACCCCTTTTCCCAGACCATTTACTAATACATTGAACAGCACTGGTCCCTGGACAGACCCTAGGGGGACACTACTATTTACCTCTTTCCATTCTGAAGGCTGGCCATTTATTCTTATCCTTTATTTTCTATCCATAAGAGGACCTTCCCTCTTATCCCATGACTGCTTACCTCCCTTAAAAGCCTTTGGTGAGGGAATTTGTCAAAGGCTCTCTGAAAGTCCAAGTACATTATATTCACTGGATCACCCTTCTCTGTGAATCACCCTCAAAGAATTCTAGCAGATTGGTGAGGCATGATTTCCCTTTACAAAAGCTGTGTTGACTCTTCCCCCCCCCCCCCAAACAAATCATGTTCATCTATGTGACTGATAATTCTGTTCTTTACTATAGTTTCAACCAATTTGCCTGAAGTTAGGCTTACTGACCTGTGATTTCCAGGATCACCTCTGGAGCCTTTTTTAAAAAAATTGAGGTCACATCAGCTATCCTCCACACATCTGGGACAGAGCCCAATTTAAGCGATAAATTACATACCAGTTAGTGGTTCTGCAATTTTGCATTTGAGTTCCTTCTGAACTTTTGGGTGATACCATCTGGTCCTGGTGACTTACATTTAAATAAAATTATCGATTTGTTCCAAAACCTGCTCTCTTGACATCTCAGAGACAGTTGCTCAGATTTGTCACCTAAAAAGAATGGCTCAGGTATGGGTACCTCCTTCATATCCTCTGTAATGAAGCAAAGAATTCATATAGCTTCTCAAACTCTCCTTTTCAGTAACCCCCTTTTTTGCATACCCGCATGCTCAAGACCCGGGTATGTCCACCGAAATGCCACCAAAATTGAATCCTTCTGCTTTCGGCATCATTTTGGCAATCATACCATATGCGTCTGTGTGTCTGCCAAATTGCCGCCGAAAGCAGCAGCTTTTGATTTGGCAGTATTTCAGCAGCATCAGGGGCTCACAACCCCCTGTTTGGGAAACGCTGATATAGCGTCTCCAACAACCCTATCTATCTTTTAGCACCTCGATCATCCAGTGGCCCCACTGATTGTTTGGCAGACTTCCTGCTTCTGGTGCATTTGCAAATGTATTTGCCATTAGCTTTTGTGTCTTTTGCTAGTTGCTCTTCAGATTCTTTTTTGGCCTGCTTAATTATACTTGACTTGCCAGACTTTATGCTCCTTTCTATTTTCCTCAGTAGCATTTTCACTTCCAATTTGTAAAGGATGCCTTTTGGCATCTAACCACCTTTTTTACTTTTGTGTTTAGCCACAGTGGTACTTTTTTGGTCCTCTTACTATGATTTTTTAATTTGGGATACATGTTTAATTTAAGCCTCTATTATGTGTGGAAGGAGTCCAGCACCCTAAAACAAGTGAATGTTTTTTTGGCTAACAACGTCTGCCCAAATCTCTGGGAGTTGGAACAGGCCATATTACCAACCCTGTTGATATCCCAGATGTGGTGATAAGCTTCTGGTCCTAGCATTCCACTCAGTGTCCAGGCCACAAGAGGTAGGGGCCTCCTATTTTCAGCACTGAGCCTGGACTGATATGTTTATATGGACCTCTGAGGAGCTCTGCCTGTGAGGAAGATTCAGGCCTGTCAGTCACTTGGAAAAAGACTGTTGAGTAGTAAAACAGCAGTGACGCTAGTGAGCCATTCCCATCGCTGCAGGTGGCCCCTGTTTCTTGTGTGTAAAAAGGAGGATCACTGGTTCTTGGGTCGGCTTCCATGGCATAAATGACAAGTCCATGCCCAGCACACAAGATATTGTGATCAGAGAGAAGTCTGCCTCTGTCATTCCATGTAAACTGTATTGATTCAGGGCTTTGTTCTGGGGTCCTAAAAGGATCAGTGATCATGTGTGCATGTAAACTGGTGTAACCCTGTTGTAGGCAGTGGAGGTGTGCTGGTCCACTCCAGCAGAGGCCCTGGTACTATGATAGTTGCCCTTGCTCAGTACAGCATCCTCCATGCTTGGGTCTCACAGACTATACAAAACACGACACTTGGGATTTTCATCCCCGTCTGGCAGCTGAGCCAAAGAGAGCTAAAGTGACTTGTCCCAATTCATGCCATGAGTCTGTTCCCAACTAGGAATAAGAGCGCTGCATGAACCCCAGACCCTGAGCATCTCGAAGGGAGGAAATTGTTTAATCTCTGTCAGAGTCTCTCGATTCTCAGAATAGCAGCTCTTGGAACACCTGAGAAGGAAGGAAGAAGTCCAGCTACAATTGGGTGCAGGGTCAGGAGCAAGTGCCAGAGAAGACCAAAACTACACAGTCATTCCAACCTCACTTCCCTCCCTGAAATCTGAAGGAGACCTAATGCTGCTTGGAGATGGAAGGTTGATATCACAGATCTATACAGATCTTTGCTGCTTTATTGGCTCCTCTGAACAACTGAAGATAATTGTGGAGTGGGCGTGAACAGAAGAAACCAAAATTCATTTCAAGTGTAGAACCAAATACTGCTCCAGCCCTCTTGTCTCATCCACTTGGAGCTGTTCATGCTGCAAAATGTATTCCCGATTCAGCGAGGCACCCTATTCAGGTATCCATGTGCCCAAAGCCCAGATCCAAACTGATTCAGTAGCATATGATGGTAGTAGTTGGATTACTAGAAGGAGCTGTCACGATCCTGGGTGGAAACAGGCAGGAGTCATGACAGGAGCTTGGGCATCAGGAACTGAAGCCAGGGGTCAGAGCCTGTATCCCTGTCAAGAGTTAAGCCAAGGGTCAGGGACGGAGTCAGAAATCAGGCTGAAGATCAATACCAGGTATCAGAGTCTGTGCTGGAGTTCCCGGGGTTGATTGGGACTCAGAATCCAAGTTCAGGAACAAAGAAGCAGGATAGTTGTGGCAGTGAGCCAGGATCCACATTGTTAACTGGAAGCTTCTTGGCGCACCCCATGGGTTTATATAGGATCAAGGAGCCAATCAGGGATCACCAAGACAACTGTTAGTCGGACTACTTAGGGCAGAGCTTCCTGTGGTGTGCCATCTCTGCAGAGTGTGGCCAGGTTACAGCTGCCACCAGCTGACCATGTGAGGCTGCTGGTTGCCTGGTAGCCCTTCAGGCCCAGCTTCAAGTGCCACCGATCCTTACATTGCCTCCCACCCTCTATGGGTGCTTCCTGCTGGGGCAGGGTTGTCTGGCTGGTCTGCATGGAAGGCCAGCATGAGGTTGGGAACCGGGGTGCTGATTCCCAGGATCACTCCTCAGGGCTATAGCCTTCCCAGACAATTGTGGATCACATGTTCATTATGACCCTGGACGTGCACTGGTGGGGCAGTGGTTGTGTTTAATACACAAAAGGGGTTGGGATGTATGGCATTAATCAAGACATATGAAACACTGGACATGGGCTTCCTTGATCTGGGTTTATGATGATAGTTGATGGTAAAAATAAAGCCTGTGAAGAATAGGGTCCTCCAAAGCTGTCTTTGACTGAGCACCTTTGCTCTGTGGAGCTACAGGTTTATACAGATCATAAAGATTCAGAGTCTCAGGCACCTTCAAGGCAGTGGCACTATTCATCAAAGGCAGCCTTGATTGCTGGAAGTTTCTTATTTTAAATCTAATTTTATTCTGCCAGAGTAAATTTCTGGGAGTAACAGGCACAGGGGAGCAATTGCTGTTGGGGGCCTATATCTTTGGGAAAATGTTGAACCAATTGCTTCATTAGATATATCAGTCTCAAGGACAAAGGTCCATGTGTGGTTGGAATGGATCAGGTTTGGGCCACTGGTGAGGGCCATCTTGAGTTGATTGAACACCTGTTGAGTCTCTGGAGACGAGGTGAAAGAGCTGTGTTTGCAGAGAAGCAGTCAGTCAATGGGGCCATGCAGTCTGAGAATCCAGGAATGAAGAAGTGCCTATAAAAACTAGCAAATCCAGGAAGCGTTGCAACTCCTCGATGTTCTGGGGGACCTCCCAGGACTGAACAGCATTCACCTTTCCTGGATCCATTTGGAGGCCTCCAGGGGATAAGATGTAACGTAAGAACTCCACAGAATGCTATCGAAGGTGTACTTGAAGCTGTGCATATAGATCATGTCAGCAGAATTGATCCAGGACTAACTGGATAATGTGAATGTACTGCTCATGGCTTTCCAACAAGATGACTATATCATCAAGGTAGATCAAGACAGTGATCTAGGATGTCACACAATACCTTGTTCACAAAGTGCTGGAATGTTGCTGGAGCGTTTGTAAGACCAAAAGGCATTTGTAGCAGCCAGACCAGGTTCAAAAGTCTGTTTTCCACTCATCCCCTGCACGGATCTGCACCAGGTGTAGGCTCCTTGCATGCTGAGCTTGGTAAACATCTGGGCTGATCATATAAAGTCATACAATTCCCAAATGAGTGGGAGAGGTTGCCACTTTCTGATGATTTACCTGGTTGAGGGCCCAGTGTTCTGTGCACAAAAAGAACTGGGGCCCCAGCAGGGGAAGTGGAGGGATGGATTATCCTCTGGGCTAGGTTCTCCTGGACATTGGATCACAGGGTGGCCATCTCCAGCTCTGACATGGCATAGATGCGACCAAAAGGTATCTTGGTCCCAGGTTGCAGCTCAATCATCACAGTGCAGTGGTAGGACATCAGTGTTCTTCTCAAAAACATCTGCATATTCACAGCACTTAGCAGGAAGAGCAGGAGTCAGCTGGGCCACACCCTGGGCCTGAGGGCACCCCTGGGGCCACCTGGATTTGACCTGGAGGAGTGTATCTTGAAGCCAAGACTCTTCTGTTGATGCACTCAGACTTTCTGCTCATGCCAAAGAATGTGCAGGTCATGAGTGGCCAGCCATAAGGTTCTGAGAATTATGGGGAAGTGGGGCAAGCCAATCATTCTGAACCATAGGATTTCTTCATGATCCTGGATAACAACTTCCAGGGGGCACTGTTTGCAGAGTTACTGAGCCAGGACAGGTGTGAGCCATCCTATAGTCTCTGAGTTTGGGAGCTGTTTTTTGCTGCCTCAGGATGCCCAAGACTTGTGCCATATTGGTGTCTATAAATGTGACCATAGTCCTGAAGTCCACAAGCACTGCTGTGGGGAATTGGTTTCGGGCTTCCCTGGGATATGCACGAAAACCTGGATTTGCAAGTACAGTGAGGGCTTTCTGTACCTTGGATGTGGTTTGGTTAGATGTGGGCAACCAGCCAGGGCCCTCCCAAGCGGCACACATCTCTGGGCCTGTGTTTGGTCATTCCTGTCTTTTTCTGTGTGAGAGTTACAAGGAACAGCTGGCGAGAATACGGCTGGACTCTCCACAGTAGAAATACTGGGTCGTGCTCCCTTTCCGTCGAGGTCACGTGATGATGGGCTGCACCAATTTGCTTGGTTTCTGAGACCAGCTTGGCGGTTGGTACTCAGGACCATCAGCTAAAAGGCAACGCAGTCCCCTTCCTTTCTTCACTTTGCTCGTGCAGCTTGTCGTCAGTGCATATAGTGAGGCCAGCCAAGTCATCTAGATGGGTCAGCATTTCCACATGAGCTAGCTCATCTTTGATCTCTTCGCATGATCTTCACCAGAATTGGTAGAGGTGGGCCACTTTGTTCTACTCTGTATCAGAGAGGAGCCACCTACAGTGGGTGGCCAAGGAGGTGTGTGGTCCCTGCCCTTGCTGTGGTTTTTGCAGGGCTACCTCAGTCAACCAAGCATGGTGTGAGTCATCAAAAATAGAGGAGAAGGCCTGGAGGAAGGTTTCCCAGTATGAGTGTCAGGCTCTGTACTTCTAGTAGAGGCAAAGCACAATTCAGCACCTCTCTTGACAGGAGAGTAGTTATGAGTCCTCCTTTGGCCTGGTCAGTGAGGTAGAAGTGGGGATGGAGCAGATACCATTGGTTTAGGAACCTGCTCAGGTTTTGGCAGTCTCTGCTGAAGTGCTCTGGGTGCGGGAGTGTCTGTCTGGGGTCCAGGTGAGCAGCTGCACCGCATGCTTGGAGCGTGGTGTTCTTGTTCCAAGCCTGGGCTGCCTGCTCTCTGCACCTGCAGAGCCTGGTTCTCAGATGAGAGCTGCACCACTTGTGTTTGCAATGGGGCAAGTTCCTCCTGAGGGTTGTCAACCCATTCAGGAATGTCTAGTGCCTGGTTGGACATGCCGAGTAAGGGGTGTCCTGCTGCCTCCATGTCCCCCTGGGCAAGGATCAAGGGGACAATCTCCAGCCTTCTCCATAGGTTATGTGGGGGTCCAGGCAGAGTAGGGAGGACTAGTGACAACACCTTGGGAGCCAGGACCTGAAGCAGGAGATGTGATCCAGTTTCCATGTAAAGAACAAGCTGAGGTCCAAGTCAGCAGCCAAGCCAAGGGTCAGGGATGGAGTCAGGCTGAGGGTCAGTACCAGGTATCGGGGTCCATGTTGGGTTATGACTAGGTACATAAGTTATCCAATCTGGTAACACCAAAAATATCACATGTCCTATATAGCTAACCAGAGCTTTCCCTCATGCCCTGTGCTGCCCACTTGTAGACTATGGGGTAGCAAAAGGAAGCTTTATTTGGTCGCAGTACAAAGTGTGACCTGTGACAGGTTCCGCAGGGTGTGGCCTGGAACTGTGGGACCTCTCTGCCCCCTTAACTCTTCCCAGGCTGGGTTGTCTCTCACAATGCTTTGCTAATGACAAGCAGCAAGCGCCTCCAGGTGCTGTGAGCACTCAGCACAACAGTATGTGGAGCCCCACACCCAGCTAGGTTGCATGAATGCTCCCAAAGCCATTCATGAATCACACAGGGAAAGACACCTGCCAAATCCCCCCAGCTCCCAGCCTTGTACCTCAGGAATATACCATCTTGCACTGCTCAAGATGAGCAGAACCAATTAATAAATTTGCACACCACTTCATCAATGGAAAGTGGACATACACCAGCCTTTGTGAACCTGAGCAGATTTGCCCCACACTTCATACAAAGTCACTGGTAAAGATAAACAGTAAATCAAATTTATTGACTACAAAAGATAGATTTTAAGTGATAGACAGAATTAGTTACCAAAAAGAAATAAAATACAAGCCTGCAGTCTAAACTCTCAACCCTATTAGGGTTTGGCTACACCTGAAATTTCAAAGCACTGCCAAGGGAATGCTCCTGGGAATCCACCTCCACAAGGGGATTAGCTCAGAGCACAGCTCCCAGCGCTCAGAGCCTGTCCACACTAATGCTTTAAAACGCTCAGACTTGCTGCACTCAAGAGGGCGATTTTTCACATCTCTGAGCCAGCAAGTTAGAGCACTATAAAGCACCAGTATAGCCAAGCCCTTAGACTAGGCAACAGCTAGACTAAGAAGTTTCTCAGTACACTGGATATTGCAGTTCATAGTACACAGATTTCACCCTTGAAATCTGGGCCAGTTCCCTCAGTTGGAGGCTTCAGCTTGTCCTTGTTGTTTGCAGCATGGGTGGGTGAAGGAGAAGGGGGGCCATGCTTGGCCTGTGTTCAATTTTATACCCCCAGTCTATGTGCTTGTAGAACACAAATCCAGGCATGTCTGGGGGGCATTGCCGAGTTTCCAGGCAAGGTTGAGCAA
Source organism: Dermatemys mawii (assembly GCA_007922305.1). Taxonomy (NCBI): domain Eukaryota; kingdom Metazoa; phylum Chordata; order Testudines; family Dermatemydidae; genus Dermatemys; species Dermatemys mawii. The sequence goes on along the minus strand of ML677537.1, from coordinate 382,096 downwards.
TCCCCTGCTATGGCCTCAAGCAGGTGAATTATTGAATAGTAGCTAGCTTGCTGGACACTGGCTGTTGATGTGTTTGACACCCTGTCCAGGCGTTGATTACTTTCCTTGCCGTTGCCTCTGGTGAGCTAATATTTGGCTGATTCCCCAACTTACAGCTTGCTTTAGTGACAGCCATACATCACTTCATGTGCGTTAATGATACATATATATGGATAGAGAAATTACTTTCAGCAGATCATAACCTTTCCCCTGATACCTTACAAGGCATTCTTTATACATAATATCACAATTACATAAAAATGAGGAACATGAGGGATTACAGGATGCTTCCTCAAGGTACAAAATCATAGAATATCAGGGTTGGAAGAGACCTCAGGAGGTATCTAGTCCAACCCCCTGCTCAAAGCAGGACCAACATCAACTAAATCATCCCAGCCAGGGCTTTGTCAAACCTGACCTTAAAAACCTCTAAGGAAGGAGATTCCACCACCTCCCTAGGGAACCCATTCCAGTGCTTCACCACTGTTGTGGAAATTAACCACACACATTGTGTTTGATCAGAAACATCTGAGGCCTTCATTTGGTATACCACATAATACAATTGCATGCAAAAGGGTGATGAGTCCTTGACCGTCCAAAGAAAACTGAGGAGTCGCACCCTGGACAGAAATATTTCACACCTTTTATGCAACAAAACTGCAGTAAATGACACAAGCAAGCTTCCATTATGATGCTCCATATGGAATGAATAAGCCTGTGACTAAGCCTGTCACTGACTGTAGCACAGCGGCAACTCACCCTGCGGCACCTCCTGCTGGTCGTCCAGGGAATTTCCAGCCTCTTGAGTGCCCTCTGCAGCCTGTAGTCTCGCTTGCACTGGCCCCATGTCCCTTCCTGGAGTGCTGCACCCCTGCAGTACCCCCACATTCTAGCTCTGGGTCTCCCCTCCCTGGGGAATCCTCACCCCCTATCCCCACCTTGCCTCAGTCTAGGCAACTGCCAGTCACCACTTATCCCCATTCACTGGGGCAGACTGCAGTATAATTGCCACTCATCACTGGCAAAGAGCATGTGGCCTGCTGCTTCTACCTCCAGAGCCCTGCAACCCCAGTATCCTTTACTGGGCCATCCCTAGGCCCTGCAGCCTGGGGGTTTCCAGGCCAAAGCTTCCCCAGCTCCTCTTGCCTTGCCTCAGCCCTACTCCACCCCACATAACCTGTCAAGCTCCCCAGCAGCCAGACCTGTCTGCCTCTATAGCCAGAGGAGACTGTATCTCTATCTGAGCTCCAAACTCTGGGCCTTTTTATCAGGGCCAGCTGGGCCCTAATTGACCCAGCCACAGCCTTGGCTGCTCTGCCCTCAGCTGCCTTCTGTTGCAGCCCTTTGCTTGGCTGCCTTTCCCTAGCTACAGCCCTTTGCAGGGCTGTTTTAACCCTTTTTGACCTGGAGTGGGGCAGCCACTCAACTACACTGACTGAGAACTAGCATTACCACAAGCTTTAACATCAGTAACAAAATTCTTACCCCAAGATTAGGGATCATGAGCTTTCATGGGCTAAGACCCACTTCATCAGATGAATGTTGTGGAAATCTCCAGAGGCAGGTATAAATATGCAGGCAAGAGAGCAAAGTAAATTCAATCAGGGAGGGTGAGGCCCACTTCCAGCAGCTGATCTGGAGGTGTGAACACCCAGAGAGGAGAAACTGCCTTTGTAATCGGTGAGCCACTCACAGTTAATATTGAGTCCAGACCTGATGGTGTCAAATTTGCAGATGAACTGGAGCTCAGCAGTTTCTCTTTGAAGTTTGGTCTTGAAGTTTTTTTGCTGTAGGATGGCTGTTTGGAGGTCTGCTATTTGTATGTCCAGGCAGGTTGAAGTGTTCTCCCACAGGCTTTTGTATATTGCCATTCCTACCCCTCTGATACTAGACCTTCTTTCCCAAGTGACAAGTGAGGAGCTGTTTCTGTACCCCCACTGTTCCTTCCTCAGTTTCCTCCTCTGGATTCCCCTCCAAGTCACAGCAAACAACTGGGACAGTTTCCTTAATCACTGACAACACCTCTCCTGCCCGTGCGCCTGAGGGCATGCTGCCTTCTGCTGGAAAGGAGCTAGTCTCAACCCCTCCCATACATAGAAGCACCCTGCTTCCCTGTATTACAGAATCGAAGGGATCCTCACCCATCTCAGTGGTTTCTGAGATTCCCTGACCCTTCCCTGGACTCTCCTCTGCGCCCTAGAATGGGGTTTGTCTCTGGTTCAGCTGCAACCTGCTGGCAGCTAACAACCAGGATAGTTCATGCCCTGGCAGGTATTACATCACCATCTCTTCCCGATGTGGTGGTGCAATTCCAGACTAAGCCGGCTACCCCTCTGATTCCCGATGTGGTGTTGCCTCCAGCTGCAGTGCTGAAGCTGGTCTTCTTGTATGCAGGCCATAGGTGGTCCCAATTGTGAATTTTTAGAATGATGGGAATGGTTGGGGACAGTGGTTTCTGGTTCTGCCTCTCTAACAGGTCCAGTTCACGTTTCCTCCCACTCTCTTTCCTTCTCCTCCATGGCCAGTTTCTTTAGTGCTGAGAGTCTCTGGTGTTCTCTCTCTTTTTCTGCAACCTTCAGTCTAAAAAGCTCCAACCTTACAAAGACTTCACTGCTTTTAGTCACTTTCCTGCTTTTCTGTCCCTACTTCCCTTTCCCCAAATAAGGAAACAAAACAACAAACCGGTAGCCTCTTCCTGACTCTCCTTAGCTACCGCATTTAAAACCTCTACACCAGTGTGTGAAGTGCAAATCTTGCTCAGTACAGCAAGCTGGGGATTTCGTCTTGCTCACAGCACCACTGTGATGGGAATCATAGCTAAACACATCTCATAGAATGTCAGGGTTGGAAGGGACCTTAGGAGGTTATGTAGTCCAACCCTCTGCTCAATGGAGGACTAATCCCCAATTGAATCATCCAACAGATTTTTGCCACAGATCCCTAAATGGCCCTTCAAGGATTGAACTCACAAGCCCAGATTTAATAGGCCAATGCTCAAACCACTGAGGCATCCCTCCTGGAACCCTTAGGCCCTATGAACTCTCCCTAGCCTGGGCTGGCTTTGCTAGTGAAAAGAAGCAAGCCCCTCCAGGTTCTGTTATATCATTGTAGCTCAGTGGGGCAGGGATGATTTCTGTCTTCTGGGTTTGTGCAGTGCCCAGCACAATGGGCTCTGGCCAGAGTGGGGGCCTTGGGCATGACCACACATCGGATAATAAATAATGAAATCCCCCAGGATGGGAGTTTGGTCAGCGCTGGCCTTTCTCTATGCCCAGTGAAGTCAGTAGGAAAACTCCTCCTGACGTCAGTGGGAGCAGAGCCAGGCCAGCACTGAACATGTCTGAAGATCCACCCCAAGGAGGCCATGAGCTGTGACAACTCAAAGCAACACTCCACCAAAGGATGGGTGTGAATCAGTGCCGGGGTTCTCCTCCTGGGAAGAGTCCAGTGCTCCATAGAGCCACAGCAAATCCCCTTCTGCTGGCGTCCCTGGGAGACAGGTCTGCCTGGCAGGGCGGGCTCTACCCTTTTTGCCACCAAAAAAAAAAACCCCCACCACAGCTCCCCACTGCCGAAGCAAAATAACAACAAACCCTGGCTGGAGCGGAGCGTGCCGCCCTACGAAAGGCTGGAATGCCGGGTGCTGCCCCAAGCAGACGCTTTCTAGGCTGGTGCCTAGAGCTGGCCCTGCTGCCTGGTGTCAGCTGATGTCGAGTGCTCCACAGGCTCACTCCACAGAGCAGTTGCTGCAGCACAGTGGCTCTCCTTGTTCTCCAGAGGGAAGCATGAGCTTGCCAGTATAGTCTCTTCCCTCGGGTGATCCCTCCTCCCAGTGCTCTCCTGCTGCTCTGCACACATACTGCCTTTCTGTCTGCAGTTTGCTGTCTCGGGTGCAAAATGTTGGGTGGCATTGGCTGCTGGGCAAAGGGCAAGCCCAGGACACAGCAGTGCTGAAGTGACCTGAGCTTAGGTGGGAAGGAAGCAGTGCGCAGGCAGTGTGCTAATCCTCTGTACGGGGTGACTCTCACTCGTCTCTGAGCCCAGCTGGAGCAATTGTCCCCTGGAGCAGTGCCTCATGTAACCAGAGAGTCACCACTGTTGTTCCAGACTCAGGACCCTCATGTTCTGGGAAAGGTCCCTTGCCCATGGGAAGAGCAGACCATCCCAGTCTGGCTGGGGTTATACACATTGAGTTTCCTCCTAAAGAGACATATTCTGAAGTTTTGCACCCAAGTTTGGAATCCAGCAGTTCCTGTCGTACAGTGAGTTTGCTGCTATATTGATGAGCTGCACAAGTGGCAGGGGGGCTCTAGTCCTAGCACTTGCCCCCATGCTGGTCTTGGATTCCACTTCTCCGGGGCCCTCCCTGTTAACCTGGGCTTCTTTCAACAGCAGTTCTTGTGCGTCTACAAACTGATCATCTTATGTCAAGTATCAGGGTCCCCAAGCTGTGTGACAGTGTCTGACTGATAGGTCCAGATGTCGGCCAGTTGCTGAGCGAGGACACTGGCCACTGACGAAGGGGAAGGGCCTTGCTAGGGTACCTGGCCCACCAAAAGCACCGCAGATGCCTGTACAGGAGAGAGGAGCCCTGGATGCTGATGGCCCATTCTGTCTGCAGAATGACAAGGGCAGGCCTGTGTGTGTTCTCTGTGGGAGTACACTCTGGGACCACAGCTATTCCGAATGCCCAGAGACACGCACGGTCCAGTGGGCGGTAGAGATAAGCTTGTAGGACATCCTAACAACCTGGGAATGCCTCCACAAGGTGGCATTCATGCTCTTGTTGAATTTCCCTGATTGCTGGAGGAACAGGTCCCTGGCGTCCCAGGGTGATGCTCTGTGGTCCAGCCACATGGCAAAGCCTTGGGTGGATTAAGTCGTACTGGGCCAGCACATTTCATGTTAAGTCTTATTGTGGGGATTAGAAGGCTGATCCCTACATGAGAGACAGCATGTATGTTAGGAAGAGCTGCCCTGCTGAGCAGGACCTTGGTGTGTCCTTGGTAAAGGCCAGAGTGACCTGGGTCTCCGGCTACCTGCTGACTGACCCTGAGATAACGCCAGCGACTAGGAGAGTGTTGCCATGAAGCAGCCAGGCTGCACTTGCCAGCTGGCACGTTCCTGAGCATTGTGATCTGATGACACGTTAGCATCCTCTCCGGGTAGGTGGGTGTGACTCCAGAGCCTGTACGCCTGGGCCCTCTAGGGTGGGGAATGTAACGTCCCCATACATCCAAATGGGGGCAGGAGTGGAACAGGACTCCGTCACAGTGCAGCCCAGTCTTCGAATGCTCTGTCCGGCACTGGTGGCATGGGAGCAGCTCACTTGTGCAGGCGACAGAGCTTTCTTGGGGGCCAGGTTGGGACTGTGGAATTCACTTCCACTGGGACCAAGATCCTCCACAAACCTCGCCCCGTCCTGTCAAAGTTGAGGTGTACTGCTTCAGCCTGCTTTCCCCAGTTGAAACCCAGCACTGCACAGCAGGAGGAGGAGCCCTGTGGCCTCTCTGGAAGATATCAAGTGATGGGCACAGTGTCAGTCCCTCTTGTGCGTGCGGTTTGCTGGGGCTTGATTTCTCAGAAAGAAGCCCCGGGCGCGTGGACCCAGTGTGCATCTCCTCAGGTCACCCCCAGTTGGGATCCTATCAAAGGGCTCCCCCATCTCCAAGACCTGGTTCTTTGGCCAGGCTTTGAATGGCAAAGGGGAGCTGCTCAGGTGTTAAGTATGGGCCCCATCTCGGGGGGTATTAGGAACTTTGTCCTGGTCCGTCACTCCCCTCCCCTGACTCGAGCCTGCAGTAAATCCATCCCTCTGTGCGTTTTGATTTTCTCTGATCTGCCGATTCTCCAGCAAGGTCCTACTGTGGGCCTGTCCCTTGTGCACTCCATGAGCATTATGCAGGGAAGGAATTCTGGAGGGAGCAGGCCCTGCTCACTTCCCCTTCAGGCCGGAGGGTGAGCGAGCACATGGTCTGTCCTGGCCCTCGCCAGAAGGAGACAGTGTGTGGCCATGAGCAACACAGACACCAGAGCAACTCTGAGAAGCCTTTGCAGCCATGGCCTGAGTCTGCCTTGTCCACTCTCCGTGGGGTTGCATTCACTAGTGCAAAGCTGGGTGTAAGACGCTGACCTGTCAGCGTGGTGCTGCTCTGCCCCCTCTTTGCATCGGTGCAAACATGGGCACAAGGAGCCTCAAGGAGCTCCTCTGGTGCTGGAACCACTGGTGCACAGTCTCATTGGGGCTGGAAGATGCGGTTCGTAGGGCACAGTCTCCCGTAGTTCCTCCACCTTCAGTGCCTCTGCAACACACTGAGAGCCATGCTAACTTCCCATGTGTTTCTTCCTCATTTGTCTCCTAGCAAACTGACGCGGGAAAGTGGGACAGATTTCCCCATCCCAGCGATCCCAGCGGTGCCGGACTCTGAGACGGAGAAACTCATTCGGGAGAAGGACGAAGAGGTGAGTGCTGAGGCCGGGGACTCTGTCTCTTGTCAGGGACGGAACCGGAGGGAGGCCTGGCTAGAACTGAGAGCTGCCCTCTCTCCTGCTCGCTGCATGCAATTGCCCTGGGCTCTGGCCCCCTCGCTCTCCCCGGCAGGACAGGTAGCCTGCAGCAGGGCCTGACACACTCCCCACTTTGCACATTTCCACTCCCCTCCCATTGGAGAATCTAACAGAGTCCAGCTCCATTCACAGTGCACAGCTGTCCACTGCCCTTTGGCCTCCTGCAGCCATTACCGCCTCCCAGGGTCTCCCGCAGAACTTGGCTTTGGGCTCTTTTCCCCCAGAGGAATTAGCTGCGTCCTTTGAAGGTCAGGTTTGCTCTGTCCATGGTGCTAACTGGCCTGTTTCTCAGCTCTCACTGGCCCTGGCGCACCCCGAGGCTGGCGTCTTCTGCACATTCCAGGAACCTGCTCCCCTCTGCCAGCTCAGGACTGAAGACATGAGCTAAAGCCAGACCTGGCCTGGATCCCTTCCACCCCAGCAGCCCCTCCTTCCTCACTGCATTGCTCTAATTAACTCCTGCCACTGGAGTTTCCAGGAGTTTCTCTATTCCCAAGGCTTTGCCTACCCATGCCGGGCCTGCTCCTCACCCCAGCACTCTGCACCATCAGTCACCCTTAGGGCAGGTGGAACTCTCAGACTGGGCAGCATTGAACAGCCCCTGCACTCACTGTGCACAGGTATAAAAGCCAGTCAAGTGTGAGGCAGGGGAGAATCCGGCCCTACAGTGACAGAGGACATGTCTTCTGTGCTGTAACTCCCACTGGCTGGCACAAAAGAGCACTAGCCAGTGCCTAGCTGGCACTGCTGTGGGGAAGCTCACAGCGCTGCAGTCCCAGTCTCCGAAGCAGAGTGCTGAGTGCCCAGGCAATGGGCCCCGGGGAGCTAGCCCTCACGTGCATTTCTCCCATTTCAGTTGCGGCGGATGCAAGAGATGCTGCAGAAGATCCAGAGACAGATGAAGGACTCCCACTAGCCCCGACATTCCCCTCCAGCTCCTGCTCCATTCAGACCAGAAATGTTTACAGCAGACCCCAGCCATCCAAGCCAGCTATGCTACTTAGTACCAACAATGCACCTAGCACCTTAAGCTGATGCAATACGCCTTTCCTCAGCAACCTACAGGAAATAAAGGCTGATCCACACCAGAGCTTCTTTAGCCGCCCTCTCCATGCCTACCCTGGCTTGGACTCAGCCTGCTTCCTTGGCATGGCTCCTGCAAACCCAGCCTTGCCCACCTGCAGCTGTAGGCAGTGCTTCTCCATGGTCTGAGTCAGCCCAGCCACTGGGCCGCTTCCCTCGTGTGGAACATGTGCAGCCTCTTATCCAGAGCTACCGGTCTGTCTGCAGAGCGCCCCGCCCCTCCTGCTCTCTCCGCATAGTGCCAAGTTTCACACATTTTCCTCTCAAGGGTCCTGCACCGTTGTGCCCCAGAACAGGCCTCGTGCTGCAGGCACAGGCCTGGGACATGGCTGATGGGTGCAGCGCACAGCCGTGTGCCCACACTACTCCCCAGCGGCGTGAGGAGCCAGTGAAGTGAGCGTTTTGCAGTGGTTCCAGAGCAAAATTCCCGGTCTCCAAGGCAACCTGTGGCCTGGGAGCTCATGCTGCAGGGAGCTCTGCTATGCTCCCAACAAAGCATGAGCTGCTTCCCCAGTGCCCTGCCCAGACAGCGCAGATGGACAGGACGTTCACACAGCAAGTGAAGCAGGGGTTGTAGCAGAGGTTGCAGGGCCCTGTTAGCACCAGTCTAGCTAGTGTGGGTAACAGCAGCATCACAGGCTTCGACATGGGCTAGCCAGCCAAGTAAAACCCTCCCAGGACGCGTGGTCCAATACCTCAGTTAGCTTCACTTCTCATTAGATTAAAACTAGTGTGATTCCAAGCCAGTCACACACCACTTGCTGGGAGCCTGTAGCCTCTGTGAGCCCTCTCCTCCAGCCACCAGCTGAGAGCCACCCTCAGGGACCTACCCAGGTCTTGGGATTGGTGAGCAACAATATGTGCTCTCCTACATGTGCTACGCTAATGAGGCCAGTGGGCTCCACGCATGGCATTCAGAGAAGAGTGTGGGCCCAATGACTCCTGCGGGAGAGGATCAGAGAAACAGTCCCAGTGTCACAGAAGCCGTGTCCCATGGTGGTAAATGTGCTCAGGAACTCACCTTCCTCAGGATCCTCCCATGCCCCCCGTCTACTCTGCTCATCCGGGTGTGGCCAAGCAACATCTCCCACACCAGCCACTTCCCCAGCAGTGCAGTGAGAGATGGACAGGCACAGCCGGCCTAGCCATGGAGCAGTGCTGTACGTGCGAGCCCAGGGCTGGTGCTGCACTGCTCACACATGCACACACACGCTGCAGGGCCCTGGCCTGGCACAGGTGCCTATGCACACATCCAGCAGGCACCAGATCCCCTCCTGACGCATGAACACAGACACTGCAGAGCCCCCCTCGCTTCCTGTGAACTGAGTGGTGGGGGCTGGAAGGCAGCATTTCATTGTGAGTTGTACATGGCAGTGCACAAGGAGAACCCTGATGCTAGGCCCTCCCAGAAATCCTCTGGCCAGGCAAGTTGCTGTTTCAGCCCGTATCCTTGCCTCATTGGGAGAGGCTTGATGAGCCTCCACCGGCCACGCTGGAGACTAAGGCCCCCATTTCGTCTCCCATCCCCTAGCGTGCTGCACACCAGTCCAGGGACACAGCAGCTGACAGCTTCCTGTAACCCTCCTTGCAGATCACAGAATCCACCTTGCAAGGAGCAGGACTGTAGCAAAGTGGTGGGCGAGGCCACAGACTCTCAATGTCCAGAGTGGATTTCCCAGCACCACTGCAAAGAACAGGAACCACGACTTGGATGAGCTCACCCTCCCAGCCAGCTCTGGCAACAAGGTGGGGCCTGGAAACTGGCCAAACCATTTCAAGGACAGAAATAGCTTTCTTCTGTCCGCACCCAGACCTCCACTCTCTGTGTCTTCTGCATTGTCTAGCAAAGTTTCCTACTAAATATCACTCACATACACAATGGAAAAACCTCTTGTTTGCCTCAATCCAGATTGGAGACCTGCCTTAGTGGTCCTCATGGAGCTTCTACCCGCTACAACTGACTTCTTGGGATGTGCACAGAGAGCATTCCTTATTCAGATGGTTGGCATTTCTATCCTTCTGGGATACCACAGATGAAGAAACCAGTCTGAATAAACAGACTGATTTGAACCTTTTCCAGAATGTGAACCAAACCTGTCTAGGGCTTTCCACTCTTGCTTGCCTGCCTGCATTCTGACCCAAAACAGAAGTGTTGAAGAATGGAGAAGAACATTGTCCTCATAACATCTCCAGCCCAGCAAAGCACAGAATAGCAGAAATCTCCTGAGGAAGCTGATTCTTGTGAGTCATCCATCCCAACTTTGCAGGCTCACTAGGTTCAAGGTAGTTTGGATAAATTCTGAGAAGCTTCCACCCTTTGAGGTGTGCAGTACAGGTCCTTGAGGTGTTCCCATCAGTTTCTCTGAATCTTTCCTCTGTCAGATGATGACCAATGCCATCTGGAGAAAGATGGATGATTCTTGTGGGTGTCCCTGTGTCAAGTTGATCTCCATGTGCAGGCCCTGCTGCTTTCTCTGGTTCAGCATCCCTTTAGCAAAGAGTTCTGGGTCCTCCCTTGGGAGGAGCCTACTTTTTCTTAGCATCATGTAATATCAAGGTTGGGAGGGACCTCAGGAGATTCTAGTCCAACCCCCTACTAAATCATCCCAGCCAGGGCTTTATCAAGCCTGACCTTAAAACCTTCACCACCCTCCTAGTGGAATAGTGTTTCCTAATATCCAATCTAGACCTTCCCCACTGCAACTTGAGACCATTGCTCCTTGTTCTGTCATTTGCTGTCATGGAGAACTGTCTAGATCCATCTTCTTTGGAACCCCTTTCAGGGAGTTGAAGGCTGCTATTAAATCCCCCCTCACTCTTCTCTTCTGTAGACTAAACAATCCCAGTTCCCTCAGCCTCTCCTCATAAGTCCTGTGCCCCAATCCCCTAATCATTTTTGTTGACTCTCCAATTTGTCCATATCCTTTCTGTAGTGGGCCCCCCAAAACTGGTCATAATACTCCAGTTGTGTTCTCCCCAGTAGAGAGGAATTCTTCAGCTTCTTAAGTCTGGTGCTCAGGTACCAGGGCAATCAGTTCTTTTGAAATGCCAGGGTATTAATTAGTTCTCACCCCATAGGGACATCTTTTTTTAAAGCACCATCAAAAATGTCCTTTGAAACAAACATTCAGCGACCAGTGGAGAAGACTTTTCTGAGCTTGCTCTCAAACACTGTGTGATTCCTAAGCAGCTTGGCTCAGACCAGCAATTCCTTCCCACTAGCCATTTTCAGCAACAAAGTTCCACCTGAGTGAGCACAGTCCTAAGCAGCTATCCCGTACAACTGATAATAGCAATTCCCAGCGTACCCACAGTATCATTACCCCAGTGAGAGTGCTCTGCCCGATCAACCCCTGCTGGAAGCAGTCCTGGGTTTGAACAATCAGACACCACTTGGCAAAAGAGTCCCTTTCTGGTTTTCAGCTCACAGGTTGAACCTCCTAAGATTACCACATCTTCCCCAGCACAGCTGACCTCACTTAGCTCCTCCCTCTCAGCAGAGGAGCCATTGAGAAACATAGAAAATGCAGAAGTGACAAAGAGTCCTGTGGCACCTTAAAGACTAACGTATTAGAGCATAAGCTTTCGTGGGCTAGTACCTACTTTGCGGGTGCATGCAGTGGAGGTATCCAGGGGCAGGAATAAATAAGAGGCAAGGGCCAGGTTAGAGATAGCAAGGTTAGTCCAATCAGGCTGAACCAGCTTGTTATCTCTAATCAGGGAGGATGAGGTCCTCTTCCAGCAGCTGGTCTGGAGGTGTGAACACCAAAAGAAGAGAAGCTGCTTTTGTAGTTAGCTAGTCACTTGTAATCTTTGTTCAATCCTTGATTGATGGTATCAAATTTGCAAATGAATTGCAGCTCTGCAGTTTCTCTGCAGTCTGGTCTTGAAGTTTTTTTGCTGCAAGATGGTGACCTTTAAATCTGTAATTTTGTGCCCAGAGAGGCTGAAGTGTTCTACAGATTTTTGTATATTGCCATTCCTGATATCTGATTTGTGTCCATTTAATCTCCATTAATTATTCTCCATTCTCATAGGGACTGTCCAGTTTGGCCGATGTACATAGCAGAGGGACAGTGCTGGCACATAATGGCATATATTACGTTGGTAGATGTCCAGGTGAATGAACCAGTGATGGTGTGGCTGATCTGGTTAGGTCCTGTGATGGTGTTGCTGGTGTAGATATGTAGGCAGAGTTGGCATCGAGGTTTGTTACATGGATTGGTTCCTGAGTTTGAGTTCTTATGGCAAGGTGTGCTGTTGCTGGTGAGACAGACTATGTTTGAGGTTGGCGGGTTGTCTGTGGGCGAGGACTGGTCTGCCTCCCAAGGCCTGTGAAAGTGTGGGCTCATTGTCCAGGATGGGTCGTAAATCACTGACAGTATGTTGGAGAGGTTTTAACTGAGGACTGTAGGTGATGGCCAGTGGTGGTCTGTTTTTTTCTTTCTTGGGCTTGTCTTGCAGCAGGAGGCTTCTGGGTACACGTCTGGCTCTGTTAATCTGTTTCCTTATTTCCTAGTGTGGGTATTGTAGTTTTGAGAATGTCTTGTGAAGATCTTGTAGGTGTTGGTCTCTGTCTGAGGGGTTGGAGCAAATACGATTGTGTCTCAGTGCTTGGCTGTAGACAATGGATCGTGTGGTGTGTCCGGGATGGAAGCTGGAGGCATGAAGGTAGGCATAGCTGTCGGTAGGGTTTTCGGTATAGGGTGGTGTTAATGTGGCCGTCATTAATTTGCACTGTGGTTTCTAGGAAGTGGACCTCCCATGTAGACTGGTCTAGGCTGAGGTGGATTGTGGGATGGAAGCTGTTGAAATCATGGTGGAATTCTTCCAGAGTTTCTTTCCCATGGGTCCAGATGATGAAGATGTCATCAATGTAGCATAGGTAGATAAGGGGTGTGAGTGGATGAGAGCTGAGGAAGTTGTTCCAGGTCAGCCATAAAGATGTTGGCATACTGTGGGGCCATGCGGGTGCCCATAGCGGTGCCACTGGTCTGGAGGTATATATTGTCACCAAATTTGAAATAATTGTGCGTGAGGATAAAGTCACAGAGCTCAGCAACCACTTGTGCTGTGGCATCATCAGGGATACTGTTCCTGACAGCTTGTATTCCATCTCTGTGTGGGATATTTGTGTACAGAGCCACTACGTCCATGGTGGCTAGGATGATGTTTTCTGGAATGTCACCAATGCATTATAGTTTTCTCAGGAAGTCAGTGGTGTCACGATGATAGCTGGGAGTGCTGATGGCGTAGGGTCTGAGTAGAGAGTCCACATATCCAGACAGTCCTTCAGTGACAGTTCCAATGCCCGAGATGATGGGGCGTCTAGGATTTCCAGGTTTGTGGATCTTGGGTAGTAGATAGAATAACCCCGGTCGGGGCACTAAGGATATGTTAATTTCTTCCTGTATTAGTGTAGGGAGTGTTCTGAGTAGATGGTGCAGTTTCTTAGTATATTCCTCAGTGGGATCTGAGGGAAGTGGCCTGTAGAAATTGGTATTGGAGAGTTGTCTGGTAGCCTTCTGTTGGTAGTCCGACCTTCCATGATGACAACAGCACCTTTATCAGCCTCTGATTATAACGTCAGGGTTGTTTCTGAGGCTATGGGTAGCATTGCGTTCTGCACGACTTAGGTTGTGAGACAGGCGATGTTTTTTTTCCACAATTTTTGCCTGTGCACGTCAGTGGAAGCATTCTATGCTTCCAGACTGCGTCCAGACGGTCATTTCGACCCTCAGGAGCAGTCCATGTGGTGGTCTTCTTCTTGTGCAGATGGTGTCTGTGTATCAGTGTACTGTTCCATGTTGTCTTGAAAGTATTCTTTGAGTCGGAGACTACAAAAGTAGGCTTCTAGATCACCGCAGAACTGTATCATGTTTGGGGTGGGGGGAAGCTGAATGAGAGTCCTCGAGATAGGATAGACTCTTCTGCCGGGCTGAGCGTGTAGCTGGATAGGTTGAAAATATTGCTGGGTGAGTTAGGGGTCCCACTGTTGTGGCCCCATGTGGTAGGCAGGATTTCAGATGGCTTGCAGTCTTTTTTCCTTTGTAGAGAGGTTGAGAGCTCCTGTCTTATTTTAGTAAATTCTCTTTGTGTGGAAGGTTGGTTGTTTATGAAAGTCTCCAGGTTGGACTGCTCCTTTTTGATGTCTTCCTGTTTGCTGTACAGGATGCTGATCAGGTGGTTCCTCAGTTTCTTTGACAGTGTCTGGCATAATCGCACTGTGGTCTGTGCAGTATGTAGATAGCAATGGATTTTTCACCTTCAGCCATTTGGTATGCGGACGCACCCACCAGAGGCTGTGCAGTGCAAGCCCATTCCTTCCCCAGACAGACCAGCTGAGAGCTCTGAATAACACTTTGTAGAGTCCAGCTGCTCTAGACGTCCCCTTCATGGTAATGTTGCCTACCGGGGACATTTTAGCATGAAGGTAGGTTCATTGGTGTTTAATCCCCAGAAGTAGTCAGAACCCTCTGTGACATCATGATCATCTAAATAGCAATCGCTGTGATGTCACACAGAAGAATCTGGGGAACAAGAGGCAGGCCATGGATGCCTAAGTAGCAGTGGTCCTGTTTGTTTGTAAAGATCCTAATAAGCAAGGGCAAGAACCTTCTCCCCAATATCATGGCTGCACATCTGCTTCTTAGGAGTTTGCCAAACCAAGCTGAGGTTCTTTGAAGGCTTTATTCAGGGGAAGTAAGGACAGTTTCCTAGGCCTAACTGGGCTTCATTTCCCTCACCATTCGGAAAGTAGCTGAGTTCTGCTGGAAACTTCAAGTAGGTGGCCTGCATTCCACAAACAACCATGTCATAGAATCACAGAATATCAGGGTTGGAAGGGACCTCAGCAGATCTAGTCCAACCCCCTCCTCAAAGCAGGACCAACCTCAACTAAATCATCTAAGCCAGGGCTTTGTCAAGCCTCACCTGAAAAACCTCTAAGGAAGGAGAGTCCATCACCTACCTAGGGAACCCATTCCAGTGCTTCACCATCCTCCTACTGCAAAAGTTTTTCCTAATATCCAACCTAAATGCTCCCCTCAGCAACTTGAGACCATTGCTCCTTGTTCTGTCATCTGGTACCACTGAGAACAGTCTAGATCCATCCGCCTTGGAACCCCCTTTCAGGTAGCTATCAAAGCTCCCTTCAGTCTTCTCTTCTCCAGACTAAACAATGCCAGTTCCCTCAGCCTCTCCTCCTAAGTCATGTGCTCAGCCCGCTAATCATTTTTGTTGCCCTCTGCTGGACTCTCTCCAATTTTCCACATTCTTCTTATAGTGTGGGCTCCAAAACTGGACACAGTACTCCAGATGAGGCCTTACCAATGTTGAATAGAGAGGAACAATCACGTCCCTCGATCTGCTGGCAATGCTCCTAATTATACAGACTAAAATACCATTAGCCTTCTTGGCAACAAGGGCACACTGTTGACTGATGTCCATCTTCTCATCCACTGTAATCCTAAGGTCCTTTTCTGCAGAACTGCTGCCTATCCATTTGGTCCTAGTCTGTAGCAGTGCATGGGATTCTTCCATCCTAAGTGAAGGACTTTGCACTTGTCCTTGTTGAACCTCATCAGATTTCTTTTGGCCCAATCCTTTAATTTGTCTAGGTCCCTCTGTATCCTATCCCTACCCTCCAGTGTATCTACCACTCCTCCCAGTTCAGTGTCATCTGTAAACATGCTGAGGGTGCAGTCCACCCCATCCTCCAGATCATTGATAAAACCGGCCACTGGACTGACCCTTTCGGGCACTCCACTTGATACCGGCTGCCAACTAGACATGGAGTCATTGCTCATAACCCGTTGAGCCAAACGATCTACCCTGCTCCCAGTCCCAGTGCACTGAAGCTTGCAGCCCATGGGCTAGACTCAGGGCTGGCTCGATCTTTTTTGCCGCCTTGAGCACAAAGAGCGCAACTGCCCCTCTCCACAGAAAAGGTGGCCGGAATGTCGCTGAAGAAAAAAAATGGCGGTGGGAATGTGCTGCCCCAAGAATGGCCAGAATGCCGCCCCAAGCACGTGCTTCCTCTGCTAGTGCCTGGAGCCGGTCCTGACTAAGCTTCCTGCTCATGTGTAAGGCAGGATGCAACAGAGAAGCTTTCTGCCACTGGTGTGTGTGTATTTGTGCAGATAAGGACACCACCCACCCAGATCCCATAGCGTGTGTTCAAAATCCTAGCATAGGTCTGATTGCTCGCTCTTCTGCCTTTTGCAGTTTGCTTTCCATTCAGTGGCATTTGTCTCCAAATTGTCACTGCTTTTGCACAGTCTGATTTGACACCATTTTCTGTTCCCCCATAGTAGGCTACCTGCAAAGCACTTGGGCACTTGCCAATCAGCCTCCTGACCACAGCATTTCTAAGACGCAACTGATGCACTGTCTCTCAGGGTGTCGGGGACAGAGCTGCAATAGGAGGAAAGTGAGAAAGAGTCCTGTGGCACCTTGAAAACTAACTCAAGTAGTACTTTATTAGTCTTTATGAAGCCATAGGACTCTTTGTCACTTCTGCAATTCCAGACTAACACGGCTACCCTTCTGAGTCTTAATAGGAGGAAAGGAAGCTGTTTCATTCCCTTGTAAGCTCAGCTCAAACTGTATCTAATACACCCTTTGCTGTAGTCAGTATATGTCAAAGCAGCTTTTCGTAGGACATCTCCTGTGCTCGGTGGTGGGGAGAGGTCTGTTGGTCAGTCCACACTCTGAGGTGATGGGTGTGGCTAGTCTGATAGAAGCAGGTCATTGTGGGAAAACTGTACCATGTCACGAGTGATTTGCATTCCTGAATAGGCCCAAAAGCCAGAGGTTTTTTTTAATCCCTGGCTGGGTGAGGGACCATGCAGTTGTCCAGGGCAGGAAAAACCCCCACCAGACAGATTTGTGCTTTCCATTTCCTTTTTTATTTAGCTATTTTCTTACAGAAATACCTGTCTTTGCATGATTGTCAGAGAGGCATTTATTAAAGTATATAAAGAATATAAATTTATAAAATCTTATAGCTCTAGTGGAAATATTTTTATCTCTCTACAAAATTCTCAATAAATATGTATGATGTGAATTACCTGGGAGGGGCCCTCGTGTAACAGGAACCTGACATTGTCCTTGTTGAACCTCATCAGATTTCTTTTGGCCCAATTCTTTAATTTGTCTAGGTCCCTCTGTATCCTATCCCTACCCTCCAGTGTATCTACCACTCATCCCAGTTCAGTGTCATCTGTAAACGTGCTGAGGGTGCAATCCACACCATCCTCCAGATCATTGATAAAACCGGCCACTGGACTGACCCTTTCGGGCGCTCCACTTGATACCGGCTGCCAACTAGACATGGAGTCATTGCTCATGGTTGCACATGCAGGGTGCCTGCATGAGGTGTGGTTGTACTAAGGTGTGTGCCAATGAGAAGGATTGCATGTTAAAAGTTACTAACCATCTCTAGGTTTTCGCATGAGAAAATGCAGGCAGGTCCAGCTCCAGGCATCAGCCCCTCAAGCATGTGATATCAATCGGCAGCCATGCCGCCTCCGCTTTTGCTGTTGGCTAGGGTTACCATATTTCAACAATCAAAAAAGAGGACGTGGAAGCTCCGCCCTAGCCCCTCCCTGCCTCCATCCAGTCCCTCCCACTTCCTGCCCCCTGACTGCCCCCCCTCAGAATTCTCAATTCCCCCACTTTTCGCCTCCTTACTGTCCCCTCCTGAGACCCCCACAAGCCTAACTGCCCCCCAGGATCCTTACTACCCCATACCTGTCCCCCTGACTGCCCCAACCCTTAGCCACACACCTGTCCCTAGACAGACCACCACCCAGGCCTCCACCTTTCCAACCAGTCACGGCCCCTTGATAGGCACCCCAGAACCATCTAACTCCCCCTGTTCCCTGTCCCCTGACTGCACCAACTCCTCTCCACACCCCCTCCCCTGGCTAGCCCCCCCAGCCAGAACTCCGAACGCGTCCAACACTTTCCCCACCCGGGCAAGAAATTCTGATCATATCATAGCCGCTTGGTAATCAAAATGTTTCCTAATTTGGGCAGCCAGCTCATACTGTAATCTTGACCCTACCGCAAGGATTTCATCAGGAAAGTGCTGAGTGCCCTCAATCTGTTGACATTCAATGGCACTCAAGGCCATTCACCACCTCAGAGGAGAAGCTGGGCACCTGACAACACTGGCCCACAAATTCAGAAGTTTCCCAATAAAATTCAATGGAGTTTTACAGCTGAAAGGTCTTGGAGGTTGAGAGGTTTCAAGTGTTAGTGGATAGGATGGGAGTTATCTGGAAGGATGATCTAGTCCAGTGCCTAGAGTGTTAATCTGGGACTAGGGCAATGAGGTTCAATTCCCTTCTGTGACACAGATTCCTATGTGCCCCTTGACTAGTCACTTACACTTTCTGTGATCAAAGCCAACTCTGATGGGAGAGTAGAGTATTACTAGCTACATCCCTGATCTAGGCAATTTGACCTTTTTGTGGCTGATTTGGGTCTGCCCTCATCTGCTTTACACCCACAATCTCCCCAGTCCCTCCTGGAAGCACCGTGGGACAGGGCAGTTTTGAACAGCCCCCAGTGCAGGGCTGCAAATATGTCTCAACTGGAGCCCAGATGCTTACCACCAGGGCATAGATGGTTGAAGGTCACCCAGCCCAAGGGCTACATTCAGGGCCGGCTCCACATTTTCTACAGGCCCAATCAGCCACAAAAAAGCGGCCACTCATAGACCTGCATATGTCCGTATACTCAGGGACATGTCCGGATTTTTGAGTTTAAAATAGCGTCCTGGGGGAGACCACGGCAACCTGCAAGGTCCGGGATTTCAAGCGGCAGCCAGGGCAGAGCCCTCTGTGCTGTGCTGCCTCCCCAATGGGAAGAGGGGAGCGAGAGGGCAGGGGGATTCCTCAGCCCATGCTGGCGGCAGCCGCCAGCAAGAGCCCCGGAGAAAGAAGCCAGGAGCATGGTAGGAGCTTTTAAGCCTGGGGGGGACGATACAGGCGGGGGTAGGGATTTGGGAAGCAGAGAAGTCCTGATCCTCGGCTGCTGGCTGCCCTCAGGCTGGGTCAATAATTCAGCTGGTAATGCCACGAACAGCACTTCATAGGCTGAGCTCTTTGGTTAATTCCTTAAATCACGGGACATCCCAGTCTCTGAATCCTACTAGTTTCAAACAAAACCAGCCTCCTTCCATATGTCGAGCAAAAGGAAGTGTGAAAAGGCAGGTCATTAGCAGGCTCTCTCAGTCACTTTAGGCTTTACAGGCAAACAAGGCAGCAGTGCTGCCCCCGGGCGGGATTTGGTCCTTTCCAAAGGCTCAGATCATCCAAGTGGAGTGATGGCAGGAAGGGAATTCCCTTTATCCCAAATCTAAACCCTCTGTGACCTGGTGGTAAGCACCCGGGCTCCATCTGAGACAGATAATTGCAGCCCTGCACTGGGGGCTGTTCAAAACTGCGCTGTCCCACGGTGCTTGCAGGAGGGACTGGGGAGATTGTGGGTGTAATGCAGATGAGGGCAGACCCAACCAGCGACACAAAGTTCAGATTGCCTAGGTCAGGGATGTATCTAGTAACACTCTAGTCTCCCATCAGAGTTCGTTTTGATCACAGAAAGTCTAAGTGACCAGTCAAGAGTCACACAGGGTGTCTGTATTAGAGCAGGGAATTGAACCTCATCGCCCTAGTCCCAGGCTAACACCATAGCCACTGGACTAAATCATCCTTCCAGATAACTCCATCCTGTCCTACCCTATCCACTCACACTTGAAACCTCGCGACCTTTAAGACCTTTCAGCTGTAAAACTCCATTGAATTTTATTGGGAAACTTCTGAATTTGTGGGCCAGTGTTGCCAGGTGCCCAGCTTCTCCTCTGAGGTGGTGAATGGCCTTGAGTGCCATTGAATGTCAACAGACTGAGGGCACTCAGCACCTTCCCGATGAGATACTTGTGGATCTGGGTCAAGGGGAAGCAAAACTGGATGGGAACCTGGGAGGCAGTGACCATGAGAAGATCAAGTTCAGGATCATGACACAAGGAAGAAAGGAGAGCACCAGAATACAGACTCTGGACTTCAGAAAAGCAGACTTTGATACCCTCGGGGAACAGATGAGCAGGATCCGCTGGGAGAATAACATGTAGGGGAAAGGAGTCCAGGAGACCTGGCTGTATTTTAAATAATCGTTATAGAGGTTGTAGGCACAACCATCCAGATATGTAGAAAGAATAATAAATATGGCTTGTGATCAACTTGGTTTAACATTGAAATCCTTGCTGATCTTAAATGCAAAAAAGAAGCAGCTTACAAGAATTGGAAGATTGGACAAATTAGTAGGGTGCAGTGTTAAATTATTGCTCAGGTATACAGGAGTCAAATCAGGAAGGCTAAATCACACTTGGAGTTGCAGCTAGCAAGGGATGTTAAGTGTAACAAGAAGGATTTCTTCAGGTATGTTAACAAGAAGAAGAAAGTCAAGGAAAGTGTGGGCCCCTTACTGAAAGGGGGAGGCAATCTAGTGACAGAGGATGTGGAAAAAGCAAGTGTACTCAGTGCTTTTTTTTGCTGCTTTCTTCACAAACAAGATCAGCTCCCAGAATACTGCACTTGGTAGCACAGCATGGGGAGGAGGTGATCAGCCCTCTGTGGAGAAAGAAGTGGTTCAGGACTATTTAGAAAAGCTGGACGAGCACAAGTCCATGGGGCCGGATGTGCTGCATCCCAGGGTGCTGAAGGAGTTGGCGGATGTGATTACAGCACCATTGGCCATTATCTTTGAAAACTCATGGTGATCGGGGGAAATCCCGACTGACTGGAAAAAGGCTAATGTAGTGCCCATCTTTAAAAAAGGGAAGAAGGAGGATCTGGGGAATAACAAGCCAGTCAGCCTCACCTCAGTCCCTGGAAAAATAATGGAGCAGGTCCTCAAGGAATCAATTCTGAAGCACTTAGAGGAGTCGAATGTGATCGGGAACAGTCAGCATGGATTCACCAAGGGCAAATCTTGCCTGATTAACCTAATTGCCTTCTATGATGAAATAACTGGCTCTGTGGCTGAGGGGAAAGCAGTGGACGTGTTATTCCTTCACTTTAGCAAAGCTTTTGATACAGTCTCCCACTGTATGCTTGCCAGCAAGTTTAAGAAGTATGGACATTAAAGTGGATAGAGAGCTGGCTTGCTGGGCTTAATGGGTAGTAGTCAATGGCTCCATGTCTAGTTGGCATTAGTGCGGAGTGCCCCAAGGATTGGTCCTGGGGCCCTTTTTTATTCAATATATTTATCAGTGATCTGGAGGATGGTGTTGATTGGACCCTCAGAAAGTTTGCAGATGGCTCTAAACTGGGAGGAGTAATAGATAAACTGGAGGGTTAGGATTGGATAAAGAGGGACCTAGACAAATTAGAAGATTGGACCAAAAGAAATTTGATGCCATCAAAGAACTCCAAGTATGATTTCGAGGATCCTGCCCATCAGTTCCCTGAGGGAGTCAAAGTCTGCTTTTCTGAAGTCCAGGGTCCATATTCTGCTGCTCTCCTTACTTCCTTGTCTCAGGATCCTGAAGTCGACATCTCATAGTCACTGCCTCTCTGGTTCCCATCCACTTTTTGCGTCCCCTACTATTTCTTCCCTGTATCTGAGCAACAGGTCAAAAAAAGTTGTGCCCCTATTTGTTTTCTCCAGCGCTTGCACCAGGAAATTGTCCCTACACTTTCCAAAAACATCTTGGTTTGTCTGTGCACTGCTGTATTGCTCTCCTTGCAGATATTGGGGTCATTGAGATCCAGGGCCTGGGATCTACAAGCTTCTGTTAGTTGCCAGAAGAAAGCCTCGTCCACCTCATCCCCCTGGGCTGCTCCAACGACGATATAACCCTTGTTGCTCACATTTCTGAACTTTTTTCAGAGAGTCAAGGGTTTTTCTGCAGTTTCATACTGGAGCTCTGAGCAGTCAGACTGTTCTCTTATGTACAATGAAATCCCCCGAACTTTGCTGCCCTACCTGTCCTTCCCGAACAGTTTCTGTCCAACCATGACAGTAGTGCAGTCATGTGAGTTATCCCACCAAATCTCGGCTATTCCAATCACATCATAGTTATTTGACTGTGCCAGGTCATCCAGTTCTCTCTGTTTCCCAGGCTTCTTGCATTTGTGTATAGGCACTTAAAATAATTCACTGATCATCCTGCTGTCTCAGTTTGGGGCAGGAGTCCTCTCTCTTACACTCTCTTGTTCGTGCTTCCTTCTGGTATCCCATTTCCCCACTTATCTCAGGGCTTTGGTCTCCTCCCCCCAGTGAAAGTAAAGCCCTCCTCACTAGGTTAGCCAGGTTGCTTGCGAAGATGCTCTTCCTTCTCTTTGGTAGGTGGAGCCCATATCTACCTAGCACTCCTTCTTCTTGGATCCATGGTCCATGGTCAAAGAATACAAAGATGGATCCGTGGTCCATGGTCAAAGAATACAAAGATGGATCCGTGGTTCATGGTCAAAGAATACAAAGCCTTCTCTCCGACACAATCTGTGTAGCCATTCGTTGACGTCCGTGATACAACAGTCTCTACCTGGGCCTTTTCCTTCCACGGGGAGGATGGATGAGAACATCACTTGCGCCTCAAACTCTTCTACCCTTTTTCCCAGAGCCACACAATCTGCAGTGATCCACTCAAGGTCATTCTTGGCAGTATCATTGCTGCCCACGTGAAGAAGCAGGAAGGAGTAGCGATCTATGTGCTTGATGAGTCTCGGCAGTGTGTCCGTCACATTGTCAATCCTAGCTCCTAGCAAGCAGCACAGTTCTCGGGTTTCCCAGTCGGGGCGGAAGATAGATGACTCAGTCCCCCTGAAAAGGGAGTCCCTGACCACCACCACCCTCCTCCTTCTCTTGGGAGTGGTGGCTGGGAACCCATCGGTGGAGTTTCCTTCTGCTCCCTACACTTAGATGTATCACCTACTCCACTCACCGCATCAGTACCGGTGAAGAGAACATGAAAAGAGTTGCTGACCTGTGTCTGCATTGCTGGTACATGGATCCTCCTCTTTCTTCTTCCGGAGGTCACATGCTTCCAAATTTTTTCAGCGTCCTTCTGTCCCCACTCTTCAGTCTGCTCTTATCTTTCAGAATGTTGTGCCTATAGAGGCATATCCTAACATCTGTCTACGAAAGCTTCATTTTCTCTTACGCAATGCAGGGTTGATACTTGTTCCTCCAAACCTTGAACCTTCTCTTCCAATATGGTGACCAGTTTGCACTTTGTACAGACTTTGTATGAAGTTTGTCTTTTACCCAGTGGCAGAAAGACAAACATGGCACAGCTTGTAGGGTCCCTGCAGTTGACCCAGAGTAGTGGGTGAGCCCGGGTCCCATATCAGCCTCTAGAAGAGTGGCTCTGTCTGGACAGTGAGACTCTGTGCCCCAGAGGGGACACGCCATAGTGACCTGGCAGGAAGGCTGAGTCACCAAGAGGAAGCTACATTTCCTTTTGGGGGAGAGGGACCACAGAGTGAGAGGGGATCCAGCAGAGGAGACCACAGCGGGATGTGGCGTATCTAGAAGCAAACTATTCCCCAGAGCAGCCAGGAGGAGACACCACTTTCAGTGAATGAGACTGCCTGACAGGTCCTCAGCAAGAATGTGAGATGTGTGTGTGGAGCTAAGAGAAGCCGGACCTGCCAGTGTGCGAGCCTACAATATATAAAGTCCCCCTTGAGCCACCAGAAACGGACCTTGCTGGAGTCTCAGCACTGGGAACCCTGTTGCACCACGTCATACCAAGGGCAGTTCCAGCTACCTCACTACTCTCCAAATAACAGCATGGGCTCGACTCATGCACAGACCCAGTTACCTCTGGCTAGATGTCTTCCTGGCACTCACTAGGCAGGGCTGTCTCATGACACAGCCTGCTTCCTGTGTTTCAGTCGATGAGCACCTGGGCTCCCATCCTCAAGGAGCTGCACTGGACTGGCAATGAGGGTTGACTTCACAGATGCACTTAGCTGCTTAAGGCAGGTGCTGCTATACTTCACAAACCCAATGAACCCTGCAGACATCTGCGCTCCCAGGAGCCAAGTTCTTTCAGTAAAAGTTCCCAAGTATCTCCATGTTTGCCTCTGGACTTGTGCTCTCCTGCCTCCATTTAGGGATCTGGAAGCCTGTCACCCAGCTATGTCCCACAGCGAGCAACACCTTGGGGGAGGAGAGGTGCTTGCCTGCTGGACTTGATCCAGCAGTTATGTTCAGAGCAGGTTGCTTGCTCTCTCACCAGGCTGCAACATTATTCTCATGCGCGCCTCTCTCTCTCCCGCCCACGCTTTCCGAGGAGGGAGCCCCACAGCCCTATGGTGAGGGACTCTCCGTATCATCAGGCGAGGGGGCTGGGTGAGTTCATTAACCATTGGGCCAAGTCTTGCAAGGGACGGTGTCTTTCTTTGCCCTCCTGCCAGCTTCTTCCGAGAGGCACCCACCTTCTGGAACTGTTTCTCAGTTGAGATTCCCAGCAGAGCTGGGTGCCTCCATGCAGCCTGGCCTTCCAAACCTAGCTCTGAGAGTGAGATGGGGCCCAGCACCCCCTTGGGGCAGCTTTTCCCATTGACTAGCTTAGGCAGCTTCCCACCTAGCATGCTCCCTTTCTCAGGAGCCCATCTCACCCCGGGCAGTGTACACGGAATCTGGGCGCCTCCCATAGGCTCCTTGGTCACAGTATGTACCAGTGATTTGCTAGGCACCTAATGGGTAAGTGGTGTGTTGCTGTTGCAGCGATCACATCATTTTATGGGGCCAGGCCTGAACCCTTCCCTCATACAGCACCTCATTTTGTATGTCAATTAGGGCTGTCAATTAATCACAGTTAATTCAAGCTATTCACTCAAAACAAAATAACTCGATTAAGAAATTAATCGCAATTAATCGCTGTTTTAATTATAGTGTTAAACAATAACAGAATACCAACCTACATTTATAATAAAGATTTTCAATGTTTTTTTCTACATCGTCAAGTACAGTGATGTCAGTTACAACACCGAATACAAAGTGTCCAGTGCACAATTTATTATTATTTTATTATAAATATTTGCACTATAAAAAAGAAATAAACTGAACAATACAATTTCTTCTCATAAAATTACTACAGTGCACTCTCTTTTTCATGAAATTGCAACTCATAAATGTAGATATTTTTGGTATATAACTGCTCTCAAAAAACAAAACAATGATAACTTTCAAGCCTACACGTCCACTCAGTCCTTCTTCTTGTTCAAACAATCGCTAAGAAAATAAGTTTGTTTACATTTATGGGAGATAAAGTTACCCTCTTCCTATTTACTTCAGCTGAAAGTGAGAAGAGCAGTTCACATGGTGTTGCAAAGTATTTACATGACAGAAATGCTAAACATTCTTTTGTTTATCTTGTTTTACAGTGCAAAAGTTCACTTGGTGTATTCGGTTCTTGTTTCACAGTGTGATTAAACACAATTACTGTTTTTAATTGTTTGACAGCCCTAATTTCAATCACACGTGTACTTGTCCCAGTCCTCTCTCCTCTCTCCTAATTCACCGTCGGCCTGGTCACAAACCGTGCAGATATAATGTGTGGAGTGGGACAGGTGTACATGTAGGGTTGTACAGCAGTTAAGAAAGGCATTGTGGGTTCAGAGAATCATAGAATATCAGGGTTAGAAAGGACCTCAGGAGGTTCTAGTCCAACCCCCTGCTCAAAGCTGGACTAACCCCAACTAAATCATCCCAGCCAGCGTTTTCTCAACCCTGACCTTAAAAAAACCTCTAAGGACGGAGATTCCACCTCCACCCTAGGTAACCCATTCCAGTGCTTCACCACCTTCCTAGGGAAAAATATCCAACCTAGACCTCCCACCCTGCAACTTGAGACCATTACTCCTTCTTCTGTCATCTGCCAACACTGGGAACAGCTGAGCTCCAGCCTCTTTGGAACCCCCACTTCAGGTAGCTGAAGGCTTCTATTAAATCCCCCTCACTCTTCTTTTCTGCAGACTATATAAGCCCATTTCCCTCAGCCTCTCCTCATAAGACATGTGCCTCAACCCCCATAATCATTTTCATTGCCATTGCTGTACTCTCGCCAATTTGTCCACATCATAAACACCGACTTCTGCTCCAATGGTGGATGCCCATCCCTCCCACGAGACCATGCCCCCTTCCACCTCTACCTGCCCGAATTGCGCCCCTCCCTATTCCTATTCCAACCCCTTCCCCAAATCCCTGCCCCTGCATGCGCCACGTTCCCCTCCTTCTCCCACCTTCCAAACAGCTGTTTAGCAGCAGCTGGTCATTGCGCACCTGGAGGTAAGCGGAGGAGCAAGGATGCAATGCGCTCAGGGGAGGAGGTAGGGGTGGGAGAGCTTGGCTGCCAGTGGGTGCAGAGCACCACTATTTTCTCCC
The DNA here is from genome assembly GCA_007922305.1 of Dermatemys mawii. Classification (NCBI taxonomy): domain Eukaryota; kingdom Metazoa; phylum Chordata; order Testudines; family Dermatemydidae; genus Dermatemys; species Dermatemys mawii. The sequence goes on along the minus strand of ML677537.1, from coordinate 356,002 downwards.
ATGTGTAATAGATCACCAGAGCATCCATGCAGCCAAAACTGGACACAATACACCAGGTGTGGCCTCACCAGTGTGAAATAGACGGTAATAATAACATTGCTCTATCTGCTGGCAATGCCCTTCTTTATACAGTAGAATAAGCCATTGACCTTCTTGGCACCAAAGGCACATTGAGTCATACCCATCTTCTCATCCACTGTAATCCCCAAGTCCTTTTCTGAAGGTTCCCCATAATAGTCTTGACTTCAGGGCGTCAGCTGGGGCACAACCAATCCTGTTATTAAGCAGTGTCCCATTTTAAGAACTAATCACTGCATCACTCCAGGTCAAGGGGGTGCAATTCCATTTCTCTCAGCCCTGGACTAATAGGATGGTGAGTTCCACCCAGAATATGGCGCATGTATTGCTCTCCAGTGTCCTGTCCTCCATCCACACTCACCCTGGTCTTTGGCATATGGTGGCTGCGTTTTGCCAGGTGCTGTTAGGACTCACCAACTAACAGCTATTTCATAGCATACCAGGCTAAGGAGACGAGACTCTCCTGCAATGAGGAATTGCCTCTACGTTTATCTCCCTGTAGGGGGTCGCCGCTGGGGCTCGGCCCTCTGCGGGGCGGTTGGGCACCAGACCGCCCCGCTACACGCCCTCAGCCGGGTTGGGGAATACCCGGGCCCGGGGCTCAAGTGCTCAGTCGGGCCTGAGCAGCGTCCGCTCCGCCCGCCTCTGCCCCGAGGCCGGGCGGGCAACCCACCCACGGGGTAGGGTCAGGGCTCAGACCCTCACGCAGGGGCTGAACAGGAACAGTTGGCAAGGCCCAGGCCCTGAGGCAGGGCGGGGCCACAAACACGGGGAAT
>ML677537.1:200927-349210 GCA_007922305.1 Dermatemys mawii | reverse complement strand
AGGCTCGGTCCCTCCTCCTCCTCTGGGTAGCGGGCGCAGGGCAGGCTCGGCCAATTCCCGGGCTCCAACTGGGTCACCGGGGCTTCCCGGTCAGGAGCTCTGGCCGTAGCCTCTCGCTCCTCCGGTGGCTCCCTCCCAAGTGAGCTCCGAGGCCGAGCTTTTATCCTTCCGGGTCGGCCGGCTGACCTCTGGGGGAGGGGCGCAGGTTTCTCCAGCTCCGCCCCCTCCTGTCTCTGGGGAGGCTCGTCCCTCTGCGGGGCGGTTGGGCACCAGACCGCCCCGCTACACTCCCTTACCTTCGCTTGTGCTGAAGCTGGTGTCTGGATGGGAGTGAATTGCAGAGAAGCTGCAGAAGCAGACCGTACAGCTTGCTAAGTCAGTGAACTTCGATGTTCTTCAGGATATGGGCTAAGTTCAATAGCAAAGGCTTTCGGCTAGTTCTATGGCTGAGAAGGTCAGATAGCAGCACCCCAGAAGAGATACACATACACTAGCCTATGGATACCCATGACAATGGTACTGATTCACTCAGCACACCAGGATCCTGTCCCCTACGCTGCCACAAAGATGCCTCTGCTATGAACTACTGAATCGTAGGAAGGGGCCTAGAGGTCACCTAGGCAGCCCATTGCACTCATGGTAGGACTAAGTACTATCTGATCAGCCCTGACAGGTGTTTTTCCAACCTGCTCTTAAAAATGTTCAATGATGGAGATTCTACAACCTCCCTAGGCAATTTATTCCAGTGCTTAACCACCCTGACTGCTAGGAAGTTTTTTTTCTAATATCCAGCCTATACTTCCCTTTCTGCAATTTAAGCCCTTTGCTTCTTATCCCCAGAGGTTAACAAGAACAAATTTTCTCCCTCCTCTTTTAGTACTAAAATACTGTTTTCATGTCCTGTCTCTCTCCCTACCACCTCACCCTCAGTCTTCTCTTCTTCAGACTAAATAAACCTATTTTTTTCAGTCTTCCCTCAGAGGTCATGTTTTCTAGACCATTCATCATTTTTGTTGCTGTTCTCTGGACTTCCTTCAATTTGTCCACATCTTTCCTGAAATGTGGCACCCAGAACTGGACACAATACGCCATTTAAGCCTGTATCAGAGTAGAGTGGAAGAATTACTTGTCGTATCCTGCTTACAACACTCCTGCTAATACATCCCAGAATGATGTTTCTTTTTTTGCAATAGCGTTATCCCGTTGACTCATATTTAGCGTGTGACCCCCCCAGATCCCTTTCTGCGGAACTCCTTCCTAGACAGTTATTTCCCAACAGGAAGTGTGCAACTGAGTGTTCCTTCCTAAGCGAAGTACGTTGCATTTCTCCTTATTGAATTTCATCCTGTTTACTTCTGACCATATCTTTAGTTTTTCCATATCACTATGAATTTTAATCCTGTCCTCAAAAACCGCTTGCAACTCCTCTCAGCTTTGTATCTTTTCTCTATGTAATTACCGAAAACATTGATGAAGATTAATTAACAGAAACGGACCCAGAACTGATCTCTGCGGGACCCCACTCAGTATGCCTGTGATGGGTTTGGTCACAGAAACTCCCCTTGGGACTCTCAATGCGCTGAGACTACCTCTGAGCCTGGTTTCTCTGCCAGTAGTCTTGATCTGTTCAATTGATATGATTTGCTGGCGGGAACAGGCGGTTCTGGGCTGATTGCAAATATTTTATTTGCTGAAATGTGGTGCTTAGCACTGGAATGGGTTCCCTAGGGAGGTGGTGGAATCGCCTTCTTTAGATCTTTTTAAGGTCAGGTTTGACAAAGCGCTGGCTGGGATGATTGAGTTGGGGTTGGTCCTGCTTTGAGCAGGGGGTTGGACTAGAAACCTCCTGAGGTCCCGTCCAACCCTGATAGTCTATGATTCTGTGATCAGTATTCTGCTCCCTGCAGAACTAGGCCATTCATGCACCAGTGAGGATAAGTGTTACTTGGGCAAATAGAGAACTCAATGGCAAGACCAAGACAATCAGGTTCGTAGGACCTGGGGTTCCTCAGGATGTGCAGTAGGAAATTGGATTTCTCCTTTACCAAGCAATATCACTAGCCCTGTAGGCAAAGGCAAGTCGAGAGTTGCTGCTTCTTACCACCTGTCAGCTGGTCAAGTGAAAAAAGAATGAGCGACCCCCCAGGAGCCAGCACCACAGAACCCATCCTCTGAGCATCCCCTCACTGAGGTTCTGGGCTGCAGTGATTGTGCAGAGCCGAGGACTGAGGGTTTGATTGGCATTCAGCGCTGAGACCTTGCTCTAGCGTGTGCCTTACTAAGCTTTGCTGATTTTGGCCCACAGTGCTTAATGTCTCATGAGCCTTGAATGAGCCATGGGGCCAGACCCCATAGCGCTGAGGCCCCAGCGGACTGTGACTTGGTTGTGTGGAAGCAGCATACACAACAGATGCCCAGGTTGAGTCTCCTTTAGGGGCTGCAATGCTGCAGGAGACACTAGACACCTCAGACTGTGGAATCACTCAGCCGCTCTGTGTCTCTCAGTTTTCTAAAGGCTGTACTGAGACTCCGAGAGGTTATGTGACATACAGAAGCAGAGGCACTTTGTGTTCTGTTTGCATTAGCACGGTGCTACAAGCCAGGAGATCTGGATTTGGCCCATAGTCCCTGCTAGGCCACTTTTCAGCAAGGTCAATGCCACCTGCTTTAGAAGGCAAAAGAGCCCAAAAAACCCAAGCCCTAACCAATTAGGCCTGGGTGAATTGCTGTCCCCATTGGCAACAGTAACAAAACTCCCAGACACTCCAGCTGGGCCAGGCTTTGTCCCGCGTTTCCAGCTGATGGGAGGGGTGATGGCTTGGAGTGTGTGACGTAGGTGGAAGTGGTTTGCACGCTGCCTTACTAATGTAACAAGCCTATTCCCATTAGTGGCAGAGGGCTGCCAGCAGCAGAAGGGCCATGTGATTTGGGTGTCCTTTGTGGTCAGGGGCATTCATGCATCAGTGCTATGAGTGGGTGCAAGTGTGACTACCCTTCCTGGAAGTAGCCCTATCCCTCTGATGTAACGCAGGTCTAGCATGGTCCCTGAAGCACCACTTCAGAGCTCTGGTTTCGCAGCCGCCGACCCTAGGACATTGGCATCTCGACAGCCATTGCACAAGAAGTGGACAGTGAACCAAAGAGATCTTAATGTGAGCCGGCAACAAGCCCGCTCACATTCGTTCTTTTCACCTGAGAAAAAGAGCGTTCTGCAGAGCAGTTATTAATCATCAATGTTAGAAAAATACGTAGTGCCATCTATACTTTTGGAAATACACATTGAATTCTTTCTTTTAATATTGTGTCATGAAAATCAATGTGACTGAATTTCATTTTTCCTGTTTCATTAAACTTTCTGCACGTATAACAGTGGAACTGCTGTACTTCTCCACAGAGATTCATGTTCAAGTCCACAGGGTATGAGTCAACTAGCTTTTGGGAATCTTGTGAGTATTGTTCATCAGATAAGTCCATATCGTTTAGAAAAGAAAATCTATTTGATACTTCTTTGTACACTTCACCTCGCCTCTTCATATGAGCTTTGAGTGTATCAATTATAGCGTAGTAAGTAGATACACAAAATTTGTCTCTAGGATTCAATGCTGTTTCTGTTGCACTGCTATCATTTGCTTGTGTTTTCCTGATCCGCTTGCGGGACTGGGCTTCTTTGTAGTTAGTATCAGGCAAGCTATCTTTTGATATGTCTTCAAATCTTTTGAAATCATTCCTCAAAGTGTGTAAGTGGTCTTCTAATGATTGACAGAGATCTGCACATGTTTTCAAATCCAGTTTTTTTCCTGAAGAGCTTTACTTGTGTGGTAAAAGTGTTATAAAATTTCATTCCACATGGTCAGCATCAATGCAGACTCTAGTTCTTGCATCTTGTTTGCAATGTTTTCTGCCTCTCGTATAGTTTCTCCCTTTTGTGATCGGTGTTCAGTTATACTTTCTAAAACATCCACAACCTTTGAGTAAGACTCCAGAATTGCACTTGTTGCCACTACATGTGCCTCCCAGAGAATATTAGAAAGAGATTTCAACACATGCTCAGTGCCCAAATAGGTTTTAAGAACTGTCCATCGTTGTGTTGAGGCAGAGAAAAATGTATAAAATAACTGGACAGTTCAGAAAAAAATTTACTGCCACCGGACAACAATCAACAGCACCCCGGCCAAGACTGACAGAGTATGAATTTATGGCGTATTTGTTCTGTTCTAAAAGCTTCTTTTGCAGTCCTTGATAGTGGCCTGACATGTTGGCAGAATTGTGATAAGATTGACCGCTGCACTTTGAGAAATCTATTTTGCAAATTTGGCAGTACTTGATTTGCCATTTCTTCACCAGTGTGGCTTTTCAAATTGAGGACTGTTATAAAACATTCAATTGCTTTTACATATGTGAGAGATTATATATCAGTACAATATTCAATTGATCAATATGTGAACGTTCAGGTGTAAAGTCAACATCTAAACTGAAGTATCCAGCAGTACTTATTTCATCCACAACAGCTAAATGAACTTTGTCACTCATTAGACCAATGAGTTCATCACATATTGTCTTGGATAAGTATGATGGATTACCTTGGCCAGTATTCCCATATTTTGAGATATGGCCTGCTAAAAATGGGTTAAACTGAACAACAACCTCCAAAAATCCCAAGAAATTTCCAATCTGCAGTGATCCAAATGTGTTGGATCTGTGTCGGAAAGGCAGACCATATTCTACCTAATAGGATTGTGTAATGAGCTGACCCTTGTCAAGCAAAGGGTCTTGATTATCGGCTGTGTTGCTGTGTGAATTGTGATTGTCCATTCCCTGAAGGGTGTGTCATGCTGTCTCTTCACATGTTCAGCAGTTCCATGCCCTTTTCTCCTGCTCCTCACCTGTCTGGTGGCCCTGTCAGTCCCCGTTCTCAGGCTGGACATACACAACCCGCACTTCTTCAAGAGATCCATCAGTAATATCACAAAGACACAGCAAAAGGCATTTGAAGCTGGTAGGAAGCTCCCATTTCCCTGCACTATTCCCCCAGACACTTTCTCTTTAACTGTTAGTTTGCATTTTCCCAGAGCAAATCCAGCTGGTGAATGATACCAGCCATTGTGCTGGGTGGGTGGAAATTCTATACAACAATGTCTGGGGCACTGTGTGTGATGACAGCTGGGACTTAAATGATGCATCAGTGGTTTTTTCGGCAGCTGGGCTTTGGACAAGGATCTGGTCCCATCCTACTGGATTATGTTAATTGTGGAAGAGGAGAACCTGCCCTAACTGTGTACACCTTAAAGTCTTGGAGAGACCACAACTGCCCCATGGAGAAGCTGCCAGTGAGGTGTGTTCAGATAATGCTGATGTCTGCCATAACCTACCTTCGCCAAAAGGGCAGAAGGTAGCGGGAGGCTATTTCCATACCTACCCTCATCAGGAGGCAGTGAGGGTTTCCTCTCCATTTTGAACTCTGGGGTACAGATGTGCAGACCCACATGAAACACCCCGAAGTCTATTTCTACAATTTTAGTTTGAAAACTTCCTCAAAGCACAAAATCCTTTCCTTATCCTTGAACAGTATTGCTGCCAACAAGTGATTTTTGACAAAAAATTAGGGAAAGGACCACTTGGCGTTCCTAGTCTCCCAAAAATACTGGAAGAGGCTTGAGCATAATATCCTCATCATTTACTACAGGTGAGCACAGCGAAAACACTGATAATCAATCAGATTCTTAAAATAATTTAATAAAAAAAGTAAAAGAATCACCTCTGTAAAATGCAAATAGAAGCTAATTTTAAAGGGAAAAATAAAAAGATTTAAGACACAGAGAATTCCCCTCTAGGCTTAGTTTCCAAGTTACAAAACACAGGAATGAACGTCCCTCCAGCATAGGGAAAAGTCACCAGCGAAAACTAAAGATAATTTGATGTCTTTCCTGGTTTTACTTACTATTTTAGTAATTCTGGATCCTTTTTCGGACATGGTCTTAGGAGTTTTTTTGTGCCCCCTGGTCTCTCTCACCCCTTGCGAGAACAGTCAAACAAAGAGCACAAACAAAGCCTCCCACACCCCGGTTTGACAGTATCTTCTTTCCCCATTGCTCATTTTGGTCAGGTGCCAACGAGGTTATTTGAGCTTCTTACCGCAAATAGGGTCGATATGGGACTTCTAAGCACTGGAATGAATCCTACCTATCTGCACCATAGGCAATGGAGACCTAACCCTTCAACACCTCTCAGTGAGGGGAGTGCCTACACCGACCGCAGGACACCTCCCATCGCTGTAGGTGGCGTCGTCACTGAAGAACTGCTGCAGATTTTGAAGTATAGACAAGTGTTAACCCTAGCCCTAAACCTGAGTCTGCAGAACAATGAAGGAACTCTAACTGTATGGGGGGCATCATGGCATGATGTGATGATTCTACATGCGTTGCAGAGAAGGAGTGTCTGCCACAGTTCTCCACACATCACCACTAGAGTAGGAGACTAATGAAATCAACTTGGAGTGGCAGCAACAATCAGACACATTGAAAACTCCAGCTGATGTTCCCACCATCACCCAGGGCTGTCTACTTCCTCGGTGAGGCTTCCCACTGTCACACACGGTTATGTGCCTCACAGGATCGGCTGAACGATAGTGTGCTTTTGGTGTGGGGACTGTTTGATGCCAGGCCCTGAGCTGTTTACGATCACTATACAGCACCTGCTATATAGCTATATATAGTATATAGCTGTATATATAGCACTATATATAGTGCTATATATATACAGCACAATACAGCTCAGCCACTTTACAGCACACTGAGCACCAAATTGCTCTGTCATGGAAACAGATGGGTTTTTCCAGCTGCACCTGAGAACAGCCCTTGCCTCGGAGTAAATGACCATGAGTAATTTTTAGGCTGAGATGCAGCCTCCTCTCATAATGATTCTGCAGTGATATTATCATCCCGCAGAGCACTGTCAGGCCATGTCCCTAGTCCTGTCACAGTGAAGGCTGAATCGCTTCCCACTGGCAGGGAGACAGGCCTGTAGGAAAACATGGGAGGATTATCCTATCTGAAAGCTCCGGGGGAGGCCCTGAGCGCAAAGCTCAAGTACATAATCCCCACTCAACTCAGAGATGTCTACAAATCTGAATCTGACAAATTTCAGAGCTGACAAAATTGTCTGCAAATCTGAATGTAACGTAGACTTTTCAATCCCCAAGTCTGACATCCCTAATCATAATGATTGCTGATGCTTTTTCACAGTCAGGTGAAAATCAGGGAAGGAAGGCATGAGCCTGGCAGAAAGGCCTAGGTGGTTTAGGGGACACAGGGCCTTTCCCATCCAGCTCTCTGGTTCCACTTGTGATATGTTGAATGATAGAACCCCCCTGGGGGTTGTGAACAGATGCACCAAGATTTCTTCTGACCTTTCCAAAAAAAAGGAAAGTTCTTAATGAAAATGCTAGCGATAGCTTAGGCATTTGAATATATTACTCAGACAGTCATTAACCCTGTGTTCTGAACGTTTAGAAGAAACCATGAAAATTACAAAGAAGACAAATTAATTTCTGCTAAAACATCATGAAGACTTTTTCATTGATGGTCCTGTGAATGATTTTGGAATTCTGTCCTGATCATTGGGAAGACATTATTTCGTGAGAATTCAAAAAGATATGAAATGCATTTTTGATAGTTTCAGTGGCATATTGCTCATTGACTCATACTCTAAATGACATTAGAGATCTCCTCATCACTTCGTAGAGATTGGTATGTGAAAATTACATTAAACCAAAAAGTATTTCTGATCATTGCTGGGTGACAAATTAATCAGCAAATCTTTGCTCTTACAGCAATTAAGATTCAGTCCTTATCTTTTGTTAGAATACGACTGGTGAAAATTACAAAAAAGGCCTATTACATTATTGATCAGTGCTAGTGACAAATATAGCATTAATTATTTATCAAAAAGTGCTTATGATCATTCGCTAGAGATCGATTCATAAAAAATTACCAAAAATTATTCTTTTGTCATGAATTCTAGTGACAAATATGTCATTAAATCATCATAGCCATTTGGATTGTTTCCTGCTTATTTAGATGAGCTCAGATGATGAAAATTCCAAAAAAAGGAGCGGTATAAATTTCTTATTGAATCATTCACAAAATGCACTAGGATTACGTCCTGAGCACTTGGTGGTGATCAGTTTGTGACAATTACAAAAAAACAGAGAAATTCATTACTGATCAAGGCGTGAGATAAATTTCTTACGGCATCTTGGCGGAAACTGGATTCTCACCTGATCATTTCGAATTGATCGATTCATAATTATTGCAACAAAGCAAAACTTTTTTCCCTTTCACTTCTTGTGAAAAATTTCTTATGAAATGTTCATCAAAAACATTAGGATTCTGTTGTGATAATTTTCAATAGATCCTTTCATGAAAATTACAAAGATAAGCTAATTACCAATAAGTGTTGCTGACAAATTTCTCTTAAAATGTTGATTTAAAAGCCCTTAAACTTTTGTCCTGATCATTTGAAAGTGATCAGATGGTGACCATTGCCGACGAAGCAGAACTTATTGCTGATCGACGTGGGTGCAAATTCTTGTAGAATCGTCATTTTAGCATAGTTAGCACGCTCTTATGAGGCATTCGGGTAGATCAGTTAGTGAAAATTAGCAACAAAGCAAGGCTCATTACTGACCATTTCTGGTAATAAAATACTTGGCGAAGGACTATTTTAAAGGACTTAGATTTCAGTCCTTAGCATATCGGGTATGTCCAGTCGCGAAAATTACATACATAGGGCAAGGCAATACTGATCTATGCATGTGACAAATTTCGAATGGAATCTTCATTTTAGAGTCACTAGGATTCTGCTCTGATCATTGGGAGGCAATCAGTTGGTAATAATAACAAAAAAAGAAAAACATATTAGTGATCATCAGAGGTGACATATTCCTTTGGGATTCTAAGAGGTTAATATTCTGGATCTATCCTTTTGGCTAGACTGTTTCGTAAATATTAAAAAGAGAACATCATGAGTGATCAGTGATGCTGAAAAATTTCTCTTGTAATATTCACGTGAAAGTGGTATGGTTTCTGACCTGCTTATATGGATATCAGATGTGACAATAACCAAGAAAGCAAAACTAATCAATCTTCGTCTTGGCCAACGTCGCCCCTGCCCTCGCCTCACACACTTGGTCGTGTTTGTTGATTTTTTTCCCCCTCTTTTGTGTTCCGGGAATAGTCACATGTTTATGGCGGAGATAGTTATCAGACAGTTGACTGAAACAAATAACAAAACTGCCAAGACGATCCCTACAAAACATAGCACAGGGATCATCGTGAGAGTTTCTAAGATAATGACGGAGGAACTCTACCCGAAACGTGTGGACTGATGGTTGATAATGGGGGTATAGATGTCATGATCGGGACCTTGTTAATGAAGGAACTGAGGAGGCTCCTATATGAAGGACTCTATTTGCGCTGCATTCATGTAACATCCTTCCACAAAGGCTCTCAAAGCACTTTGCCATAATTGACATGCAGCTGCCTTTGAAGTTCAGCAGGTCTCAGTAGTAGGCTAGGAAGTTAGTGAAGTGTCCAGTTGACACTCATGGGGGAACCTGCTCCGACCGCAAGTGATCTGCAATGAATGGGTCAGCTACAGCAATTTTCACAACCAGATCGCTGACAAAACACCTGCAGTGAATGCACAGGGCTTTTGAATAAGGATTCCACCACAGCTAACGTAGCGAGCTTTGAGTTGTAATTCACGTCTTTTGTTTCCTAATGTTTACAAACAGATGTCTACCAAAAGACGAGCAATGCCAGTGCAAGGCAGTTGAATGAGGATTTGACCACAGTTTCGTACCTAGTTTTGCGTTGCAATATGTGGCTGATGTTTCCTGATTTTCACCAAGGGATCACTAGCAAAACGCTGACAGAGCATCCGAGTGGCATTTGCAGGTGAATTCCCCCAGAAATTTGTGGCTGGCAATGAGCTGGACTGGATGTCGCATATACTGATATTTTGATGAACGGATCTCAATCGAAAGATCTGCAGTTTATCCGCATGAAAATTTGATAAGGATTCTAGCAGAGTTCCCAGCCTAGGTCAGAGTTTTAATGAAAGTTGTATAATCAATAATTTTTCACAAAGGGATCTCTACCGAAAGACCAGCAGTGAATAAGGCAGGCTTTTGCATGAGGATTCCACCAGAGTTTCGTACCTAGCTTTGAGTTGCAATGTATGTCTTATGTTTCCTAATTGTTAGTTAGATCTGTACCAAAACTAGTTTATCTGAATGCACATGGAGGTGAACTCCACCAGCAATTTCTGGCTGGCAATGATCTAGACTGGTTGTCGCACAGATTGAAATTTTCACGAACGGATCTAAACCAAAGGATCACAACCGGATCTCTGCCAAAACACCTGCCGTGAATATGCTTGACATTTCAATGAGGATTCCACCAGAGTTTGTACCTAGCTTTGAGTAATAATGCAGGTCTTATGTTTCCGAACAGATCTCTACCAAAAGTCCAGCAGAGCATCGGAGTGGCATTTGGAGGAGGATTTCATAAGAAAGATGTGTCTAGCAGTGATCTGGAATGACTGTGTCAAGTACAGGAATTTTCGCAAACGGATCCCTACCTAAACGCCAACAGAGTATCCGAGTAACATTTTTCAGGTGAATTTGGTGAGGAAGTTGTCTCTAGCTGTGATATGGACTAGATGTCACAAATATTGAAATATTCACTAACGGCCAGCGGACTTTCGAGCCTAGGTCTCAGCTGTAGTGAAAGTCTTCTGCTTTCTAATTTTTCATACTCAAATATCTGCCAAAACACCTGCGGTGAATGCGCATGGCATTTGAATAATACCACCACAGATGGTATCGAGCTTTGAGCTGTAATTCACATCTTATGTTTAGTAATTTTCAATGAACAGTTCTCTACCAAAACTCCAGCAGCGCATCCGAGTGGCATTTGGAGGAGGGGTAGAGATTAAACACCCAAAATAACTTTCTTGGGGGTTCAGCTTAAAGGTTAAAAGGAAAACGAAAACACCTGGGGTTAGCACAGAGCAATCCTCAAACCGAAAAGGTTTCTAATCCGTCCCCACTCCTCGGTCTTAGCCCCCCCATCTCATCCCGTCTGCTCCCCTCCCCGCTTGGGTCTATGCTGCACCAGATCCATGCCTCCCCGCCCCCACTACTGCCCAAAGGTACCAGAACCTCCTGGCTTTGTCCCTTTCTGCTCCCTGCACTTCAACGGCCCCGTCCTTGTGCCCGCCCCCCACCGCCAAAGAGCTCAGCTTGGTTTGAGTACAGAGCTGAGGTTGGAGTACTTTCGCCAAGTGGCTTCAGGCCTCCATAATTCCTATGTGGCCAGTGAGTGCCGTTCTGGGGCCCCAGGGCTGGCAGAGACCCCTAGGGGCAGTGGAGAGGGCTGTGGGAACAGACACACAACAACACACCTACCCTCAGGTCCTTGGGTAGAAGTTCCTGACTGCATGGTGGGGTCCCTTTAAGATGTTCAGGTTGTGGATTTCCAGGGTGAGAACTGGGGCTGACAGGGTGAGCAGGCTGGTGAGGAGCCGGAGACGAGGGCACCCGGCAGCTGCAAAAGGGAAGAGCCGGCGAGAAGCTGGGAACACAAACCCGCCCTTCAGGAGCCGCGACTCCCAGTTCCCCTGCCAGGGAACGGCATAACCCAAAGCTGGGACTGCGGGAACCCATCCCAGACTGGCACTGCCACCCTCACCCTTCAGGCTGGCTGGGCATCCGGCCACTGGCCAGGCATGGATGGGGCAGAGAGGAGACTCTAAGAATCGGCCCCGTGGGGACAGAGACACCCAGGACGGGGGCGGGTGCTATGGAGTTTCGGATTCGCCTTGGAGAAATGTTCCTGCTCTGCTTCCCCACAGAGACACCCTGTGCCAGAGGAAGGACCGGGAGGGGAGGGCGGGAGCCTGGGTGAGAGAAAGGGAAAATGGGATCCCTGGCTGGGGGCCCATGGCCAAGCTGCAGCGGAAGGTGACCTGCAGGAAATGCCTCAGCCTCTGTCCTCCTGCTAGGAACGACCTGGGCTAGACCATGACCCACCGAGCAGGGTCCCAGCTCCCTGCCCCGCACCTTCAGGGCGTGGCCCCTCCTCTGGAGGGCGGTTGACAGGGACGTTAGTGCTGTTTCCTCCAGCCCGAAAGGCCTTTCCTAGCCCCTGCCGTTCAGTATGCCATGTTACCCCGCTGTGACATACCGGGGGGGAACTCCTCAGGGTGGGGGGGGGGGCTGTCACACAGCGAGGGAGTTTAACCTGTTGGGCGGGGGTGACCCCTCATAGACTCTGTCTCCCTGGAGCTGGTGAGTCTCAGCCAGGGCGTCTCTCTGCCCTTCCCCCTAGTCACCCCCCGGGGTGAGGTGGGAGCGCCCCGCATTCAGGTCCAGCCGCACAAGTGCTGGTGGTTTCCAGGCCCAGCTAAACATCCCACCTGGCCCTAGAGCAGAGCAGAAGGGCCCAGCGCTGCCCCACAGCCCCTCTGGCTCGCAGAGCCCGCTCTTACCCATCACCTCCGCCCCAGGCTGAACGCTGCTGTTCTCTGCAGAGAGGCGTCTAGATGGAAGCAGCACATGGCTGGCACTTATAGCACCTGCCCTCTTGGGGCAGGTGCTACAACCAATAGCCCCCCAGCCCCTGCCCTGCCGCCCTCTTCGGATGCTGCCCTGCCATGGAGCGGTCAGGTGTCAAGAACTGGAATTTGTTTGGAAAGAAACTGATCAGGAGCCTTATCAGCCCTGAGCAGAGTGTACCTGGAGCCTGTCTTCGGCGGGCGGGTCTGGCACAGCCTCCTCCGCAGATAAGGCTCTTCCCTGGAACTGTTCCCCATCGGAGTAAGGAATGATTCCCGCCAAGGTAACACACGGGGCAGCAGGGCCAGGTAGAACTCGTGTGTCATAAGTATAAAGTAGCCTAGAATTAGTATTTACCTGTAAGGGGTTAAGCTAAAGGTAACTTGAGAGGTGGACAACTGACCAATGAGAAATTCCTCAGGAGACAAAGGATTTTGAGTTTCAGTTTCTCTCTGGGTCTCTCTCTGTTCAACTCGGCTATGGGATGAATCATAGCTATTTCTTTCACTGTAACTATAAGTTTTCTATCAAGTATTGTAGTCAGTAAGTTTACCTTCTTTTTATCACTTGGAGGGTTCTCAGTGGTGAGTGTTGGCTGGGTGCTTCTTGATATTGTAAGATTCAGCAGAGATATCAACAGTGGGAGAAAGTTGCCTCGGGGGAGAGGTTTGGTTTCTTAATTCTTTTGTTGATTATGGTAGATGCTGTTCTGTTGATGGTTATAAGGGATTTATTCCTTTCTTTTTTTCTTTTATTAAAATCTCTCTTTTAAGCATCTGACTGCTTGTTTTCCATTGTGTAAGATCCTGGTTTTGGATCAGGCACGTCTCGCAGGATCAGGTGAGGCTTTTCTCTCAAGCTTCCCAGGGAAGCAATAAGTTTGGGGGGGTTTGTGGAAAGAGAAAGAGGGGCTTCAAGTGGCCTATGTCCAATAGTTTTTTAAGATCTTCTCACTTGGTGGTGGCAGCATACCAGGTCCAAACACAGGAGAAGTCTGGAGGGGAAAGTTTTAACCTAAGCTGGTAAAATAAGCTTGGGGGTTATTTCGTTTTTTCATGCGGGTCCCCACATCTGTACCCTAGAGTTCAGAGTGGGGAGGCAATCCTGACATCGTGACTGGGAGCGCCAGGGCAGACCAAGGCCCAATCACTCAACCATAATTCCTGCCGGTGTGTGACAGGGCAAATGGATGACAAATGCCTGGAAACAGCTGAGTTTTTGTTGCTCTCTGTGTCGTATCTGACAGATTCCCATGGGCTGAAGGATGTTGTCTTGCTGATACCTTACTAAAACAAAACTGGAGATGAAAATTCCAGCTTACAGAGAGCACCATGGCTCATCCCTTATGAGGTGGGGAGAGGGATAGCGCAGTGGTTTGAGCATTGGCCTGCTAAACCCAGGGTTCTGAATTCAACCCTTGAGGGGGCCATTTAGTGATCTGGGGCAGAAATCTGTTGGATGATTTGTTTGAGGATTGGTCCTGCTGTGACCAGGGTGTTGACCAGATGATCTCCTGAAGTCCCTGCCAACCCTGATATTCCATGGGCCTTCAGACCCCAGAAGTCACATTACAAGCTCCATGAAGTCAGGCCCCACCGTCAGCCATGGACTCCCAGCATCCTACAGGCTTGGCTCCAAGCCCCTGTTGTAGAGGCACCCTGCCTCCACCAGCTTCTCCAGGGCCCCATTTCTCTGCCTGGCTCACAAGTGATCCCCACATGGTCAGGAGAAACCACCAAGTGCCCCAAGGCTCATCCTCTCCAATAAGTCCCAGAGATGAGGCACCAGCTGGTTCACCAGATACCTGGTCTCTAGCAGCCAGACGTGAGATTTGTGCATCCTGGTGATATGGTGTAAAGTGCCTCTGCTTTACAACGCCCTCCCCTCCGGCTCAGAGATAGGTTACCCTTCCCAAAGCCTCTCTACATATGCAGCGTTCAGGGAGGGCTGAGGCAGGAAGGTCTTGTGGGGGTGGTTGGCAGAGTCTATTTTGGGAGATTAGGGGGAGGCAGAGTGGTATTTCATTTGCCATTTTCTTTCTTTCTTCCACTGCCTGGGACTGTTGGAGGACGGGGGGGGGGGGGGGGGGAACAGCTACAAGGTGGTGAGCACCCTAAGCAAAGCCTGACAGACAGACGTGCTGCAGTTCAGTGTTTGCCCTAGATTTTGGGTTGCATGTGAAGGCCAGAGTGTCTAGAGTCTGGGATCGACAGCCTAGCCTGGCTCACTGACCCACCAGCTCTGGGGCGTTAGCTGGTCTTAACTCCGTGGACTCTCCTTTGCAGCAGCCAGTCCTGGCTGTTGTCAGACACTAGAAGGATTCCCAGCTCAGCTCTGGCCTGGTGTTTCCCCTGGTCCTCCTGGGACAGGGCATTACCCAGCTCTATGAAAGGGCCTGGGGTGGGCAGATCATTCCCCATCTGCTCCTGTGGGGCTCTTACCCGTTCCTTGTGCAGCAACCAGCACTGGTCACTGTCTGAGATGGCCACTGGCCCAGATGGACCTTGGGTCACAGCCACTTTGGCATTTCCTGCAGCTCTACGGGTGCTTTTCTGGAAAACCCCTTTCCTTGTACCCTGCAGATATGCTGCCCCATGGTGTGTGGGGAGAAGATAGCCTGGCCCAGACCCTGCCAGCACTTCAGGGTGGACATGGGGAATCCCCTACTGGAACAGCAGTGACAGGCTGACCCTAGTGGCTGCAGTTCATTGCTGCAGCATGTGCTGTGAGTGGGAGACAGGCACCCCCCAAAGCATGAGGCGGGGCAGGAGAGGAGGGAAGTGGGAAGGGGCAGCCTTTCCCAGCTCCGGTTCTGCTGGATGTTGCCCTAGCAGAGGACACAGTGGCCAATTTAGTCACTTTGGCACTTAGTTCATTGCTTACTGACAAGGGACTCAGGGGAGTCTCACTGACCCAGCCAAATCTGAGCTTCTGCTCCTTTGTTTCTGGGGCATCATTTTGTTCTTTCTTTCCTCTTGCGTTCTCATTAGCGCATGCGCTGAACTCTGGTGCTGGTGGCTGGACCAGTATTATGGATCTGAAATATTTATCAGCTACTTTCTCACTGCTAGACATCATTAGACTCAACAAAACCGGAATTAGCTTTTTCTGTTCTGAGAATGAAACAAGTTATGTTTAAACAAATTTTAAAATACCCAAATATCGGTAAGTCATTTTCCAATAGTAAAGATATTTGCTATGAAGTGGTTTTAAATTCAATGTCTAAGTCCCAGTACATTTTAACACAGGACTTATCACTGTGCAATATTTAATTAGTGAAACCTGCATATGGTCAATCATTTAATTTTGTCATAAAAAGAAATAACAACTGTTTTGTTCCCATAGATAGACACAAAAATATAGACAATTTTGCATAGGCTTCTTTTTTATTTTCCAGAATTCAGCCCTTGGGTGTAAAATTGGTAGAATGACAAGAAACCCAAAAAATACGTTAAGAGGAAACAGACACAATTTAATGAAAGTTAATCACAAAAAGTCTGTGACCAGAACACCTGGGCTCTGTGGTTCAGCTTCTATCAATACCCTCAGATATCCATGCAAATTGCAGTATATAAAAAAAGCAGATCTGTGTTTCAGATACCTGTTAGTTAGTAGCCAAAGTTTAAGTGTCTGGCTTGTTTGAACGAGGTGCTATGAAATAATAATTAGCATTTTTAAATGCATGTTTATTCTGTTGCTTATAAAACCTTTGGATGCTTGAAAATATTCCCCATCTTCTTCAATTATGGTAAGCACAGCGGCAGGCAAAGCAACATCCCAGCGTCTCACTAGCTGTAACATGAAACTGGCTAGAGGAATCGATCCAGCAGGACACGGGCTGAGCCTAACTGACATACCTGTGTAGGAAGGCCAGACGGGATTTACATGTGGAAGGGGTTGCAGTGGAAACACACAATGATCAAGCATGAAATGTGTGCAGAAAATGCAGCCTACTCACCCTATGTGAAAGGGTCATCTGGTCCTCATCAGCAAATGAGTTTGATCTCCCTGCTTTAATGATGATGATGCAGATGAGTTATGGAAACAGTTCAGGTCAAATTGTAAAGAGCAAAATATTCCACTTTGTAGGAAAGACCACCAGGAGATCATCAATGATTTAAAGCTCGAAAAAGAATCCTACAAAAAGGGGAAATGGGTTAAATTATGAAAGATTAATATAAACAAACAAGGATGCAGGGACAAAATTAGAAAGGCCAAGGCACAAAATGAGATGACGCTAAGGGTAACAAGAAAACATTTTACTAGTACACTAGAAGCAAGAGGAAGACTAAGGACAGGGTGGGCCCAATTACTCAATGAAACGGTAACAGAAAATGTGGGAATGGCAGACGTGCTTAATGAATTATTTATTTCAGTTTTCACTAAAAAATTTAGCTGCAATCAGACATCTAATATAGCGAATGCCAGTGAAAATGAGGTTGGCTCTGAGGCTAAAATAGGAAAAGAACAAGCTAAAAGTTACTTAGACAAGTTAGCAGTCTTCAAGTCACCAGGGCCTGATGAAATACCTCCTAGAATACTCAAGGAGCTTACTGAGGAGATATCTGAGAAATTAGTGATTATCTTTGAAAATTCATAGAAGACGGGAGATGTGCCCAATCTATAAAAAGGGGAATAAGGACAACCCGGGGAATTACAGACAGTCACCTTAAGTTCAGTACCTGGAAAGATAATGGAGCAAATCATCAATTTGCAAACTGCTAGAAGATAATAAGGTGATAAGTAATTGGCAGCATAGCTTTCTCAAGAACAAATTGTGCCAGACCAACCTAATAGCTTTCTCTGACAAGGTAACAAGCCTCCTGAATAGGGGGAAGTGGCAGATGTGGTGTGTCTTGATTTTAGTAAGGCTTTTGTTACTGTCTTGCACGCCCTTCTCATAAATATACTAGGGAAATACAGCCTAGATGGAGCTACTATAATGTGGGTGTCTAATTGGTTAGAAAACTGTTCCTAGAAAGTGGTTTACATTCAAGCTGGAAGGGAATATCAAGAGGGGTCCTGCAGAGATTGGTCCTGGGTCTGAATCTGGTCAATATCTTCAATGAGTTGGATAACTGCATAGAAAATACACTTATAAAGTTAACAGATGATAGCAAGCTGTGAGGGATTGCAAGTGTTTTGGAGGACAGGATTAAAATTGAACATGATCTGGGCAAACTGGAGAAATAGCCTCCTGAAATTCAATAAGGACAAATGTAAAGTACTCCACTTAGGAAGGAACAACCAGTTGCACATGTACAAAATGGGAAATGACTGTCTAGGAAGGAGTACTGTCGAAAGAGATCTGGGGGTCACAGCAGATTACAAGCTAAATATGAGTCAACAGTGTAATTGTGGCAAAAAAAGAAAACACCATTCTGGGATGTATTCCTAGGAGTGTTTTAAGCAAGACATGAGAAGTAATTCTTCCAGTCTACTCTGAGATGATTAGGCCTCAGCTAGAGCATTGTGTCCAGTTCTGGGCATCACATCTCAGGAAAGACGTGGACAAATTGGAGAAAGTTCACAGAAGAGCAACAAAAATGATTAAAGGTCTAGAAAACATGACCTATGAGGGAAGATTGAAAGAACTGGGTTTGCTTCGTCTGGAGAAGAGAAGACTGAGAAGGGACATGATAACAGTTTTCAAATACATAAAATGTTGTTACAAGGAGGAAGGAGAAAATTGTTCTTAACCTCTGCAGATAAAAACAATGGGTTTAAACTACGGCAAGGTAAGTTTAGGTTGGATATCAGGAAAACTTCCTAACTGTCTGGGTAGCTTATCAGCGGGGACCTCTGAATCCACTGCACAGACTTCTGCCACTTGACAGAACAGAGTAACTGGTAGCAGTAGTAGGCTGTCATCATCTATGTGGACCAGCACTAGAGGGGGATGGGACTTTGGCAGTGGGTTTCACAGATATGCTGACAGCAGAGAAATGGTGGGTTCCTCTTCAGACTCTGGATGAGAGTGTCCTTGTGGTAACAGACCCCCTCAAGCTTGACCCCCTTCTGCCCAATTCCCTCCAACCTGTCCCTGGACTAGCCCGGTCTCCTGCTCACCTCCCGTGTCTTCATTCCAGTCCTATTCTTCTCACCTACACCATCCCAGTCTCCACTCTGTAGGCTTCTCATCCCAGTCTCCTTGCCTCATCAGTTGTAGTCTCCCCACCCCTGGGTTTTTTCCCCAGTCTTCTTTCCCCTTCACCCCCATTTCCACACCACACTGGCTTCCAATTCCATTGTCTTGCCCAGGCTTCTCATCCAGTCTCAGACTCCATCCTCCTGACTCCTTGTCCCAGTCTCTTTGCCCAGGCAGTCCCAGTTCTCCCCAAAAAGCTCATCAGACTGGTGTCCCCTCCCCCACTACCCACAATATCCCCCATTTCCCAGTTTCCTTGGACTGCCGGTCCCATACTTCTCCACACCCAATTCCCAGGTGCAGTTTCTGGCCTTTTCCCATCCTCCAGCTCCTTGTCCAAATCCTCTTCCCAGATCCCCTCCCTAGGTCCAGCTTTTGTCCCCTCTGCATTTAAGTACAGTGGCTTCCTTCTCCATGTTTGGGCCCAGCGGTCATCCTGCCCTCAGTCCAGTGTCTGGAGCCAGCCCAGCCTGCAGCAACCAGGAGCAGCAGCAACTGCAGGGTTCCTTAACAAAGGCTCTTAGGCAAAGAAAGCTGTCATGGGATAAGAGGGAAGGTCCCCTCATGGATCAGTATCTGGTTAAAGGGTAGGAATAAATGGTCCATTTTCAGAACGGAGAGAGGTAAATCGTGGTGTCCCCCAGGAATCTGTACTGGGACCAGTCCTATCCAACCTATTCATAATGATCCAGAAAAAGGGATAAACAGTGAGGTGGCAAAATTTGCAGATGATACAAAATTACGCAAGATAGTTAAGTTCCAGGCAGACTGAAAAGAGCTACGAAAGGATCTCTCAAAATGTTAAATGCAACTGGCAAAATATAATCCCAACTATACATAACAAAATGATGAGGTTTAAATTAGCTGTTATCCATCAAGCAAGAGATCGTGGAGTCACTTGCAGTACTCTGGAAGCTGTACTGCAAATGTATAAAAATCCTCACTGTGCCTGTATCATCCTTAACTGTAGCACATTCATTCTTTAGGAGTCTTACAAATGGTCTCCAGTCATCAATGGGACAGACGCAACTGAGTAAAATAGCCGTCCTTACCATGCATTAGGACCATCCCAGGGAACCAGATGTGAATAAGCTGCTGACAGCTTCATCCAGAAAGTTACAGTGAGATGTAATGTCTTTAAACTGGGACGTTAGTGCTGACAGCTTACAATGATTTTAATACACTGTAATTCAGGACAATGTAATTATGTAATTCATAACAATTTAATCATTATTAAAACAGTAAAGAGACCAATGACAGACACATTCAATAAGTAGAATATGAAAGAAGTGTATAAATATGTTGAAAACTGTCAGAGAAACCCACAACACACACACTCACCTCTTCAAAAGCACCCACAGAGAAAAACAAAAGCCAGCGTCTATGTGCATGCTATCCCTCAGTTAATGTTATTACCTGTACAATTCAACTAGACCTTTACCCCGAGCATAAATCACACTTTATTTTTGCACTAACTACTCTTCACAGTATAAAGCCGTACTTCCTCCAGCGATGCATTCACAGAAACCCCAGTCCTGATCTACAGTGACAATACGATGATCAATTAGTGAACCAGTCTAGTTGCTCTGCCCCATTTTATGCTGAAATCAGTACGGCATTTAGCAAGATTGGCTAGTGTAACTGGAGAAAACCACAGGACTGAAAATTGACATTTACAAAGCGAAAAATAGTAGAAATATCAAAACAATCTGAAATATGTTCCCGTTTTTTCAATAGCCATGACATTTGTTCTGAGGACCTAAACTGTGACAATTGCATATTCATGTTTTAAAGTGTGATAAATGTTTTAATTTTAAACGTAAAGTTATGAATGTTACCCAAAATTTGGGCCAGCCACTAAGCTTAGGGAGGATTAATGACTCACCAGAGTTTGGCAGAAATCGGCACTTTTATTACATTGATATCTAAGTTCCAAAGAAGGGAGAGGCTGGGGGAGGGAGGTCAGGTCTCACTCACACTCTCATACTCACGCTCCCAGGACAGGCACAGCACTGGAGGTGTCAGGATCTTTCAGGGTAAGTGTCCCACAGCACAGCAATGGATGGTGTGATGAGGGTAAATCTTCCCAAGGCAGATGGAAGGCAACTCAGTTGGCCTGAACAAAGGGCCTTCTTGGAAGGTACAAGCTTGAGAGAGAGAGAGAGAGAGAGAGAGAGAGAGAGAGCACATGGCCCCTTCCCCTTTTAAGAACCAGCTCTTGGCCTGCGACTAGAGATGACTTCGCTGCATCTGGTTGGTCGCACCCCAGCTCAGGCAGGGTCCATGCTTTGGGCGTGTGATTGCTGCCCAGTTAGAGTCCCAGACACCTCCTACCATTGGCACTCTACTGTCTTCTAACTGTTAAAACAGCCCATTCATCTCACAAGCACTCCAGGAGGGAGGGGTGGGGAAAAGCCATTTCACAGGTATTCAAAGAGGGAGAGGAGACAAGGGGGTGTGTGGGAAGGGAAATGTAACAGACTTTTGAGCATACAGGTATACATAGGATACAGATCACTGTTGCTCCTACAACAATGAACACCAAAACATTGCATGATGATCTTTTTTATTTTGGATGGTAGTTAAGATCCGGATGGACAGAGGTCTGAAGAAAAAAATAGGGGGGGTGGGATACAAACATCAAGTTAGGAGAGAGCAGCAGTGAGCTGTAAATAACATGCACATATTAGTTACCATATGGTTATACACTCCCTAAGTGACAGCAATTCAGACCACACCATTAAAGAAAAACACATCCCACGTGTACAGAGGAGCTAGCTGCCTAGTCACTAGTGTTAATACTTACGTTTTGCTTGAAGGGAAAAAGCACTTCAGTGAGTGTTTTATTTTGGTTATAACTGGTTTACTCTCCACTCCATGGAAAACCCTCACTGTAGCTTGAATATGAGAGTCATCAGGGTGAAAGTAAAATTGAGCTCTTACCAGTACGAGGCCAGTTGCACCCCGCTCCCGTGTCCCCCTCCTCCACCCTTGGCAGGGGCGGGGCCTTGGGTGGAAAGGGCGGGACCAGGAGGGGTCAGTGTCTCCCAGCTAGCCCATCTGCGCTGCCTGGCCTGCACTGCCCAGAGCTCCAGTGGTGATTTAAAGGGCCTGGGGCTCTGGCTGCTGCAGCTGTGGTAGCCAGGGCAGAAGAATCAGGCCCTAGGTACTTAGAACAGGAAGAGAGACATCCTCTATCGGACTGGAACAAAGTTTTACTTCGATCACCCCACAGGATTGTTGTGAAGGGCTTGGAGATCCACAGATAAAAAAGGCACTGGCCAGAGATCATATTAACTATTATCGCCACGAATGGGCCCTGCATTGGGGCAGTGTAAGAACCCCTGCCTTATGAGTGATGCAACAAAATGTAATTCGTTAGGGAGGCCAATGTCTAATGAACCGGTAAGCATATTTTACTTAGTCCTGGTCTACACTGGGAGGAGGATCAACCTAACATATGCAATTTCAGCTAGGTGAATAGCATAGCTGAAGTTGACGTATTTAGGTTGACTTACTGCGGCGTCTTCACGGCGCTGAGTTGACTGCTGCCGCTCCCCCACCGACTCCGCCTTCGCCTCCCGCAGCGGTGGCATTCTGGAGTTGACGGGAGAGCTCTTGGGGATCGATTTATTTTGTCTAGTCTAGACGCGATAAATCAATCCCTGAAAGACTGATCACTACCCGCCAATCCAGTGGGTAGTGTAGACCTGGCCTTAGAATACAGCGTAAGTCACTTAACCAGCTTCCATTGGGCATACAGGCTATGTTAGACAAATGGGTTTGCTATGGGACATCGCAATGGACAGATTCATTTGCTAATGACTAAATGCAACATAGCAGAGTAGAGTCAAAGAACACCCACCTGTAGGCAGGGAGCAGGCCCGCTGGGACCCCAGTCTCAGGTGCGAGTGTTCATGTACTGGCTTCCAATAATACCAGCACCCGCCACACAGAGCAGCCCCAGGACTTTGAAGAGGGTGGCTCGTGAAACCCAAACAGCATCTTCTGGCAAAGAAAATGTTATGAAAAATTGTAAAAAAAACCCCAAAAAACTCACCTCTCTCTCTCTCTCTCTGTATTTTTTTCAGTGAATAAGAACAGGCCCCATCTCAAGTCGACTGTACCTTTACAGTCACTTCTCATTCTCAAATATACTCAACAAGCAGAACCCCGCAGACTGCCACTCGAACAGCCTGCCCCAAGTCCCAGTCGCCCTCAGCTCACCCCTTCTCCGTGCTGCCTGGCGAAAGAGACAGTCCTGGCAATACGCGGAGAAGGTTAATGAAGCTGGGATCTGGTGCGGCAATGAAGACGCAATCTCCAGAGTCAAGGGGTCCTCACTGAACATGCTCTGCCAGCCACCTCCCCTCATCGAAAGGCAGGGACCTCCTGCTGCAGCTTGGCTGTTGGCTGCAACACCACCATGACCACATGAGGAAAGAAGAGTCTCAGGTAACTGGGTCGAAAACCACTCAGAGCTTTAGAGCTGAAAACCAGCTCCTTGACTGGCATGTGTAATGCACTGAGCAGCCTGCAGAGCGCAGTGTTCATCCCCTTGGTAGGAAGCCCCACTACAAACAATCTGGAAGCAAAGTCAAGCACCAGTGTTCAGGTTTCCTGAGGAGGCAGCCCCACAAAGAGCATGTGACAGCAGATCACAAAGGGACGGATAATGGCAGGGATCTCTTCATCCAAAAGAAATGGTCTTCTTCATCTTGCCACTCTTAGCACAGCAGCTCCCTGGGAATCCATTAGCAGTCAAAGCTCTTCCCGTGCTGGGAACAAAACCGCAGCAGCCCAACACTGTGGCATTTAATTTCAGGAACGGGAACTATGCAAAACTGAGGGAGTTAGTTAAATGGAAATTAATAGGTAAAGTGGCTAAAGTGAAATCCCTGCAAGCTGCATGGACACTTTTCAAAGACATCATAATAGAGGCCCAACTTAAATGTATACCGCAAATTAAAAAACAAAGTCAAAGAACTAAAAAAGAGCCATTGTGGCTTAAAAACCATGTAAAAGAAGCAGTGAGAGATAAAAAGGCATCTTTTAAAAAGTGGAAGTCAAATCCTACTGAGGTAACTAGAGAGGAGCAAAATCACTGCCAAATTAAGTGTAAAAATGTAATAAGAAAAGCCAAAATGGAATTTGAAGAACAGCTAGCCAGAAACTCAAAAGGTAATAATAAAATGTTTTTTAAATACGTCAGAAGCAGGAAGCCTGCTAAACAACCAGTGGGGCCCCTGGCTGATAGAGATACAAAAGGAGCACTTAAAGATGATAAAGTCATTGCGGAGAAACTAAATGAATTCTTTGCTTCCATCTTCACGGCTGAGGACGTTAGGGAGATTCCCAAACCTGAGCCGTCTTTTGTAGGTGACAAATCTGAGGAATTGTCACAGACTGAAGTGTCACTAGAGGAGGTTTTGGAACTAATTGATAAACTTAACTGTAACAAGTCACCGGGACCAGATGGCATTCACCCAAGAGTTCTGAAAGGACTCAAATGTGAAATTGCGGAACTATTAACTAGGGTTTGTAACCTGTCCTTTAAATTGGCTTCTGTACCCAATGACTGGAAGACAGCTAATGTAACGCCAATATTTAAAAAGGGCTCTAGAGGTGATCCCGGCAACTACAGACTGGTAAGTCTAACGTCTGTACCGGGAAAATTAGTTGAAACAATAGTAAAGAATAAAATTGTCAGGCACATAGAAGAACATAAATTGTTGGGCAAAAGTCAGCATGGTTTCTGTAAAGGGAAATCATGTCTTACTAATCTATTAGAGTTCTTTGAAGGGGTCAACAAACATGTGGACAAGGGGGATCCAGTGGACGTAGTGTACTTAGATTTCAAGAAAGCCTGTGACAAGGTCCCTCACCAAAGGCTCTTAAATAAATTAAGTTGCCATGGGATAAGAGGGAAAATCCTTTCACGGACTGAGAACTGGTTAAAAGACAAGGAACAAAGGGTAGGAATAAATGGTAAATTTTCAGAATGGAGAGGGGTAACTAGTGGTGTTCCCCAAGGGTCAGTCCTAGGACCAATCCTATTCAACTTATTCATCAATGATTTGGAGGAAGGGGTAAAGGTGAGGTGGCAAAGTTTGCAGATGACACTAAACTGCTCAAAATAGTTAAGACCCAAGCAGACTGTGAAGAACTTCAAAAAGATCTCACGAAACTAAATGATTGGACAACAAAATGGCAAATGAAATTTAATGTGGATAAATGCAAAGTAATGCACTTTGGAAAAAATAACCCCAACTATACGTACATTATGATGGGGGCTAATTTAGCTACAACTAATCAGGAAAAAGATCTTGGAGGCATCGTGGATAGTTCTCTGAAGATGTCCATGCAGTGTGTAGCGGCAGTCAAAAAAGCAAACAGGATGTTAGGAATCATTAAAAAAGGGATAGAGAATAAGACGGAGAGTATCTTATTGCCCTTATACAAATCCATGTGCGCCCACATCTTGAATACTGTGTACAAATGTGGTCTCCTCATCTCAAAAAGGATATACTAGCATTAGAAAAGGTTCACAGAAGGGCAACTAAAATGCTTAGGGGATTGGAACGGGTCCCATATGAGGAGAGATGAAAGAGGCTAGGACTTTTTAGCTTGGAAAAGAGGAGGCTAAGGGGGGATATGATAGAGGTACATAAAATTATGAGTGGTGTGGAGAAAGTGAATAAGGAAAGGTTATTTACTTGTTCCCATAATAGAAGAACTAGGGGCCACCCATTGAAATTAGTGGGCAGCAGGTTTAAAACAAATAAAAGGAAGTTCTTCACACAGTGCACAGTCAACCTGTGGAAGTCCTTGCCTGAGGAGGCTGTGAAGGCTAGGACTATAACAGGGTTTAAAAGAGAACTGGATAAATTCATGGAGGTTAAGTCCATTAATGGCTATTAGCCAGGCTGGGTAAGGAATGGTGTCCCTAGCCTCTGTTTGTCAGAGGGGAGTGATGGATGGCAGGAGAGAGATCACTTGATCTTTACCTGTTAGGTTCACTCACTCCGGGGTACCTGGCATTGGCCACTGTAGGTAGACAGGATACTGGGCTAGATGGACCTTTGGTCTGACCCAATACAGCCTCTCTTATGTTCACTCTAACATGGCCTCAAAGTTAAGACCCCACTTCACAAATGACGGACACACACCCTTAATCAGCAGGGCCGACATAAGCCTCCCCACTTCCTCCAATTGCTTCTCCAGTAGTCCAATACAGCCTCAGTAGTGCACTCTACTCCTCTGGCCCAATGGAGCACTCGACACTAAGGATAAAGCTTGCCTGAGTACAGGGGTTGACACGTTACTGAAATAATTTGGGGTCATATAGATCATTGGTGCAACCTTGGTCCTGTAAGGGCCCCAAATCTTGTGTAAAGGGGGTCATAGAAGGTGTCTACGACCAGGTTACAGTTTGCTGATTACGCTATCTGTATGTGCGTATCATTTTTGTAGTTAAAGTTATGAACGTTGGTTATATAATGTCTGTATCTCAAACTTATGCTTTGCTTCTGGGTGACATCCCAGACAAGTTGCTGTTAGCTCTGCCTGGCCTGCTGGATGGCCCATTAACAACCATCAGCTACACAATGGACCCATTGAGAGCTTGCAGAGCTCCAATCCACATGAAAAGTCTACCAAAGGACATGCAAGGTAGCCTGTGGGTAAGGGCTGCCACCTGAAAATCCAAGTCATGCATGGTCATATGATTTGCCCATGTGACTACAGAACTCCATTGGGCTGTACTTTTCACAGCAGGAACAAAGAAGTTCCTGCACCTGGAAAGACTATATAAGGCTGATGCCTGATCTCCATCTTGTCTTCAGTCGTCATTCTTATTCTGGAGGAACTTTTGCTACACACAGAAGCTTGGAACAAAGGACTGTTGACCCATCCCAGCTGTGGATGTTTATACTCCAGAGACTTGATTTGAACCTGCAGTTTATTCTACCATTGAGGCAAGCCTGAACCAAGAACTTTGCCATTACTGCATGTAATTGATTTCTTTTAACCATTTCTAACCCTCACCTATCTCTTTTTCCTTTTATAAATAAACCTTTAGCTTTTAGATTCTAAAGGATTGGCAACAGCGTGATTTATGGGTAAGATCTGATTTGTATATTGACCGGGGTCTGGGGCCTGATTCTTTGGAATTGGGAGAACCGTTTTCTTTATTTGGGGTATTGGTTTTCATAACCATTTGTCCCCAGAGCAAATGGCTGCTGGTGGTGATACTGGGAAGCTGGAGCGTCTAAGGGAATTGCTTGTGTGACTTGTGGTTAGCCAGTGGGGCGAAACCAAAGTCTTTTCTGTGTGGCTCGTTTGGTTTGCCTTAGAGATGGAGAAATCCCAGCTTTGGGCTGTAATTGCCCTGTTGAAAGCAATTTGTCCTGACTTGGCTCTCTCGGTTGGGTCCCACCAGGAATAGCACCATCACATGGGTGAAAGTAACTTAAAGGACTTACCGGTACTCTAGAGTCCTGAGGAGGAGGTGGGGCCTCAACCGTAAGAGGCAGTTCCCTTAAATCAGGATTTAAAGGGCTTGAGGCTCTGGCTGTGGTACCAGCAGCTGGGAGCTCCGGGCCCTTTAAATTGCCACTGGGGAAGCCGGAACACTGTACCGGGGCATACCAGCTCACTCGCACCTCTGCCTGAGTGGGAGCTGGAGCTTTCTCAAAGGCTGGTCCAAGGCCATGGAATTAACAACTCCAGGAACTAAGGACCATCCCGGCCTTCCCCGCTTTCCACTCACAGTACGAGGAGAATGTTTTTGGCTTTGCCTTCACTAACATCAACGTCTAGCCACACAGGTATTTATTTAGTAATACACAAACTCCAAACTAAAACCCACTACTGCACACCCTTCGCCCTGTCAGGGGGTGAGAGAATGAACAGGTGGAAGATGTATATCATGTGGTTTAATGTGCAACTGGAAGGTGCTCAGATACTACTGTGATAAGTGACTAGCCCTCATCCCTAACCCCAACCTCCTGCACACATGGGGCCTTTTGTTTTACGGCTCCACTGGGATTCAAAGTTACATCCAGTTTATCAACTGGTAAGCGCATCTCGCTGTGAACACTTAGGGTGTCAAACAAAAGGACAGAGGAAATGCTTCCCACTCTATGAGGCTTGGCATTATTAGTGATTTGTGCTGCGATAACACCTAGGGGCTAGAATTAAAGACCAAGGTCCTGCTGGGTTGATAGCTGCCAAACACAGAACAGAACGACAGGCCTTCCCCGAGGAGTGAACCCTCTATACACCCATGTGAATGCAAAGATGACACTGTAGAACGCCAGGCAGTTCACTCGTGTCAGGCAGCCACAAAATGTTAAAACCAGCAACGTTCCGTGGCTCAGGGCTCATGGGGCAGCTTGAACTCCTTGCTGCAGTCAGGCAGGTTGGGAAGAGAGCAGCCTTCACTGGTACTATCAGCTCTGTCCCTTCCTGCCTCTGCAGCAGGAGGGCAGGAGGTAGCTGTCTGTATTGCAGTGAACGTTCTCCTATTAACAGGGAGGGTTGCCAATTATCTAACTGCAAAAAAACGAACACTCTTACCCCTCCCCCTCCCCCTTTCCCAAGCCTGCCCCACCCCTTCTCCAAGGCCCCGCTCCCCCTGACTTCATCCCCTTCCCTCCATTTCTCACGGTTCCTGGCCAATGCTTGGGGTAGGGGCAGCGCGCAAAGCCCCCATCGCCCCCTCTCCACCGAGAAGCTGGCCACACTGTCTCCTTCTGGGAGTCCCACAGAGCTGGGCAGGGAGCCTGCCAGTCCTCCTGTGCTGCCAACCAGATCTTTAATGGCCCGGTCAGCGGTGCTGACCAGAGCCACCAGGGTCCCTTTTCGACCGGGTGTTCCAGTCGAAAGCTGGACATGTGGCAACCCTATCCACAGGTCCTCTCCTTGTGACTGGTTTGTGCAGCACTTTCATACCTATGAATCCATACTAGAATCACAGGCGATGGCCAACAGTCCTGGTCATGGGCGCACTGCTGGTTGTGGACCTATAATGGCCTCTGGTGCAGATCACCATTCTGCATTCCCATCCCAGACCACAATCCTGCATCCCCAGTGAAGTGGCATTGGCCCTTTTCAGGCCTCGTGGTGATTTGGGGGCAGCAGCTCTTTAAGACTCCTCAGGAAACGCAGCTGCCATTTCCTGGCACACGCTGACAGAACAAGATCAGAGGTAACATTTTCAGCAATACCTGAGTAACTTAGGAACTTAAGTCACACTCTTAAGTCCCATTGACTATCAATGAGCATTAGGCTCCAATATGCTTAAGTCACTGTTGAAAATAGGACTTCACTGCCTTTGAAAATGTTATCCCAGATCAAGAATCATGTTTTTGCTCAAAAACTTTTGACGGAGGTCCTCCTCCATCTGTCAATCTCCCTGAAAGCACAATCAATTCAGAAACAGATTCCAAGAACATAAGAACAGTCATATTGGGTCAGCCCAATGGTCCACCTAGCCCAGTATCCTGACTCCGACGGTTGCCACCCCCTGAGCTTCAGGGATAGTGTACAGAATTGGGAGATACCGATAAGATTCATCCCTATCTTCTCCTCCCTGCTTTTGGCAGTCAAAGGTTTAGGGTTGCCCAAGCCTGGGGTTGCATCTCTGACCATCTTGGCAAATAGCCACTGAGGGGCCCATCCTCCAGGAATTTATCTAGTTCTTGCTGGAACCTAGCTATATTTTTGGCCACGTGTTCCACACGTCAATTGTGCACTGTGTGAGAAACTATTGCCCCTTATCTATATTAAACCTGCTGCCTATTCATTTCATTGGGTGACACGAGGTGATGATCGAAGATTCCATCCTAATGGGAACTGAGTCATCTATCTGCCACCCTGACCGGGAAAACCAAGAGGTCTGCTGCTTGCCAGGAGCTAGGATTCACGATGTGACAAAGAGACTGCCAAGACTCATCAGGCCCTTAGATCGCTACCCCTTCCTGCTTCTCCACATGGGCACCCATGATACTGCTAAGAATGACCTTGAGCAGATCACTGCAGACTACATGGCTCTGGGAAGAAGGATAAAGAAGTTTGTGGCACAAATGGTGTTTTTATCCATCCTCCTTGGGAAGGAAAAAGCCCAGATAGAGACCATTGAACCGTGGAAGTCAACAAATGGCTGTGCAGGTGGTGTTGGAGAGAAGGCTTTGGATTCTTTCACCATGGGATTGTAACAATATGGCTTTTCTGGAGCGACGTTGGAAGGCCTGTACCAAAGCCATCTTCGGCAGCCAGACTGAAAAAGCAGCAGCCGTTAGCTGTAGGCCTGGAGTCACATACTCACATTCCATCTAAATGTATCACACCAGATAAAGAAACAGATCTCAGATGGGTAAAGAAAACTTAAGTAACATCATTCTGTCTGGCAAGAAACTGCTTATCAACAGAGAATGTTGTGGGATCCTCATTGTATGATCATTGTCATTGCACTTTCCTATTGTTTGACACTGTGATCTCTGGTCTGTAATTGTTTTTGTCTGCTGTATAATTAATTTTGCTAGGTGTGAATCAATTAAGGTGGTGGGGTATGATTGGTTAGGTCATTTTGTTATGATTGCTTAGTACAGTTATACTAAGATAATTGGTTAAGGTATAGCAAAGCAAGTTTCAAGTTTCATTACATAAACTGGGGTCCAAGAAGATAGGAAGAACGAAAGTAACAGAAGCAGGAGGAAGGAGGAAAAGGGCTGGAAAAAGACCAAAGGAGACAAGGAACTCCTGAGGAAAAGAACTCACCTCCCAGACCCAGCCTAAGATAAGAGCTGCCAGGACTCTCCTGCACAACCGTGAGGTGCAGCAGCTAAGATCCAGAGACTGACCTTGCCTGGTCAACAGAGGAAGCTTGCCTGCCTGTCCCAGGATTGGTGAGAATGACACTGTGTGCTTAGCTTGTGTATTCTGCTTGTTTGGGAATTGTCAATAAATAGAGGATAAGGATATTACTGAGTGAGGCTCTTTCAGTGGCTAAAGATCCTGCCAACCTGCAGAAAGATGTGCCCTGAGCCCTAGGAATTGGGTAAGGGTGGGTGTATAAATTAACAGAGCTGTACCTTGAGTCTTAGGAACTGGGTGAAGGTGTGTGTCCTTACAGTGTGGAAGGGATAAAGAAATTTGTGCAGGTAACAGGATGGTGTTCCAAGAAGGAGGAGTGCTAGGCAGAGATGGGCTCCACCTAACAAAGAGAGGGAAGAACATCTTCGCAAGCAGGCTGGCTAACCTAGTGAGGAGTGTTTTAAACTTGGTTCACTGGGGGAAGGAGACCAAAGCCCTGAGATAAGTGGGGAAATGAGATACCGTGAGGAAGCACGAGCAAGAGAGTGCAAGAGGGGAGGACTCCTGCCCCATACTGAGACAGCGGGATGTTCAGCAAGTTATCTTAAGTGCCTATACACAAATGCAAGAAGCCTGGGAAACAAGCATGGAGAACTGGAAGTCCTGGAACAATCAAGGAATTAGGATGTGATTGGAATAACAGAGACTTGGTGGGATAACTCACATGACTGCAGTACTGTCATGGATGGATATAAACTGTTCAGGAAGGACAGGCAGGGCAGAAAAGGTGGGGGAGTTGCATAGTGTGTAAGAGAACAGTCTGACTGCTCAGATCTCCAGTATGAAACCGCAGAGAAACTCGAGAGTCTCTGGATTAAGTTCAGAAATGTGAGCAACAAGGGTGATGTCGTGATGGGCATCTGCTATAGACCACCAGACCAGGAGGATGAAGTGGACGAGGCTTTATTCAGGCAGCTAACAGAAGTTAGTAGATCACAGGCCCATGTTCTCATGGCAGACTTCAATCACCCTGACTTCTGCTGGGAGAGCAATACAGCAGTGCACAGACAACCCAGGAAGTTTCTGGAAACTGTAGGGGACAACTTCCTGGTGCAAGCGCTGGAGGAACCAACTATGGGCAGAGCTCTTCTTGACCTGCTGCTCGCAAAAAGGGAAGAAGCAAAAGTGGGTGGGAACCTGGGAGGCAGTGACCATGAGATGGTCGAGTTCAGGATCCTGACACAGGGAAGAAAGGAGAGCAGCAGAATACAGATTCTGGACTTCAGAAAAGCAGACTTGGACTCCCTCAGGGAATTGATGGGCACGGTCCCCTGGGAAAATAACACGAAGGGGAAAGGAGTCCAGGACAGCTGGCTGTATTTTAAAGAATCCTTATTGAGGTTGCAGGAACAAACCATCCCGATGTGTAGAAAGAATAGTAAATATGGCAGGCGACAAGCCAATCCTAAACACAAAAAAGAAGCTTACAAGAAGTGGAAGATTGGACAAATGATCAGGGAGGAATATAAAAATATTGCTCAGGCATGCAGGAGTGAAATCAGGAAGGCCAAATCACACTTGAAGTTACAGCTAGCAAGAGATGTTAAGAGTATCAAGAAGGGTTTCTACAAATATGTTAGCAACAAAGTGGTGGTCAAGGAAAGTGTGGGCCCCTTACTGAATGGGGGAGGCAACTTAGTGACAGAGGATGTGGAAAAAGCAAATGTACTCAATGGTTTTTTTGCTTTGGCCTTCCCAAACAAGGTCAGCTCCCGGACTATTGCACTGGGCAGCACAGTATGGGGAGGATATGACTAGACCTCTGTGGAGAAAGAAGGGGTTCAGGCATGCCAGCAGAGATCAGTGATGGGGTAGCAAGTCCAGTGGGATTTTCAGTTTCATGTCCAGGTTCCACTGGCAAAAGGCTTGAGCACTTCCCTTGACCTGGGATCACAGTCACTCTTTGTCGCTAAGGGAGAGAGGTCTTGGGGGAATCGGTGCCTTCTTTGATGATGAAATTGGCTGCAGTTATAATACCCTTCCCAGCACCTGCCATCTAAGGGCATGTCCACACTTCAGCTGCTACTGGGACACAGCGACCTCACGGCAACTGGGCCACCATAACACCACAGTGTAGCTGCTCCTAGTCCTCTAAAGGGTTGTTTCCATGGATATAGATAATCCATCTCCCTGAGGCAGGGGGTAGGCCGATGGGCGAACTCTTCCCTTCACCGAGCCCTGCCTACGCTGGGGGTTGGGTTGACCTGAGGACGGCGCTTGGAGCGTCTCATTTTTCACAGCCCTGAGCAACACACGGCTACCTGTAGAACACGCCCCAGAGCGTGTCCCAAAGGGGCCTAAGATCTGGGCTGGGGGCACTGCCCGGGAGAGCCCCCCTGCCAGCCCCAGGCCCCATGTCCCAGCCTCACCCGCCTGCGCTACAGGCCTGGCCAGGCACAGCCCCAGGCAGTCCCCAGAGCCTCCGCCTGGCCGAGCTCCCACCGCACCTGGCTCTTCCCTCAGGGCCTCGCAAGCGGCTTTCTTGACCTCCAGGGCCCCCTCGGGCCGGCCGGGGCGGAACACCGCCGTGTGCACCTCGACCCGCGGCGCGGCGCCCGGCCCCGGCGGCTGGAAGACCTCGAGGAGCAGCTCCTCCAGGCGATGCCGCGCCTCCGCCTCCTCCTCCGGCGGGGGCTGCACGATCACCCCCACCAGGGCGGCGGGCGCCCCGCGGCTCTGCTCCCGCACGCCCCGCAGCACCTCCCGCAGCCGCTCGGCCTGGCTCCGCAGCGACGGGGCGCGGCACAGGAAGAAGATGAGCTGTCCCGCCGGGGGCGCGGGGCTGTCGACGGGCGGCGCGGGGCTGGGCGGCCGGCTCCGGCTGGCGGAGCGGCGAGCCACGGGCAGCACCTCGTGGGCGAAGGAGCTGAGCGCGGCTTGGGCGCGGTCCGGCTCCCACGTCTCCCCGGCCAGCAGCAGCACCTGCGTCCGCTGCACCACGGCCTGGAACTCCCCGTCCGGGCTGGCCCCGGGCTCGGCGGCGCCCGCCGGCCCCGACTGCTCCTGCCGCTCCATGGCCGCCCGCCCGCTGCGCTGGGGGCCACGAGCTGCGCCCCCGCCCATGTCACAATCACACCCGGGAGGGGCGCGGCCCCCGCCTGCAGCCTGGCTCTGGCCGCGGTGCCTCCTGCCATCCCTCCGACGGGCGAGCCCAGGGCTGCCAGCTCCTGCCCGGCCGGGTCGGCTCCCAAGGGCGCAGAGCCGCTGCAGGCTCGCAGGAGTTACTGGTGCCTCCCGCCGGTGGCAGCCCCCGAGCTGCTCCGCCCCGTGCTGGAAGGCTTCTCCCCGCCGCGCTCAGGGTGGAGTCTGCAGGAGAACAGGCGGGTGACCTTTCGCAGGCGCGGACATGCAGCTCAGTGTGTAGGGACAGATGAAGCTAAGTCTGTGTCTCCTGGTTGATGAATGTGCGTCATGGGCTCTAGATAACTGCAGACACACGCATCTCGGTGTGTTGAATTACAGGTATGTGACATTAGGAGAGAAGCAGCCCCCCTGTATTTAAGTTGCCGAAGACTTTTCTGGTGGCGTTTGGGCCAGTTACCGGTGCAGAGACTCTGAAGAAGGAGTAAGATTAGCAGCCATGTTAGTCTGTATCTGTAAATAAAACGAGGAATGCTTGTGGCACCTTAGAGACTAACCAGATTATTTCAGCATAAACCTTCGTGGGCTATATGGTTGATCAACCAAGGGCTAAACAGAGATTGTGAATGGCTTTGTCATTACACTAATTGAATGCATTTCCCTAGTTAAGTTCCCTTCAAACATTCTTATCACCTGTCAGACACAAATCCATTTCAAAAAATTTTTTTCTCCTGCTGACAACAGCCCATCCAAATTAAACAGCCTCTTAGAATTGGCATGGTAATGGACAAAGTTTTTTCTTTCTTTCTGTGTATATGAATACATCTTACTTCTGTTCCATTCTATGCATCCGATGAAGTGGGCTATAGCCTACGAAAGCTTATGTTGAAATAAACTGGTTAGTCTCTAAGGTGCCACAAGTGTTTCTCGTTTTATCTGAAGAAGGAATGCCTGGCAAAGTCCGGCAAAGGACACCTGTCTGGTCCTCTTCATCATTGAGATCCATGTTCATCAAAGGAGTTACCAGATACCAAGAATGTAGTCTTAGAAGCCTACACACATCAAAGATCTTTCCAATTACTGCTCCACTCCAGGTCTAAACACCCCACTTTCTCCATGGTTACTGGGATAGTGGTGTTCTCTGCCAATGCTAGACTCATCACCATGCTTCAGGCCAGGACACAGCACACAACTAGCCTCGCTGACGGACAGCCTTCTTCAGGCTACCCACAGCCAACCTACCTCTCAGCTGATTCTGCTAGATCCCACTGCAGGCATTGATACTGAGGGGCCCACATTGCTTACTACCAAAACCCTGACCCCAGGGAGTCCCACGTGACTCAGTGCTCTCTCCCATCCTAGCCAAGGTCTACAGGAGAGACTGGCGAGATTGTGACATGCATGTGAATGACAGATTGTGACACCTCTTCTCTGCTGATGTAGTCTTCACCAATGCACACTGTCCCAGTGCTGGGAAGAAAGCCGTTGATAGATAAAACACAGTGGCCAGCTCAGTCTGGGAGAGATGGAAGTGGTGCTGATAGAAAAGGAGAAACATTGTGAGGAAATTGGGAATAACTGAGGGCATCGGACCACAGATGGTCAAGGTGGGACAAAACCTTGGGGTCTTGCTGGACTAAAGCCCCCCTACTCCTGGATATGCAGATTGCTGTAGCAGTGGGGAACAATAATCTTTGCCTGGCCGAGAGGCTTCACCCAGTCCTTTCACAGGATGATTTAGCTCCCTGGTTCTCAATCAAGGTTCGGGGACCCCTGGGAGCCATGGGCAGGTTTCAGGAGGTCCTCCAAGCATAGCTGGCATTAGACTCACCGGGGCCCCAAGGCAGAGGGCCAAAGCCCCACTGCACAGGACTGCAGCCCATGGCCCCAAGCCTCTCCATCCAGGGTTGAAGCTGAAGCTTGAACAACTTAGTTTTGCGGTGGCCGCTATGGCATGACACTTCAGGCAACTGCCTTGCTTGCTACACCTTAACACTGGCCCTGGCTTTTATATGCAGAAAAACAGGTGTTGTGGCACAGCTGGGCCATGGAGTTTTTATAGCCCCGGGCCCTGCACTTTGGGGGGCCCCACACTTCGGAGAGATATGGGGTCCAAGATGGCCTGCGGGGGCTAGTAGGAGGTCTAGTGCCAGCATCAGCAAGCGACCCGGCCCCAGCCTGCCCCTCTCTGCTCCGCCAGCTTCTGGCCTTGCTTGTGGGAGGCGGTGGAAGCTGGAGAGAGGCGGGGTGGGGGCTTGGCGGAGGGGGTGAAGGGAAGAGGCAGGGCAGGGCAGGCTGGGACTGGGTTGCTTGCTGGTGCTGGTGCCAGGCCCTCTGCCCTGCCTCTTCCCTGCACCCAAGCCCTCTGCCCTCTGCCCTGGACCCCTTGTCCCTCTGAAGCATGGAGGCCTCCAAAGCGTGGGGCCCAGGGCGGTTGCCTGGGTCTGTCCTACAGACAGGATGGCTCTGAAAATATAAGCCCAAAGACTGGTGCAGCTGGGTCCACCTTCCTGAATATTGGTGGATCATGGGTACCGCTTATATCAGGGCAGGTGACTGGCGCAGGGGAATATGGCCTGGCCCTGTGGGAGAAGGCGGCTGTAGGAAGGGGCTGGCTGTTCGAATAGGACCGTGTTGCTGGCTCGGGGAATGGAAGAACCCCATGGAAAGAGTCCGAGCCTGTGGCTAGAGGGCTCGCCCCTCCCGGGTGCAATTGTGCACACGGCCGTGTTCCGCCCCGGCCAGCCCGAGGGGGCCCTAGAGGTCAAGAAAGCCGCTTGCGAGGCCCTGAGGGAAGAGCCAGGTGGGGCGGGAGCTCTGGGGGCTGCCTGGGGCTGTGCCTGGCCAGGCCTGTAGCGCAGGCGGGTGAGGCTGGGACATGGGGCCTGGGGCTGGCAGGGGGGCTCTCCCGGGCAGTGCTCCCAGCCCAGATCTTAGGCCCCTTTGGGACACGCTCTGGGGCGTGTTCTACAGGTAGCCGTGTGTTGCTCAGGGCTGTGAAAAATGAGACACTCCAAGCGCCTTTCTCAGGTCAACCCAACCCCCAGCGTAGGCAGGGCTCGGTGAAGGGAAGAGTTTGCCCGTCGGCCTACCCCCTGCCTCGGGGAGATGGATTATCTACATCCATGGGAACAACCCTTTAGAGCAGTGGTCTTCAAAGTGGGGTGCGTGAGACCCCCAGTGGGGGGCCGAGGCAGCCCGGCGCCACTGCGGGATCGGCCCTGGGACTCCGCCGAAATCGGAAGGGCTCTATTTGTGTCCCACCGAAATGCTGTTGAAAGCAGAAGCTTTGTATTCAGCTGCATTTCGGCGGACACGCCCCCGGGCCGCGAGAGGACTTGAGAAAGCAGAAAGGGGCCGTGGATGGAAAACTTTGAGAGACGCTGCTTTAGAGGACTAGGAGCATCTACACTGTGGTGCTATGGTGTCCCCACTGCAGTGGGGTCGCTGTGTCCCGGTAGCAGCTGAGGTGTGTACATGCCCTTAGATGGCAGGTGCTGGGAAATATCACTGCAGCCAATTTCATCATCAAAGAAGGCACCGATTCCCCCAAGACCTCTCTCCCTTAGAGACAAAGGGTGACTGTGACCCCGGGCCGAGGGAAGTGCTTGAGGCTTGTGCCAGTGGAACCTGGACACGGAACTGAAAATCTCACATCTCTGCTCTCTGCTGGCACTCCATGGTCTCTCAGCAGGGCTGCCTTGCAGGATCTGCTGTTTGTTTGTTTCTTTCCTCACCATGTAGCAGCCAAGAGCTCGGTCAGGCCGAATCTCTGCGATGCTGCAATTCCTAGAACAAGAGCCAGTTTTCATTGGGAAATCAAATCGTATTTCAGCTTGAGTCTTAAGCACCAGATTAGCTGACGTGATGCCGGGTGATCAGTGTTGACTAGAGCAGGTTGTTCAGTATTCTGTCATCTTGTCGTGGCTGTACACCACCAAGAGCTAGGTTACCTAACTCCCCACCAACTGACAAGCCGCTAAACACAACTTGGTCTTGTCTATGCTGCCCACTGCCCTGATCAGCATTTTATCTAATTCAATTGGTACAAATAGTGTGTGAATCTAGTGAGGCTCCCTAGTGATGATAAACCCTGGGGGAGTGTGATGGGAAGAGGATAAGGATGTGGCCAGTGGGTACATGGACTGCATGTATCTATTGGACCATGAGAGGAAGCAGGTCCTTGGCCTCTGTTCCTCCCCACAGCCCTGATGTTGTGACTACTCAGGAGATATGTTCTGGCTGCTGTGAACTGGGGTGTAAGGATTCTGTTCCTCCAACCCGGGAGAATATGGCTGAGCAAGAGCCTGTTTACTCAAGCTGTGTCCTTTGTGTAGGACTATCACCATTAGGACGTGGTCCTGGCCTCACCAGCTCCCCCATTTATTATGCTCTGCCCCTTTCCCTGTGTCATTAATGAAGTGAAACACCCAAGCCATAAACCCCAACTCCTAACTGAATATTGTCACTTTTATCATCACTCTTTCTTCATGGTCTTTCAGGCAGTGTTTGGTTTGATTTCAAGATACTGATGAGGAGTCTGAGATTGTGAGATTAGGTCACTCAACTAGGAAGGTTGGAGGGAGATCATAGAAATGCTATCAAAAGCTTGATTGCTAGACTAGAGGCAAACCTTGATTTTCCAGACTCCAAATATATATTCAAAAGTATTATGTAGTTCTGTGCCCAAAATTCATGATGAAACTGAAATGTCTCTTAGTAGTCCTCTAATTTTATTGAGTTTTATTTCTAATTTTCCCACAAAACCTGTTATATTAGGGCTTATCACTATTGTGACCAACTCTCATTCTTACAGAGTGGGACTGGGCTAAATCAGATATCCCGGATTTGGCTTTAATTAGTTTGCACACCGCTTAAAGGAGTGTCACAACTGGTAGGAAAAGCATGTTGGCACCAGAGGAATTTAGACTCCTTTGTTGACAGGATAGGTGTGAAGCAGGGCCGCCCTCTGTCTAGTTGGCAGTGGCTTTTTAACCATATGTGCTTTATGTTACATATGCTTGCCAGTTGTTGGTGTCTTTGTATTACAACTGAGTGCTGAAACATCCACTGAATAGATGTATAATCCCTTACAATATAATGGGCTGTGTCCCAGGTCTAGGCCATGGAGGGGGGCTGTGCCCCAGGATGAGGTGAGGCAAGGTGGTGTATTGTGACATAGCAAGAAAGTGTAATTTGTGATTGCTTCAGTGTTAGGCAAGCAGAGGGCAGGAGAGTTCATAGTAACAGGACATGGACAGTGTGGGGCAGGTGTCAGAGAAAGCCCCTGCTGCTGCCGCTGGCGAGCAGATACTAAAGGATTTTCAGGTTCTGATAGAGAAGGTTGGGGGAAAGCCAGAGGTGCTGCTGGTTGGAGAGTCTCAAGAGGGAAAAGACACTCGGGCTCTGATGGCGGCCTTTGTCCAGGAATTGTTCCCGGATGTCTGCAAACCAGAGATCGGTCCAGCAATGGCTGTGACCCAAACACAGTCAGGGGCTAAACCTGGTGCTAGCAATAGTCGATCCCAACTCATCTTCTTCCTGTGCCGAGCTTCTTCCCTGCGGGGGAAGCAGGCTGAGATCCAGAAGGTCTTGAAAGAAGTGAAGAAGTTTAGTCGTAAAGCCCCAGCTGTCCTGGTGGGAGTCATCATGCAGCCCAAGAAGGAAGAGGAGACAGAGACCCGGAAGCTGATGGAGAGCGTGCTCCAGGGTGCCTTCCCTAGACAGCCGTGTAAACGGGACAAATGGGGTAGGAAGCAGGGCCAGGCACTGGAGCTAGAGGAGGTGGAGGTGGAGGTGGAAGTCTTCGTTCCAGGCCGGCCACGGGGGAAACTGGCCATCATGAAAGCCGCCTGCCGAGCTTCTGAGGCCCTGCAACAGCGCACATCTGCAGATATGAAGCGGGATGGTATGGATGGATGGGGGTGGGGAGTCAGGGAGCACGTAGGCGCAGTGGAAGGAGGAGTGAAATACATAGTATGCAAGTGGGGAGACATTGGATGGCAGGATGAGAAAGCTGGGCATTCAGGGCTTCAGGTCATGACTATTTTATTGTTGTTGGTGGCTGTTATTTTGGAACAGACTGGAGATGGGGGAGAGCTCTACGTGAATAATAAATATGGGCTCTTTATAGCTCTTCTATAGCTGATTAATGTGCAGGATAGGTATTCCCAGCATGCCACTATGGGCTGCTTGGGTCAGGGTCTATAAAGGGCCCAGCACATTTTCAGGTGCCATGTAAATTATAATGACCCTGCCACGCCACCTCGGCTCTAGGCCACTTTGGGAGCTGTGTGCCCCCTCAGAGAGAAAGGATTCCAGGGACGGAACCCCCACTCTCCCTTGGGAGAACAGTTTGGATTCTGCCATGATTAGACCAGAACAGTGGGTCTGGTAAAGAACCACCTGCTTCAGAAGGCATCTTGCTGCTGCTTCGGTATTTATAATACAACAGGAGGCTGGGGCCGTGTGACGTTCCCCTGCTGTTATCTGGACTGAAGATCTGCTAGGTCACTCCAATCCTTGACTCTGGGAGCCAGTCTTACCCTGCTCCCCTGTGAGAACCCTCACTCCCGGGCTGTTCACGCACAGCCTCTCGCATGTAAGCTGCTCCCGGCTACGTGAGTGAACACTTTTGGCCAGCCGCTGCTTGGATTGTGCATCCGAATGACACTAGCCAATATTTCTGGTCCCAGACGCAACCCTGGAACCTCCATCTTGCAGCGTCCAGAGGGCATAACTGTACACTGTAAGCTTATATGAGTTCGTCAATTTAACAAAGACATTTATATGTACCAGGCTTGTTATCCCAAGGGGAGTCTGTGACATGCTTCAAACCAAATGCACTGCTTCTGATAGAACAGATTTATTAACTACAAAAGATAGATTTTAAGTGATTATAAGTCAAAGCACAAGTCAGATTTGGTCAAATGAAGTAAAAGCAAAACACATTCTAAGCTGATCTTAACACTTTCAATGCCCTTACAGACTTTAGATGCTTCTCACCACAGGCTGGCTGGTTGCCCCTCAGCCAGGCCCTCCCCTTTGATCAGCACTTCAGTCACTTGGTAGTCGTGTCTGTAGATGGAGGTGGAAGAGAAAGGAAGAGCATGACAACTCTCTTTCTCTTTTATCATGTTCTTTCTTCCCTCTTGGCTTTGTCTCCCCATTCAAAGAGTCAGGTGAGCATTACCTCATTGCAGTCCCTAACTGGCCAAAGGAAGGGGGTGACTCACTCGAGAGTCCAATAGACCCTTTTGTTGCTGCCTAGGCCAGCATCCTTTGCTCCTGTGAGGCTGGGCTAGGTTGGTCCCATACATGCCTTGATGAGGTGTGAACTGCCCCTCTGCTCTCAGAGAGTTTTTGCCGGGGCTTTCTTTAAACCATGAGGATAAATTTTCATAACTCATAACTATATACATAGAATTATAACCTATAACATTACTATAATATTGCTGTAACAACAATTACTATAACAACAATGCTCAGTGCAGCATGAGCCTTCCAGACACTCGACATGACAAACTTTGCATTGGATACCACACAATCATTTTATAAGGATGAACATGGGAATTCCCATGAGGTACAGAATGTCACATGCCTGTCATGGTGCTCTAAAGTCAGTTATCGTTGCTCTGAATGTACAATGAACCCCAAAGTTACAAACACC
This sequence comes from Dermatemys mawii, assembly GCA_007922305.1. NCBI lineage: Eukaryota > Metazoa > Chordata > Testudines > Dermatemydidae > Dermatemys > Dermatemys mawii. Next base: position 307,816 of record ML677537.1, on the reverse strand, counting down.
TCAGGAATGGAGGTTGCGCGTAACTCTGAAATGTTCCTAACTCTGAACAAAACATTCTGGTTCTTTCAAAAGTTTACAACTGAACATTGACTTAATACAGCTTTGAAACTTTACTGTGCAGAAGAAAAATGCTGCTGTCCCTTTATTTTTTTAGTAGTTTATGTTTAACACGGTACTGTACTGTATTTGCCTTTTTTTTTCTTTGGTCTCTGCTGCTGCCTGTGTACCTCCGGTTCTGGTTCGTATCTCTGGTGTTCATAACTCTGAGGTTCTACTGTATCTGTTGAGGCAGCCTTCACAGCTTCCCTATCTCCTCTCTCCCCACATTTCTGCATGTGCTGTAAGACCCCAGAATTGGGTCATACAGTTCCCCATCTCACGCCTGCTGCTCTGTTAATATAGGATTTGCTGCTGAGTGAGGGGCTGTTGGCAGTATGCTGTTTGGTGCCTGCTGGGTTGGAGCATGAGGAGGGGCTGTCTGGGGTTTGAATGAGAGATGGAGAACATAAGAACGGCCATACCGGGTCAGACCAATTGTCCATTTGACCCTGTGTTCTTTCTTTTGACAGTGGCTAGTGCCAGATGCTTTTGAGGGAATGAACAGAACATGGCAATTTTGAGTGATCATCCCCTGTTGTCTAGTCCCTGCATCTGGCAGTTGTAGGCTTAGGAATGCCTGGAGCATGGGGTTGCATTCCTGGCCATCCTCCATTAACAGATCTATCCTCCATTAATGTGTCTAATTCTTTTCTGAACCCAGTTATACTTTTGGCCTTCACAACATCCCCTGGCAAAGAGTTCCACAGGTTGACTGTGCATTGTCTGTCAAAGTACTTCCTTTTGTTTGTTTTAAACCTGCTGCCTATTAATTTAATCAGGTGACCCTGAGTTCTTTTGTTATCTGAAACATTAAATAACTCTACCTTGTTATGTTCTCTACACCAGTCATGATTTTATAGACCTCTGTCATATCTCCTCTTAGTTGTCTTTTTTCTAAATTGAACAGTGCCACTCTTTTTAATCTCTCATCATATGGAAGCTGTTCGTTTTTGTTGCCCTTCTCTGTACCTTTCTCAATTCTGATATATCATTTTTGAGACGGGATGACCAGAACTGCATGTAGCATTCAAGGAGTCGACATAACATGGATTTATATAATGGAGTTATGATATTTTCCACTTTATTATCTATCCCTTTCCTAATGGTACCTAATAACCTGTTAGCTTTTTTTCACTTCAGCTACACTGAGCAGATGTTTTCAGAGCACTATTCACAATCTCTCCAATATCTCTTTCTTGACCCCATCATTTTATAGATATAGTTGGGATTATTTTTGTCAATGTGCATTACTTATCAACATTGAATTTCATCTGCCATTTTCTTGCTCAGTCACCCAGTTTAGTGAGATTCCTTTGTAACTCTTCGCAGTCAGCTTTGGACTTAACTATTGAGTAAGTTAGTATTGACCTCAAATTTGGCACCTCTATGTTTACCCCCTGTCATGAATATAGGGGGAAGGGTAGCAACCTTTATGTATGAGGTAGCATAAAATCCCTTCTTGGCAGCTGTACTGGATTGCCTTATTTGTAAGGAGTTAAGCAGTTCAAATAACCTAGTTGGCACCTGACCAGAAGGACCAATGAGAAAAGAAGATACTTTCAAATCGGGGGGAGGGGCATTTGTTTTGTTGTTCTGTGTATTGTTCCCTCTCCGGATGGAGTGAGAAGCCAAGCAGGTACAATATCTCCTGCAAATATACCTGGAATAATCCATCTGAAATCACAGAAACTGTGAGTAGGGCAAGGAAATGCCTTAGGTTATCTTTTGTTTTGGCTTGTGAATTGTTGTATGCTACAGAGATAGTTTTACTCCTGTTTTTGTAACTGTGAAGCTGAGATGAGAGGGGAATCCTCTGTGTTTTAAATATTTTTATTACCCTGTAAAGTTACCTTCCATCCTGTTTTTACAGGTGTAATTCTTTTATTTTTTTCTTTATAAATAAAATTCTTTTAAGAACCTGATTGATTTCAGTGTCCTGAAGACAAAGGGTCTGGTCTGTGCCCACATTGCTAAGGCAACTGGTTGGTATATTATTCTTAAGCCTCCCCAGGAAATGAAGTGAAGGAGCTTGGCGGGCTATTTGCGGGGTAGCAGGGACAGGGATTCCAAGTGACTGTTCCCTGAATTTTTGTCTAAATCACTTGGTGGTGGCAGCAATACTGTCCAAGGACCAGGGAAGGAATTTGTACCTTGGGGAAGTTTTTAACCTAAGCTGGTAGAATATAAGCTTAGGAGGTCTGTCATGTGGGTCCCCACATCTGTACCGCAGAGTTCAGAGCGGGGGAACCCTGACAGCCCCTTTACCGGATAATTTATGAATATGATGAATAGCATAGTCTCAGTACAGATTCTTAGGAGACCCCAGTATTTACCTGTCTTCACTATTAACATTTATTCCTACCCTTTGTTTCCCATCTTTTAACCATTTACTGATCCATGAGAGGACCTTCCCTCTTATCCCAACACAGCTAACTTCACTTAAGAGCCTTTGGTGAGGGACCTTGTAAAAAGCTTTCTGAAAGTCCACATACGCTTTATCCACTGGATCACCCTTGACCATGTTTTTTGATACCCAATTTGCCTGGTACCAATATTAGGTTTACTGCCCTGTAATTGTAAGGATTGCTCTGAAGCATTTTTTAAAAATTGGCATTCCATTAGCTACCCTCCAATCATCTGATACAGAAGCAGATTTAAGCAAAAGGTTACATACAGTCAGTAATTCTGCAATTTCATATTTGAACTCTTGGGTGAATACCATCTGGTCTTGGTGACTTATTACTTTCTAATTTATCAATTTGTTCCCAAACCTCCTCTATTCAGACCTCAGTCTGGGCCAGTTGTCATTGAAAAAAAAAGGCTCACATATGAGGATCCCCCTCCCTATCCTCTGCAGCGAAGACCAACGCAAAAAATTCATTTACTTCTCCACAATGGCTTGTCTGTTTCTGATGTACTTACATTTTTTTACTGTTAGTGTTTGTGTATTTTAGCTAGTTGCTCATAGATTCTCTCTTGGCCTGCCTTATTATACTTTTACACTTGACTTGCCAGAGTTTATGCTCCTTTCTATTTTTCTCACTAGGATTTGACTTCCAGCTTTTAAAGGATACTTGTCTTTTTGTCTCTCTTTTACTCTGCTGTTTATCCAAGGTGGCTTTTTTTTTTTTTTGCTTTGGGGTGTACATTTTGTTTGAACCTCTATTATCCTATTTTAAAATAATCTTCATGCAGTTTGTAGGCTTTTCACCCTTGGGACTGTACCTTTTAATTTCCATTTAACTGGCTACCTCATTTTTGTGTAGTTCCCCTTTTTGAAATTAAATGCTGCTGTGGTTGGTTTCTTTGGCATTTCCCCCCCTACAAGGATGTTAAATTTAATTATGTTATAGTCACTATTACCGAGCTATACTCACCTCTTGGACCAGATATCATGTGCCACTTAGAGGACTAAATGAAGAATTGTCTCTCACGTTGTGGGGTCCAGGACTAGCTGCTCCAAGAAACGATGTCTAGAAATTGTATCTCTGCATCCATTCCTAAGATGACATATGCCCAGTCAGTATGGGGATAGTTGAAATCCCCCATTATTATTGCATTTTCTGCCTTGGGTGGTGGTGGTGAGGGGACATTCAGGGCCTGGCAGGTGGCTCAAAAGCGGGAGAGGTTCCAGGGTGTTCTCTCTTCTTACGAAGGAGAACTGCCCACCAGTTCATTTCTATCTGTGGCCCATCGACCTTGGGTAGACTCATGGGGTCTGACATAGCAGTTCTCAGTTACACTAAGAACAACATGGAGGAGCAAGTGGTAATTACTGAACAGTCCCTTCTGGAGTGGGAGTGTCAAGTTGTATGGTCCTAAGTACTGGAATCTAAAAGCTGCTTTGTGCCCTCCTACTCCTGACTCGGCAGAGTTTGCTAAGGATGTGCATGTGTAGAAGGCTCTGTCCTCTTTCTGTGCAGAAGGCTGTCCCAGCTCAGGTGGGAAGAGTTTAATTTTAAGCAGGTGGGGGACTGGTAGCCATAAAGAAGGTGCCATGCAGGACCTGGGACATTTAGCGGTGACACATCTGGAGGCTACCATGTCTTTCAGGAAGGATAAAGAGATCAATGACGTTCCTCGAGAGGATGGTTTGAGTTAAGTACACTTTGAAAGTGCTGCTCGTCCCAAGGGAGCGGCAGCATCTCCTCAGTTTGAGTCAGGGACAAAAAAGCTTGGGAGAAAACTAGCTTGATTCTTGTGGAAACTGGAAACGGCCTTTGGAAAGAGCCCCAAGACTACGTGCTCCTTAGACTGGATAGAAAATTCAGTAGGAAAAGAGACACGAGGGCAGCAGGCTCTTCCTTTGGGCTTCGGAATGTAAAGGATTCCAAGAAGGCCACCTTTCAAACTGCAGGGTAAAGGGAGAACAGCTATTAGCAGGATTTCAGATGGAGTGAGGTGAAAGGGAGAAACAGGAGATCCAACCACAGGCCTGAGAAAAGACTGAGAGATTGGGGCTGGGGAGGGAGGGAGACTCCTGGCTGATCCCATTTACAGATCCCTTGAGAGACCCTAACATGGTCACTTGAATCCTGAAAGAACCTGGGGATAAGCATTTATCACATCCAGCTGGAACAAGGCAGGAACCAAAGAGCCCCCTAGCCTTATTTTCCTCTCCCTGCGCCATGATGTAAAGAATCCCTGCTGCAATGGGCATCGTGGTGCCTGCTTCCCAGGGGACCCTGGGTGTGATGAGAACCCTGCCTGAGGATCAGTTTGAGGGATGGGCTGGCTGAGCTGTCCAGGATTTGGATGGGAGAGGGTGTGTTGTGCTCAGAAGGCCTGGAAACACAAGCAACCTCATTGGATATGCCAGAGCAAACTGGAGCTGGTTTGTAGCAGGACCTTCTGGGACCGTTTTCAGCCTGCAGGATTGTCTTCATTCTGCCCTGCATTTTTTAGAGCTTGTCTGCAGTGAGCTTTTGGAGGGGCATTGAAGACACATGGGGAAAGTTCGCTTGGACTTGTCGACCCAGGCCTGGTGGGTTGAGAGTAACAGTTGCAGATTTCATAGAATCATAGAATATCAGGGTTGGAAGAGACCTCAGGAGTCATCTAGTCCAGTGCTCTTCAAACTTTCGGCGCTGCGGCCTCCTTTCACGCTTGCCCCTCCGCTCGTGGGGTACGTCCGCCAAAATGCCGCCGAATAGAAGGCTTCCGCTTTCTTTTGGCGGCATTTCAGCAGGCCAAAAATAGACCGCGACTTCGGCGGTCTCTCAGTAAGGATCGGCGTCAGCACCGGGGTCTCGCGCACTCCCGGGGGTGGTCTCGCACAACCCCAGGGGTGCACGCACTCCAGTTTGAAGAGCACTGATTCTAGTCCATCCTCCTGCTTAAAGCAGGACTAACCCCAACTAACTCATCCCAGCCAGGGCTTTGTCAAGCCCGACCTTAAAAACCTCTAAGGAGGAAGATTCTACCACCTCCATAGGTAACCCATTCCAGTGCTTCACCACCCTCCTAGTGAAATAGTGTTTCCTAATATCCAACCTAAACCTCCCACACTGCAACTTGAGACCATTACTCCTTGTTCTGTCATCTGGTACCACTCAGAACAGTCTAGATCCATCCTCTTTGGAACCCCCTTTCAGGTAGTTGAAAGCAGCTATCAAATCTCCCCTCAGTCTTCTCTTCTGTAGACTAAACAATCCCAGTTCCCTCAGCCTCTCCTCATAAGTCATGTGCTCCAGGCCCCTAATCATTTTTGTTGCTCTCCTCTGGACTCTGTGTGTAGTGTGGGCCCCAAAACTGGACACAGTACTCCAGATGAGGCCTCACCAATGTCAAATAAAGGGGAACAATATTGTCCCTCGATCTGCTGGCAATGCCCCTACTTATACAGCTCAAAATGCCATTAGCCTTCTTGGCAACAAGGGCACACTGTTGACTCATGTCCAGCTTTTCATCCAGTGTAACCCCTAGGTCCTTTTCTGTAGAACTGCTGCCTAGCCATTTGATCCCTAGTCTGTAGCAGTGCATGGGATTCTTCCGTCCTAAGTGCAGGGCTCTGCACTTGTCCTTCTTGAACCGCATCAAATTTCTTTTAGTCCAATCCTCTAAATTTGTCTAGGTCCCTCTGTATCCTGCCCCTACCCTCCAGTTTATCTATGACTCCTCCCAGTTTAGTGTCATCTGCAAACTTGCTGAGGGTGCAGTCCACGCCATCCTCCCGATCATTGATAAAGATATTGAATAAAACTGGCCCCAGGACTGACCGTTGAGACACTCCGCTTGATACTGGCTGCCAACTAGACATAGAGCCATTGATCACTACCCGCTGAGCCCGACGATCCAGCCAGCTTTCTATCCACCTTATGGTCCACTCATCCAGCCCATACTTCTTTAACTTGCTGGCAAGAATACTGTGGGAGACCATCTCAAAAGCTTTGCTAAAGTCAAGGAATAGCACGTCCACTGCTTTCCCCTCATTCACAGTTATTTCATCATAGAAGGAATCAGGTTGGTCAGGCATGACTTGCCCTTGGTGAATCCATGCTGACTGTTCCTGATCACCTTCCTCTCCTCCAAGTGCTTCAGAACTGATTCCTTGAGGACCTGTTCCATGATTTTTCCAGGGACTGAGGTGAGGCTGACTGGCCTGTAGTTCCCCAGATCCTCATTCTTTCCTTTTTTAAAGATGGGCACTACATTAGTCTTTTTCCAGTCCTCCGGGACCTTTCCCAATCACCATGAGTTTTCAAAGATAACGGCCAATGGCTCTGCACTCACATCTGCCAACTCCTTTAGCACCCTCGGATGCAGCGCATCCGGCCCCATGGACTTGTGCTCATCCAGCTTCTCTAAACAGTCCTGAACCACTTCTTTCTCCACAGAGGGCTGATCACCTCCTCCCCATGCTGTGCTACCAAGTGCAGTAGTCTGGGAGCTGACCTTGTTCGTGAAGCCAGCGGCAAAAAAAGCATTGAGTACATTTGCTTTTTCCACATCCTCTGTCACTAGATTGCCTCCCCCTTTCAGTAAGGGGCCCACACTTTCCCTGACCTTCTTCTGGTTGCTAACATACCTGAAGAAACCCTTCTTGTTACACTTAACATCCCTTGCTAGCTGCAACTCCAAGTGTGATTTAGCCTTCCTGATTTCACTCCTGCATGCCTGGGCAATATTTTTATATTCCTCCCTGGTCATTTGTCCAATCTTCCACTTCTTGTAAGCTTATTTTTTGCATTTAAGATCAGCAAGGATTTCACTGTTAAGCCAAGCTGGTTGCCTGCCATATTTACTATTCTTTCTACACATCGGGATGGTTTGTTCCTGCAAAGAATCCTGCAATTAGGATTCTTTAAAATACAGCCAGCTCTCCTGAACTCTTTTCCCATTCATGTTATTCTCCCAGGGGATCCTGCTCATCAACTCCCCGAGGGAGTCAAAGTCTGCTTTTCTGAAGTCCAGGGTCCGTATTCTGCTGCTCTCCTTTCTTCCCTGTGTCAGGATCCTGAACTCGACCATCTCATGGTCACTGCCTCCCAGGTTCCCATCCACTTTTGCTTCCCCTACTAATTCTTCCTGGTTGTGAGCAGCAGGTCAAGAAGAGCTCTGCCCCTAGTTGGTTTCTCCAGCACTTACACCAGGAAATTGTCCCCTACACTCTCCAAAAACTTCCTGGATTGTCTGTGCACTGCTGTATTGCTCTCCCAGCAGATATCAGGGTGATTGACATCTGCCATGAGAACCACGACTTGTGATCTAGTAACTTCTCTTAGTTGCTGGAAGAGAGCCTCATCCATCTCATCCTCCTGCTCTGGTGGTCTATAGCAGACTCCCACCACGACATCAGCCTTGTTCACACTTCTAAACTTAATCCAGAGACTCAGGTTTTTCTGCAGTTTCATACTGGAGATCTGAGCAGTCATACTGTTCTCTTACATACAATGCAACTCCCCCCACATTTTCTGCCCTGCCTGTCCTTCCTGAACAGTTTATATGACACACTGACTTTGAATTTGTGAGGAGGTTAGCGTGCTGGATGGAGCCCATGCTGGCAATGTATGAGGCTGAAATTTGGAGGCTGAGTGACTCTTCCCCAATGACCCTTTGGATTGTGAGATGAAAAAGGTTCCTTCAGTGCACAAAGTGCACTTTACCCACACAAAGAATTTTGTGGCTTCTTTGAGGTTTGCATCCATTGAGATGGGTTCCATATGAGGAGAGATTAAAGAGGCTAGGACTTTTTAGCTTGGAAAAGAGGAGACTAAGGGGGGATATGATAGAAGTATATAAAATTATGAGTGGCGTGGAGAAAGTGAATAAGGAAAAGTTATTGTTCCCATAATCGAAGAACTAGGGGCCACCCATTGAAATTAGTGGGCAGCAGGTTTAAAACAAATAAAAGGAAGTTCTTCACACAGCACACAGTCTACCTGTGGAACTCCTTGCTGAGGAGGCTGTGAAGGCTAGGACTAAAACAGGGTTTAAAAGAGAACTGGATAAATTCATGGAGGTTAAGTCCATTAATGGCTATTAGCCAGGCTGGGTAAGGAACGGTGTCCCTAGCCTCTGTTTGTCTGAGGGGGGTGATGGATGGCAGGAGAGAGATCACTTGATCTTTACCTGTTAGGTTCACTCACTCCGGGGCACTTGGCACTGGCCACTGTCTGTAGACAGGATACTGGGCTAGATGGACCTTTGGTCTGACCCAGTACAGCCTTTCTTATGAGAACCAGCACTACAGCTGGATTGTCTGATCTTACATGTTGACCTTGAATTTGAAGAGACTGTTGGCTTGATGGCTTCTGATAGCCAGAGAAGCTGTCTACAGACAATCACATTCCTTGAGCTGTAGGTTGTGCATAGGAACCCCTATTCCAGGAGATGAGTCCTTAGTGATATTAAGCACTCAGGGGATAACTCTTCAGTATGTTCTTTCTGCCTTATGCATCTGGATGCCTGGAGGAGGGGACGGCTCCACTTCTGGATATCTGGAAGAGCGTCAAGTTTCTAATAGGAACAGCTGTAAGGAAACAGCCACTGCCACCATCACCATTATCTTCCGAAGGCTGAAGAGCCATAACCAGATTGAGTAAAATTGGATGGAGCTGTAGGGTGAATCCTAGGAAGGCAGCGATATGTAAACAGGCCTCCTTTAAATCTGTCCAGGCTGAAAAGTCACCTCACTGCTAGACAAGATACCAAATTCTGAGCTCTGCAGGAGCACATGTACGATGCACTGAATTAGCTAAAGAATTTGGCATTTTAGGTTTAGTGCTGAATGCACCCCGCTGGCTATGTGGCTCCTGAGAATTCTCTTGAACATGTTCCTGCATGCAGCCACTGCGCTGCCACATGGCCTATGGCCGTTACTGCAGCTGAAAAAGCTGCTTCTCAACACGGGGAGAAAGGGAAGAAATTATTAGTTTGGGAGAAGCAGGAGGCGAGAGAGTCCATAAGACAATCAAGTAACCCATTTGCTCTGTGTCATGGCTGCCCACTTTTGCTGAAAATGGAAACTCTTGGTCCTCCGAGTGCCCTGCTTAGCATTGGGAGAGGCTGGTTCAGAAGCGGAAAATGAAGGAGACAGGGATGTTTCTGTCAGACTGTTGGGCCCGAGGAAGGGAACAAATGAGGGATCTCTCTCTGGGTTGCTTGTGTTTTCAGTGTGATTAGCAGATGGAGGAGGGAAGGTCAGGGGCTAGACCCGAAAAGTTTATAAGAACAACTCTTGTCGTTAATCTGAGGCAACATTTTCAAAGGTATCCACGTGACTTAGAAGCCCAAGTCCCATTTTTAACAACGATTAAGTGGAGCCGTCCCCTCCTCCAGGCATCCAGATGCATAAGGCAGAAAGAACATACTGAAGAGTTATTCCCTGAGTGCTTAATGGCCCTGAGCCACGGAACGTTGCTGGCTTTAACATTTTGTGGCTGCCTGACACGAGTGAACTGCCTGGCGTTCTACAGTGTCATCTTTGCATTCACATGGGTGTATAGAGGGTTCACTCCTTGGGGAAGGCCTGTCGTTCTGTTCTGTGTTTGGCAGCTATCAACCCAGCAGGACCTTGGTCTTTAATTCTAGCCCCTAGGTGTTATCGCAGCACAAATCACTAATAATGCCAAGCCTCATAGAGTGGGAAGCATTTCCACTGTCCTTTTGTTTGACACCCTAAGTGTTCACAGCAAGATGCGCTTACCAGTTGATAAACTGGATGTAACTTTGAATCCCAGTGGAGCCATAAAACAAAAGGCCCCATGTGTGCAGGAGGTTGGGGTTTGGGATGAGGGCTAGTCACTTATCACAGCAGTATCTGAGCACCTTCCAGTTGCATATTAAACCACATGATACATCTTCCACCTGTTCATTCTCTCACCCCCTGACAGGGCGAAGGGTGTGCAGTAGTGGGTTTTAGTTTGGAGTTTGTGTATTACTAAATAAATACCTGTGTGGCTAGACGTTGATGTTAGAGAAGGCAAAGCCAAAAACATTCTCCTCATACTGTGAGTGGAAAGCGGGGAAGGCCGGGATGGTCCTTAGTTCCTGGAGTTGTTAATTCCATGGCCTTGGACCAGCCTTTGAGAAAGCTCCAGCTCCCACTCAGGCAGAGGTGCAAGTGAGCTGGTATGCCCCGGTACAGTGTTCCGGCTTCCACAGTGGCAATTTAAAGGGCCTGGGGCTCCCAGCAGCTGTTGGAGCCCTGGGCCCTTTAAATTGCTGCCAGAGCCCCACTGCTGGAGCCTTGGGGTATCAGCAGCAGGGCTCAGATGGCAATTTAAGGGGTCCGGGGATCTTGCCAACACTCTGGGCCCTTTAAATTTCCACCAAAGCCCTGCTGCTGCTACTCCAGAACTCTGGGGATGATTTAAAGGCCTCGGGACAGTAGCAGCAGCGGGACCCTGGACTCTTTAAATAGCCACTCGAGCCCTGCTGCCAGAGCCCTGGGGAGGCAGCGAAGACAGGGGTCCTGCTGCCTCTACTGCCCCTGGCCCTTTAAATTGCCACCCAAACCCTGCTGCCGGAGCCCCAGGGATTGAAGTGGCAGGGAGCCCCTGGACTTCTGAATTGCCGCTGGAGCCCCCAGCTGCTGCAGGGGCTCTGGCAGCAGACTCGGGTGGTGATTTAAAGGGCCCAGAGCTCCCAGCTGCTGCTACCACAGCCAGAGCCCCAGGCCCTTTAAATCCTGATTTAAAGGCACCACCTCTTCTGGTAGAGGCCCCGCCCCCTCCTCTGGACTCCAGAGTACCGGTAAGTCCTTTGTTACTTTCACGCCTGCACTCAGACTAGTTTTACCCTTATTGTCGAGAGCTCCATTAGGCCAGAGGAGTACAGTGCTCTACTGAGTTTCCCTATGTGTAGGAGTGAGGCTATATTGGACGGTTGGAGAAGCAATCAGAGGAAGTGGGGAGGCTTATGTCAGCCCTTCTGATTGATGGTGTGTGTCCGTCATTTGTGAAGTGGGGTCCTAACTTCAAGGCCCTGTTAGAACTTTGGCTGCTAATGGATCCCCAGGGAGCTGCAGTGACAAGAGTGTTTCTTCCAACAACGCCTGTCAAGATGAGGGGGACCATTTCTTTTGGATGAAGGGAACTTGCTACTTCCTTCTGCACCTTTGTGCCCCCTGCACTAAGTTTCTGTAACGTGGTCTTCGTGCGGCTATCTCCTAAGGAGACCTGGAGAGAGAAAATGGCGCTGAATTTGGCTGCCTGGTGGTGCTTCATATCAGGAGTCCTGGCTCTGCACTGAGTGTTTTATTCTTTACTTGTGGAGTTTGGGAAGTTGGTTTTAAATATAAAGCTCTAGGGCAGTGTTTCTCAGACTTTTGTACCGATGACCCCTTTCACATAGCAAGCCTCTGAGTGCAATCCCCCCTTATACATGTTTAATATATTTAGCACCATTATAAATGCTGGGTGCAAAGCGGGGTTTGGGGTGGAGGCTGACAGCTCGTGACCCTCCATGTAATACCTTGTGACTCCCTCAAGAGTCCCGACCCCCAGTTTGAGAATCCCTGACCTAGAGCCTGGCTCCACAAAGAACTTAAGCACCTAGAACATCACAGGAATACAGAGAGATCCACAGAGTCTGAATTAGGCACCTAGGCTCCCTATTCAATGAGTGGGGAGTGTTAGACCCCTAAGACTGGAATCCCCAAAAGCCAGCACCCTGTGCAGGGACCTGCATCAGTTAGCTAGTGGGGGATACTGAGCAGAGGGTGTGTTCTAAGCTGTCTCAGGGAGCATCTAGAGTCCAGGCTGTAGGGAATTACCTATTTCTGCTTGTGATCCACCACTGGGAACCCCTCTCTGGAGTCAGGCAACTCAAGGACACAAGTTGTTTCATGTGAGAATGAATTAGTCACCTGCCTGACTCCATGCACCATGGCCAGGGAAGGAGAAAACAGTGGGGGTACTGCCCTTATCCCTTTTAGCCCAGTGGTAAGAGCACTCACCTGGGAGGTGGAAGCCCTGGCTTCAGTTCCCCCCCCATGCTTGATGCTGAGAAAAGATTTGAACAAGTGTCTCCCACCTCTCGGGAGATGTGTTAACTACTGGGCTATGGGATATTCTGATGTGGGGATTCCTGAATCTCTCTTGTTGGAGCCTCTTCCTCTGGCAGCTTTCAAGTGGGATATGATCCAGTAAGTGGTCTCTGAGCATGCCTGCTGGATTGGGCCCCACAGGTGAATTAGGTGCCTGTCTTCTGCCAGCTTGGGGGTTGCTGCGGGCAATCCAGTGGGAGATAAGCATCTGGAAACCCAGAGGGAGGCAGCAGTGTTCATGCCCAGAGACAGGAATTTAGATGCCTTGGAAATTTGTACAGGGGAAATGTAGGCACTGAGTGATTTTAGACACCTATGAGGTTAGGCAGCTGCCGGGCAGAGGTTTTGTGGAGTGCCGTGGCACCTAAAACTGGAACGTAGGCTCCTAAATATGTCACCTTTTTACAATTTTTCATAACATTTCCTCTGCCAAAAGATGCTGTTTGGGTTTCACGAGCCACCCTCTTCAAAGTCCTGGGGCTGCTCTGTGTGGTGGGTGCTGGTATTATTGGAAGCCAGTACATGAACACTCGCACCTGAGACTGGGGTCCCAGCGGGCCTGCTCCCTGCATACAGGTGGGTGTTCTTTGACTCTACTCTGCTATGTTGCATTTAGCCATTAGCAAAAGAATCTGTCCACAGCCATGTCCCATTAGCAAACCCATTTGTCTAAAAGATGTCTGGCATCGCTTATCATGGGATTCATAGAGACCGTTTGGTCCCTCCTTCACCTGTCCCAAGGGTATCTTGGTACAAGAGAAACTGACACTACATTCTGAGGGTGGGAATGTCTTAAATCTGCATCATCACCTCTCATACACTACATCCCCCACAGTTATGGCTTACATTAGCAGCCATCTTTTGTGCTCCCTCTGTTGTATCTACTGCAAGAGCTGCGACAGCTATTCCTGGAGCTGGGTTGAAATTCTCCAGGATTCTGTACAAAGTTTTGGGGGAAGATGCAAACATTCACTCCTGCTTCCCCAAGCCAAGAGAGAGACAACTTTTATACAGGAACTCCTCACTTAAAGTTGTCCTGGTTAACGTTGTTACCTTGCTGATCAATTAGGGAACATGTGCGTTTAAAGTTCTGCATGTTCTCCCATCTAAGGTCCTTTGGCTTTGTCCACTACTTGCAGGAAGAGCAGCCCGTTGCAGCTAGCTGGTGGGGACTTGGAACCAGGGTGGACCAGCAGCCCTCCTATCAACTCTCCCCATCAACTCACCACTCCTCTATATTCCCTGTGCAGCAGCTGCCCAGCAGGCTATCAATTGCCAGCAGTTCAGATGTCCCTCCCACGACTGCCATGTGCTGCTCCTGCCCTCTGCCTTGGAGCTGCTCCCCGAGACTACTGCTTGCTGTGCGGGGGGAGGATGATGAAGGGGGGAAAGAAGGGGGCTAATGTCAGGATGTCCAACTCCACCCTGCTCCTGCACCCCAATCACCCCATCTTCTATAGAGCAGGGACACACAGGGCTTAGGAGGGAGGTAGCTTGCCAAAGGGGAAAAGACACACACACACACTCTCTTCCCCGCCCTCCCTCCCTCCCTGCTGTCTTGTGGAGTGTGATAGTTAACTCTTGAGGGCTCAGCCAATTGCTAGTTCATCATTTAGCAGCAAGGCATTCCCTGGGAAATATCTCACCCTCTGATGCCTCCACCTCAACCAAGCTTCACAATCATCATCGCTGCGTACCACTATTAAATTGTTTGTTTAAAACTTATACTGTGTGTGTGTGTATATATATATATAGATAGATAGATAGATAGATATACACACACACACACACTATATAAAAATATAGTTTTTTGTCTGGTGAAAAAATTTCCCTGGAACCTAATCCCTTCATTTACATTAATTCTTATGGGGAAATTGGATTTGCTTAACATTGTTTTGCTTAAAGTCGCATTTTTCAGGAACATAACTACAACGTTAAGTGAGGAGTTCCTATACCCATGCTACTGAGTTATCCATACAATGGAGAGGAAATGAATTATAACCAATTAAAACTTACCAAAGTGTGTTTTCTCTCTAAGTAAAACTTAAGTATTAACATTAGTCATTAGGCAGCTAACATGCCTGTAAATCTGTGGTTTATTTTTCATTAATAGTATAATTCGTCATTGGTGAGGCCTCATCTGGAGTACTGTGTTCAGTTTTGGGCACCACACTACAAGAAGAATGTGGAAAAATTGGACAGAGTCCAGCGGAGGGCAACGAAAATGATCAGGGGGCTGGAGCACATGACTTATGAGAAGAGGCTGAGGGAACTGGGATTGTTTAGTTTGCAAAAGAGACGAATGGGGGAGGGGAAGATTTCATAGCTGCTTTCAACTACCTGAAAAGGGGTTCAAAAGAAGATGGATCTAGACTTTTCTTTGTGGTACCAGATGACAGAACAACGAGGAATGGTCTCAAGTTGCAATGGGGGAGGTTTAGGTTGGATATTACTAGGAGAGTGGTGAAGCACTGGAATGGGTTTCCTAGGGAGGTGGTGGAATCTCCTTCCCTGGAGGTTTAAGGTCAGGCTTGACAAAGCCCTGCCTGGGATGATTTAGTTGGGATTAGTCCTGCTTTAAGCAGGGGGTTGGACTAGATGACCTCCTGAGGTCATTTCAAACCCTGATATTCTATAATCTACATAGGTGTTACTCAGATCATGAACAACAATATTTTGTAGCATTATATGCATGTTACCTAGAACACACTGCTGCTATCTCCTAACCTGATGTATGTATTTTCATTTTTTTCCAGATCCTGTCCACCTGGATCTCACCTGTCATCCAAAATAAAAAACATCAGCACCTGTTACTGTTTTGTGTTTGTGTCAATACAGAGCTCCAAAATTAAAGTTGTTGCAATAAACTTCTGTCATAAAGTCCTAAGTTAATCCACCAAGAATTTTTGCTTAGGAAATTGATTTGGTATGAAAGTTACCAGATTTGCTCTAAAGGCAAAGGAAAATATTTCTGCAAAGTTTGAAGAAAATTAACCAACAGTTTTTTAATTAGTTATAGATCATTAAAAAAGAATACTCCATGTGAATCTTGGCATGTCTAACATTTTTGTTGGGTCCCTCTAGCTCACAAAAAGACTTGTTTGTTATCCTTCAAATTTTCAGTGTGTTAAATTTTCTGGAAAACTCATGCCTTGGCTGTACTGGGAGAAAACAGGTGTAATTAAGCAAACTTTAGAGGGGTAGCCGTGTTAGTCTGGAATTGCATAAGTGACAAAGAGTCCTGTGGCACCTTAAAGACTAAGTAAAGTTAGTCTTTAAGGTGCCACAGGACTTTAAGTTCGTCTTTAAGGTGCCTTAGTTAGTCTTTAAGGTGCCACAGGACTCTTTGTCACTTAAGCAAACTTTATTATTTTTTTTTTTGCTGGGATCTAGTTCCATTCCCATTCTAAAGTGTGTGATGCGTTGGGTTTTAATTTTGTTTTGATTTTTGGGGGGCCATTGACCGCTGTGGGAACAGGACTAGATAATATTGGTGGGGGTGTGTGTGAGATAGGGTGACCAGATGTCCTGATTTTATAGGGACAGTCCCAACTTTTGGAGCTTTTTCTTACATAGGCACTTGTTATCCCCCACCCCATCCCAGTTTTTCACACTTGCTGTCAGGGCATTCTACCGTGTGAGTATATTGATCTCCATTGGTGGGTTGCAGATTAGATAGGACATACGGGGCCTTCTATATCTGAGCGCTAAGCATGGCTTCCTTTTACTTCAAGTTTGGACTGAGTTTGGAGCTTCAAGATCAAGGTTCTAGACCCACCTTCTGTACCCTGTGTGGTTTCTAACTGGGAGGCTATAGCCCAGGGGTGGGCAAACCTTTCGGTCCGAGGGCCACATTTGGGTATGGAAATTGTATGGTGGGGCCATGAATGCTCTTGAAATTGGTGGTGGGGGTGAAGGCTCTGGCTGGGGGTGCGGGCTCTGGGGGTGCGGGAGGTTGCTCTGCGTGGAGATGGAGGGTTTGGAAGGCCGGAGGGGGATCAGGGCTGGGGCAGAGAGTTGGGGTGAAAGAGAGGGTCAGAGATGCAGGCTCCCGGTGACCAGACAGCAAGTGTGAAAAATCAGGACATGGGGTGGGGGGATAATAGGAGCCTATATAAGAAAAAGACCCCAAAATCAGGACTGTCCCTATACAATCGGGACATGTGGTCACCCTGGCTTACCTCAAGCAGCTCCCAGAAGCAGCGGCATGTCCCTCCTCTGGCTGGCTCCTGCATGGAGGTGGGGCAAGGCGGCCCCGCACGCTTCCCCGTCCACAGGCGTGCCCCTGGCTGCCCCTACGTGTAGGGGACCAGGCACCCTACTCTGTGAGGGGCCAGCCTGGCTCAGCCCCGGGGGCCTTGGGCCAAGCGACCAGCACAGCTGGGGGCAGGGGCTGGCTGGTGAGAGGCTGCCCCAGGACCGCGGGGAGGGACCCGGCCCCCCTAGAACCAGCAGCGCCCTCTACAGCCTCCGCGCCTCCCAGGCCTTCGTCCAGGCGCTACCCCTTTAAGGGAGGGAGGGGGGCGAGCGCCATTTGTGGAGACAAAGCCGGACGCGCGGCCTCTCCGTGGTACCCGGATGGACATGAGGAGAACGCGCCTCCATTGGCCGGCGAGGGAAGGAGGCGGGGCTAGTAACGGGCCCACAAAATGGAGTCTCGCTCCCCTCCACTTATATAACGTGACCTTTCACCCGCCGCGCTCTGCAGTCTAAATTGTCCGCTAAGTGGGCGGGGCTAGCCGGGTAGACAGGCGCGCCACACGGCCAATAGACTGTACGCGGCCCAGAGTGCGACCAATCGGGCTGTGTCGTAGGCGGGAAGGGCCGGCCCGGCTGTATCAGCAGGTTAGGGTGCGCGCGCAGCGCTTCTGCCGGCCGCTGTTCGGGAGGGGGGGAGGGGAATCTCCCGCCATTTTTCAATCCTCCCGCTCGGGTCCCACTGCCGCCGGGGCCGCTGTAGGGAGCCGCTAGGCCCAGGCGGGGTCATTCCGCTTCCCGTGATGGCGCCACTACTGGGCCGCAAGCCCTTCCCGCTGGCCAAGCCGCTGCCGCCGGGGGAGGAAGGCGAGAGGTTCATCATCGCTCACACGCAGGAGGCCTTCCGCACCCGCGAGTATCCGCCCGGCCCGTGGGGCCTGAGGGAGGGGGCCGGTTCCGAGCGGGACAGGGGCCACGCCGCCTCCGGTACCGGGAGGGGGGTGTGACTGAGCGGCCGCTGCCCAGGCTGGGCGTAGGGCTGCTGGCGCTGTCCCAGGGCTTGCGAGGAGCTCCCGGCTGGGCTGGGGCGGGAGCGAGCGGCTCAGGCGGGTCGAAAGTGCCCAGAGTGCCGGCCGCTGCCCTCGAGGGGACGGGGGCGGGCGCCCGCTCTTGCCCACAGTTGCCCGCGGGAGCTTCCCGATGCGGGAGCCTCGGGGGCGGCCCCCGTGGCTAGTCGCGCTGTTGACAGCGCTCCGAGGACCGGCGCTGTCACTCCCCTCGGAGCCGGGCGGCTCGCCCGGCGGCCGGTGAGAGCGGCTGTTCGCGACACCTCCGGCCGGGTGCTCGGAGGTAGGGTCCTCCCTGGACCTACCGGCCGCAATTGGCAGCGTCTCAGGTTACTGCTGTCCAGCTTCTGCCCGGACCGCCTGGGCTGCGCTTCGCCCGTCAGTCCAGCCTCGCACCGAAAGACAGCTAGTCCCTTTCGGAGTTGGTAACAGAAACTGCCTCTAAACCACTGCTGCGTGATTTGAGTGGCAGATGCTTTGCACGAGAGCGTAACTCCCATCCTACACTTCTGCTGAGAAATCCCAAACGTTTCTGTTTGTCACTTCTTCAGAGTACCAGTAAAGGTGCTTTTAACTCCATGTTTCGTAGGTTATTGAATGGTTTGTCTTACTGGGCAAGAAATAGGGCTTCAAGCTTCAAAAAGTGATCAAATAACTGAGTACGTAGGTTCATATGGTTAGCCTCCTAGTAGATGCAGATGGTTTGAGAAGTTGCTTGTGTCTCAGGATATTCTTGTAAAATTCAGTTTGTGTTTTATGGTTTTTAATTTTGTGAAATAGAGGGAATGGAGGGAGAGAAGATAGAACCCACGTGTCAGGGTTAATTTGACAAAGGATAATATTTTAAGAATCTCTTCTGTACATGCTTGCTGCTTAAATGCTTGAAATGGTAAATATGTTAAGAAAACTAGTCTTGCCAAAGCTTAGGCTCTGGCCTAGAGCATTGCATGTTATGTTTGTTCTGTAACGTACATTGTAGGAATTTGCAACTATAACTCTCTTTTTAAGGACAGATAACTATTAGATTTAACCCTTTTAATTCTTGATTATTGGCCCTCCCTTGCATACAAGGGCAGGTCTACACTTAAAAATGTTGCTGAAGCAGCACTTCAGTGAAGATACTCCTAATTGAGGGGGGAGTTTCTCCCATAAACTGTAGTTAATCTATGTCTGTGACAAGCAGTAGCTGTGGCGATCAGAGATGATCTCCCGCTGACATGGCATTGTCTATACCAGGAGCCAGATCGATATAACTGCCTTGCTTAGAAGTGTAGATTTTTTTTGCAGCCTTGAGTGATATAGACCTGGCCAAAGTGTTTGTAGGTTCAGAGCCAGAGCAGAAAGTTAGTGGTTCCTGCTTGACAAATTTATAACCCAGTTTAAGACATGGCAAAGTAGTTTGTGTAACAAGAGAATGAGGCAGACAACAAGAATACATAAGCTGGACTGTACACAGGTATAAATGTTTGAGTATCTTAGTATAAGTACTAATAGGATGACTGGACAGCAAATGTTAAAAATCAGGGTGAGTGGGTGGCTGGGTAATAGGAGCCTATGTAAGTAAAAGACCCAAAAATCAGGACTGTCCCTATAAAATTGGGACATCTGGTCACTCTTAGTACTAATGAGATTAATATCAGAAGTCTCCAACTGGCCGTCTATGTAGTAGTTGTCAATATGTCTCAGTTTACTCTAGTCATTGGAGCAGAATGGAAAAGGGATTTTAGGAACCAACTTATTTAGCAAGTGTATTTCTTCCATAAGTGGTGGTGGTGGAAAACATAGCTCTGATGGGAAAAATTAAGAAATAGGCAACAGAAGTTGCTTGTCTGCAGTGGAGTGGATTCTTTTCTTTCTATTTATACAGTTTGAAAGTCCTCTGGGATTCTCCTGTATGAAAGGTAGGCTATACATTCAAATAAATTTGTTAGCCTCATTCTTTAAGGGGTAAAGAGGAGGAAGTTGGTGGTAGGTAAATCAAATAACAATCGTAGGAGATTCACCAGTAATTCTGTGCAGAGGACTTAATGTCTAAGTAAATAGGTGTGTGTGTGTTGTGTGTTTTTTTTTTTTTTTTAAATGAGCTATAACTCTGTAAACTACTGCCACTGGAGACTGATCTTTCCTTTATACAACAAGTGGGATGGAAACTGCAAGGAGTACGTAGATTGTGGAGGAAATGAATAAATGTCTATAATGTGCGAGATATCTTGGCAGCCTGTGAGATAAAGGGACTCCACATCTTATAAAGACTCTTGCATTAGAAAATGTTCTGTTACTTCACTATGAAATGCAGCCAGGTAATGCCCATAGGAAGGGTTATGTAGCCTTTGAGAAGGAAGTGTAAGCCAGAGGCCTGGTCTGCACTGGGGCGGGAGGGGTGGGGGAGGCGGGGAGGGGAGGGTGGAGAGGGTCGTTGACCTAAGATGCGCAATTTCAGCTATGTGAATAGTGTAGCTGAAGTTGTCGTAGTCGTCGTATCTTAGGTGGACTTACCTGTCTGTCCACATGGCGGCGAGTTGGCCACTGCTGCTCCCCCATCGACTCCGCTTCCGCCTCTCGCCGAGGTGGACTACAGAAGTCGACAGGGAGTACGCTCGGGAATCGATTTATAAAGTCTACACGAAACATGGTAAATTGATTCCGATAGATTGATCACTGTCCACCGATCTGGCGGGTAATGTAGATATACCCCGAGATTCAGACAGATATTACTAATGCATTCAATACAGTGAAGTGGTGTAGGGGTGCCTTAATTCATTGTGAATGTTCATTTTAAATCATTTAAGTCTGAATAAACCTACAGTTCATGCGACTGACGTCTTAGATGTTGTGGGATATGACATATTGAAAGGAGCTTAGAAAAGCAACAAGGATGGGGCTTGGAGGCTTCTATGAAGATTACAATTTCAATATACAGCAGGATGGATTGACTTTAATAATTGGTTTTAATCGTGTTTTAAATCAGTAAGCAGTGAACCTTGAGTTAAACCATTTGATTTTAATTATACTTATTTATTTTTCCTAAAGAAATGTTGCTTTTTATTAGTTGGTTACTGTTAAAACATGTTGATTTGCAACTAAATATAGCCTTTACACTAAATGTGGTCCGTCCTTTTTTTGCATGGAGGATATACTAAATTGATATAAATTTATTTAACCAGTTCTGTAACATTAGGTAATTTGTTCAGATTCTTAATTTTTACATTTTATATTAGGAAATGAATAATTTTTTACTTGTAGTTTATATCAATCTGTATTTGGTTGGGAATTCCAAAGCAATTAAAAATACTGAAAAACAAAAAAAAACCGCCAACATTTTAATGCCTTTTTTATATTTTTTTAAGATAAAACTACCGTCAGTCTGCTGGATACATAAGAAAAATATTCTCAAAACCTGTTTTGCGTTTGAAACTGAGTTATTAAGAAAAGAAAGTATCTGCAGTTAGTGAATTAAACTTATTGTTTCTTGTCAGCATGCTCTTTTAGATTTTAGAACTAGTAGATCTCTCTTGCACCTAGTTTTCATTCCTAGTTCGGAAGTGTGCATTTTCCGTTTACAATTAGTTGTTAATTAAACATTTAGTTGAACTAGTTGAATAAACTGCAGTGATGAAAATATTCTCTGCTCAAGCAGAATCAGCTACTGCTGTCAAAAGCTGGTTTAGCACTTCAACAAATTTTGATTTCAGGTGCTTAGCCAGTGGCCTTCACCAGTTCAGTTGTTTGATTTTCATTAAGTTGTTGGAAGTAAACATATACTAGTTATTGTTTGATTAATTTAAATTGTGTTAATAGATAAGAATACATTTACACTTAACACTGGTTGTCATAATTTCAAATTTAATTTTAAATAGGTTTAATTTTAAAAATAGGCCTATATTTAAACTTTAAATTAAAAAATCTGATTTAAATAAAATCATTTCAATCCTATTTTAATGCACCTTGATATGTATGTGTTGGTTAAATAGTAAGGGTACGTGAGGTATATGTCTGAAAATGGTTGAAGGGTGTAGTTGCCAAGGAGAAAAAGGAATTGTTTAGTGTCAAGAGAGGCGAGTGGCAGGGTGAAGAGTCTCTGGGTTTTCATCCTAAAGCTGCTTTCAAGGCAGGCAGACTCCAAGACATTTAGGCCTTATCTTCCCTAGGAGAAATTTTATGTAAGGGTATGTTTTCACTAGCAACATTAAAGCGTTGCAGTGGCAGCGCTTTAACGTGGCTATGTAGTCCTGGCACCAGCGCTGTGGGAGAGCTCTCCCAGTGCTATAAAAAAACCACCTCCTCGAGAGGAGTAGCTTCCAGTGCTGGGAGCATGGCTGGTGCACTGTCTATGCTGCCCATTTACAGCGCTGAAACATGCAGCGCTCAGGGTGTGTTTTTTTTCACATCCATGAGCGAGAAAATTGCAGCACTGTAAAGTGGCAGTGTAGTCAAGACCTTAGTTAAGAACAAAGGTGTTAGTTAAGGACACAGTTTTCCCTAGCGAAGACAACCTTCAACACTTTTGTCTGTGTTGTGTAGGTTCTTGTACTGAATCCATCAACGTGATGGAAAGTGAAATCTGGTGGCACCTTAAAGACTAACAGATTTATTTGGGCACATGCTTTCGTGGGTAAAAAACCACTACTTTTACAGAAGCTTATGCCCAAATAAATCTGTTAGTCTTTAAGGTGCCACTGGACTCCTCATTGTTTTTGTGGATACAGACTAACACAGCTACCCCTCTGATGGAAAGTGAAGTTCTTTGGATTTTGTCTAAGGGTTAACTGTAGGTCATACTTATTATAATATGGAAATTAAGGCTCTCTTCCAGAAAGTAAGAAAGGTGGCAGACAGTGGTGAGCTCAACTTCCAGATGCGTAGGAACACAGGCAGTATCTAGAGAGCAGAATGGGTGAAGGCATGGGCTGGTCAATGGAGCTTGGATACTTATTTGGGCTTAGTGCTTATTTGGCTGCCCTTCACCACCAAATCCCCTTAAAGCCTTTTTAGGGGAAAAACACCCTGCAGAGTCCACTGCATGCTAAATGAAACTGTAGGCTTCTGGTCTGTGACTTTGGAAAGAGCCTTGTTACTTGTGTGGCTCTGGAGAGAGAAGTGGGTGAATTACTTGGCAAAGTCAGAAATACCCTTCTGTACAGCTTGGCTAATGGGTCTACCCAGAATCAGGTAACATTTACCTTACATCTTGCTTTGGCTTTATGCAGCATACTCATAGGGAAGGGAGCAGTCTACAGTACATGTTTTCCTAATTCAGGAATCTGATATCCTATCAAAAAGACAAACGTTGCTTTTTGCGTGGCACAAGTGTCTCTTTTCCAGTGTGTAGGGTTGCTAGCTTGTGACTTCTTTAGAGATGTATTTCATTTACACTGGTTGTGGTTTGGAAGACTGCAACTGGTATGCACTGTGCAAAACGCACAGTTTGAGACTCTGCTTAACTGAGCTGAGAGTGAGTGAGGGAATACTAAAATTGAAAGTGGCCTGCCCATAAGCAGTGTAATTTGTTTGAAAGCAGTGTTGCTTTCCCCAAAAATAAAACTTGCTGTTCTCTCACTTTTGTCTCTTTTTGTTTACTAAGTGTTCTAAGGCAATGAGCTGGATCTGAAAGAGTTCAATATCTCCTACTTTGAAGTAGCACAGAAAATGGTACCAGGAGAGGTTTCACAAAGGTGAAATGCTTTGCAGATGGGCAAAGGACAAACTTTCAGATCTTTGCATGTGGGTGTCCAGAAAGTTAAAATATGGTTGGAAAATAGTATTACTGGCAGCACCAAAACAATGTTGTCATACTGAAGTGACTCATAGCCTTGGTCTATACTGGGAGTGTGTAGGGGGAGAGGAATCGACTTAACGGCAGTATCTTCATGGCGCTGAGTCGACTCCTGCTGCTCCCCTGTCGACTCCACCTGCGCCTCTTGCAGTGCTGCAGTACCAGCATTGATGGAAGAGTGCTCGGGGATTAATTTATTGCGTCTAGACTAGATGCAATAAATTGATCCCGGATAGATCGATCACTACTTGCCAATATGGTCATATGAACTTTGTCACCCTTGTGGCAAGTTATTTTTAAAGCCAAGACCTAAAATAAAAGCATGTTTGATATTCAACACTATAGTTACTACAAATGTGATCTGTCGTCATCGTCAGATTGAGTCAGTTTGTTATAAGTACATTAACCATGTTTATGGTAAGTGATTGCTTTCTCAGTGGTTAATGCAAATGGAAGTAATTCAAAGATGCTTCTCAAACTGTTGCCTGGTTGATACTACTTGAAGGGATATTAATGGCTTCCCAACAATGAATAAGCTGCGTATCTGCTTTAATAGTCGTATGTGTTGATTTTTTTATTAAGTGTTCTTTAAAAAGATTCTTTGTTTTAGCACAACTTAGTCTTCCAGTTTAACACCTGAGTGCTCTTTAGTGTTTTACCTAAATGTGAGATATTGTCCATTGCCAAAGTGGTACTCATCTGTTAAATTGAACTTGCATGTTATCCATAGCTGTTTTTGCAAATCTATCAGTAGCTGATGTTCTGGAATTTTTTTTTTATTTTTACATCTTCAAGGCCCACGGAAATTGCAACCACCAACTCAGTGTTGTTGTTTATAACACAGTGACACAGCCCTGAATCTGACCTGTCAGGTGGCTTGAAATTAGAGAGATTTGATCTCTTTCCAATTTAAATGGGAAGAACTAAATAGAACTTGCACATCTGAATGGTTTAACATAGTAATAATCTCTGTAGTAGCATCATCCTGTTTTTCTGGGTTCAGCTCCTGAATCACAAAATACTATTTAGTTTATATGCTTTTTTTTGTAGGAGCTAGGAGACGCAAAAAGCAGGGTAGCCTTTGTGAAAATGAAGCTGGAATACTAGCTAAAGAATGTAGTCGGGAGGTCAGCATTGATGGGCGCTGACCAGCTGTAGTTGGAGTTGAGTTGCATTTGGGTGACAGATCTAGACTGGAATGGGGAGGCACTTTCTGGATTGTAGACTGGTGAGTTGTTATACCTGATGGCTTTAAAATTATACTCTAAAAGTGTAGAATTTTTATACATTGGGATTATGCTTATTTGTCCATGAATGCAAGGAAAAAATGTACCAAAAACCTGGAAGTGTGGGAAACAGTGTTAGAAATTTGTTAGTCCCAGCTAAGACAAGGCATTTACTTGCTCTCTTTCAGACTGCCTGCAGATAGAGCTGAGTCTGTCTTCAGGGGCAGAGAGAACAAAGGCCTAGCATGTTGTGTGGCAGCAAAACAGACCTTTAACTATCTTCTCCAGCCACAGATGCAGCACACAGTCTACCAATTTTACAAACATTTAATCACTTTTAGACATCAAAGATGTGTGTTCTGTTACAATTTGTTAAACATGTTAAATATTTAACAAATAAGGACACCTTCTCTCACTCTTTCCTCTGGCAATTATATGTGCTAGTGTAACTGAACACTCAGTGTTCAAATATTGTCTGTGTTCGGTGAGTAGCTAGTGTGTTTATGGGGTGGGGGCAAAAATCAATTTCTGGAACTTGAAAGCTAGTGATTCTAACATACTAAACAGGTATTTAAAATGAAAAACAGGACACATTCAGTGCTTCTGTACACTTAATATTGGTGCAAATGTTGGGAATTCCCAAAGCTTTCTTTTACAGTTTTATCATCAAAACTCCCTTTTTGGGGAGGGGAATGTCTAATGCTTTGGCTAGTGGCAACCTTCTCTAAAGATGACCTATTCTCAGTTTAGTCTCTTGCATGACATTGGTTGCTGTAGATACAAATACAATACCTACTTGCCACATGCATCATATCATTTGTAGCTCAGTTTTCTCCAGCTGGAATAGTGTGAAGGGGGACCCACAAAGACTAGGATTAATAGTTGTATGTCTTTCCTTCTCAGCCAGACTCAGTGGAAAAGTGCAGTGTTAGTAAGAGTAGCCCAAGGCTTAGTTTAACTGAGACAGACTAACTGTAGGCACCATAATATCCTAGAAGTAATTTCCAGCACTAAATAGCACTGCCTTTCACGGGAGTATAAGAGTGAGACATCCTTCACAGGAAGGGTTGTAAACTACTGTGTTAGCCAAAACTGGGTTTATTCCTCTGTCACTACAGTGTTGCATAGTTATTGTAAGTGTGCTTTACCTTCCATGCCTGGTGTTCTCTTGCATCCGACGAAGTGGGTATTAGCCCACGAAAGCTTATGCTCTAAAAAAAATTTTAGTTAATCTTTAAGGTGCCACAGGACTCTTTGTCACTTCTGCAATTCCAGACTAACACGGCTACCCCTCTGATTCTTGGTGTTCTCTTGCAACTCTGTTTCCAAGATAAAGACACTTTTGCTTGCCTCTCCTCTACTTTTTGCCCCCTTAATGCCCAGTGTTTAATGACCAAAATAGCTGCAGCTTGAGGCTGATATGGTATATATGAAGAAGCTAATATTAAAGTTCATCTGAATGGAAAGGAACTAATTCTACTAACGAATAAATTGCTTATTTTGGGAATTCAAGAAGACTTGCCATGCAGTAATTTTTAATCTCTAATAAACTGTCTTTAATTCTGAAATTTACGAGTACAGGATGGAGTAAGAACTTTGTCTATATTAATTTCCTTTTAATCACATTGTTGCCCATTAGTGCAGGTGCTCTTTTTACTATTTTTCAAACACAAGCTCTCCAAATTAAGTTTAAAATTTAGAATAGTGTGTATATACATATATGGAAGCTAAAGTTTGGCTCTGCAGAACTGCAGCATAATATTGTCTCCTAGTCAAATGGAAAGGGCTATATAGTACTTTGGTTTTGCTGTCTGCTCCCTGAATCCTGTTTTCCTGAGCTGATGCTCCTACAAGAGAGTATGAGGCACGGCTAGAGAGATACAGCGAACGAATATGGACGTGCAAAAGCACAGGAAGCAGCCAGCTGACGCACAAAGAAGCTTGGGAGGAGGAGCAGGAAGTTGCTGAGCTGTAAGTAACAGTGCAGAAGTTGGTATGCATCTATCTTTAGAGTTTGGTGCCTTTAGAATGATAGGTGGCTGCTAGTTACACAGCAAGGAGTATTTTTAAGGTTATGACTAGTTCCTTAGGACTTTGTCAAATTTGGAGTCAAATTTCTTTCATCTTACATCCTCACTAATGTAGCTTAATCTGTAATAATACTTGTACAGGATTCTACCTCTTGATGTTCTTTTCACAAAATAACTTGGAGTACATTTGGCATATATCTCAAAACTACCTGCACAAAGAGGGAATTTCGTGTAATTTCTCCTGTTTTGCTCATTGTTGAAGGAGAGAGAAGACAAAAGCACTTAGGTAGTGTGACTTTTATTGGTTTCCACATAATGATAGTGTGCATACCAGCTAACTCTGTGGCAGTTCTCCCCCACACCCCAGATTTGTGCGGGTATCAACCAGTGAACTGGTGCCGTTAAATTCAGGTGTATTTTGGAATAAGGTATTGGTGATTGCTCCACTTGAAACAAACTGCAAAAAAGCAAAATTGCCAGGGTGGTTCTGCCAAATTCTCTCTGTTTTCCCTACCAGTTGGCCTACCCTCTTTGTTATTCTCCCTGAGTCGCCAGAACTTTGGTTTATATCCAACATAAAATTTGCCATGATGAAGAAACCTTTCTAAGGGCAAGTTATTGATTGAACTATTAGGTACTTTATTCCTTAGTTGCTGTACCCAATGAAAGTCAGGGAGTTGAACACCTAACAGAATATATCTTTTTCTCAATTTTGCATACTGGCAACTTTGGCTTTGTCTCTTTCACTCTATAAAGATGTGAAAAGAATGTTTCCAGCTATTTCATCATAGAATCTCAGAGTTGGAAGGCACCTCAGGAGATCATCTAGTCCAGGGGTTCTCAAACTGGGGGTCAGGACTCCTCAGGGGGTTAGGAGGTTATTACATGGGAGGTCATGAGCTGTCAACCTCCACCCCAAATCCCGCTTTACCTCCAGCATTTATAATGGTGTTAAATTAAAACATGTTTTTATATATTTATAAAGGGGGTCATCCTCAAGAGTCTTGCAATGTGAAAGGGGTCACCAGTAACAGTTTGAGAGCCACTGATCTGGTCCAACCCCCTGCTCGAAGCAGGACCAATCCTTATTTTTGCCCCATATCCCTAAATGGCCCCCTCAAGGATTGAACTCACAACCCTGGGTATAGCAGGGCAAAGCTCAAACCAGTGAACTGTTCCTCCCCCTATGCGAGTTTGTAGATTAAATCTGTTTTTAGATATTCCTTCTGCTGTGTTTACTGGAGAGGGAATTCATCATTTTGATTGGAATAAGAGGTGATAGTTCGTGACCTAGAGAGGAATTGCCTGCAACATTTTTTTCTTGTCTGATTAAATTGTTCCCTTTAAAAGTTACTTCCCAACTGTCCAAGCCATAGACAAAGATATTGTTGTCCTTGCTCTCCCCAGCTAATGCTCTTCAGTATGAGGGAAATGTATGTTGCTGGTTCTGTAATTGTATAAACTTGAAGTAGCTGAGTCATTGGATCACTTGCCTAGCTTTGCTGTCTTAATGTGATGCAGATATACAGGATTAGCTAACTGCTCCTGTTTTTCTGAAAGTTTTCAGTCTCAAATGAGAGAATGTCCCAATTCAGGTTAGATACAGATTCTTATATTTTTCTTAAGCCAAATAGACATTCAGTAAAATGTCTCTTAGAGACCAGTCTCCATATTGAATGAGAATTACAATAAATTTCATGCAGCTGCAGATTTAAAATTTAAAACATTGATTTGAATGTACAAGTTTTGTCATGAGGAATCCAGTGGTTAGTAATCCTAGAATAACTACAAATGAGGACTCAGTCAGCAAGAGCTGCCTTAAATCTAAGAAACAAGAAAACTTTTGATAGGGTGAAGTTGGTTTTTCTGTCATGAAACAAAATTGAATTTGGTGTTTTCATTCATTTTTTTTAAAAAGGGGATGTATGGTGAGAATTCAAACTGACAAACCTGCTCTCATTTAGGAAGTAACCAGGCAAGCTTTCCCCGCATCCTTTTAATTCAGTGGTTCTCAAACATTTTTTTTGTACTGGCGATCCCTTTTACACAGCAAGCCTCTGAATGCCCCCCTCATAAATTAAAAACACTTTTTTTATATTTAACACTCTTTTAAACTGATATTTTATGTTTAATATCACTTTTCACAGCAGACTTGCTAGCTAGCTGGGCGGCACATACTCACGACCCCCACATAATAACCTTGTGATCCGCAGTTTGAAAACCCCTGTTCTAATTAATCATCCTTCACACAATTAATTCAAGAACATCCAACGATATTAGATACATCAGTTAGTGGAACACACATTTGCTTAGACTGAAATATTGCACAATAATTTATTTAAGTAAGCCCAACTTACTGTATAAGAAATATATAAATATTTTAACAGTATAAACATAATATGGAGGAAAATGCCAAACTTCAGTTGGGATTGCAATACTCCTGAAGGGAAAACTTATCTTAAAATTAAAAGGTGAAAAGTAGGCCTGTCAATTAATCGCCGTTAACTCGTGTGATTTTTTTTTTTTAAAAAAAAGAATCTCTTAAGCATACTGTTAAATAATTGAATACCAATTGAAATTTATTAAAATTTTTGGATACTTTTCTATTTCTACACTTTGAAATATATTGATTTCTGTTACAACACAGATTACAAGGTGTATAGTGCTCAGTTTATATTTTTATTACAAATATTTGCATTGTAAAAATGATAAAAGAAATAGTATTTTACAATTAACCTCATACAAGTACTGTAGTGCAATCTCTTTATCCTGAAAGCGTAACGTACAAATGCAGATTTTTTTTGTTACATAACTGATCTCAGAAACAAAACAGTGTAAAACTTTAGCGCCTACAAGCCCACTCAGTCCTATATCTTGTTCACCCAATTGCCAAGACAAACAAGTTTGTTTACATTTACAGGAGATGCTGCTGCCTGCTGCTTATTTACAATGTCAGTTGAATGTCAGAACAGGCATTCACATGGCACTTTTGTAGCCAGTACTGGAAGGTATTTACGTGCCAGATACGCTAAGCATTTGTATGCCCCTTCATGCTTCAGCCACCATTCCGGAGGACATGCTTCCATGTTCATGATGCTCATTAAAAAAATAATGTGTTAATAAAATTTGTGACTGAATTTCTTGGGGGAGAACTGTACGTTTTTGGCTCTGTTTTACCCGCATTCTGCCATATGTTTCATGTTCTTGCAGTCTCAGATGACGACCCAGCATGTTTGTTTTAAGAACACTTTCATAGGAGATTTGACAAAACGCAAAGAAGATACCAATGTGAGATTTCTAAAAATAGCTACAGCACTGGACCCAAGATTTAAGAATCAGAAGTGCCTTCCAAAATCTGAGAGGGGCAAAATAGGGAGCATGCTTTCAGAAGTCTTTAAAGAGCAACATTCAGATGTGGAAACTATAGAACCCGAACCACCAAAAAAGAAAATCAACCTTCTGCTGGTGGCATCTGATCAGAAGATGAAAATGAACATGCATCAGTCCACTCTGCTTTGGATTGTTATCGAGCAGAACATATCAGCATGGATGCATATCCTATGAAATGGTGGTTGAAGATGAAAGACACATGAATCTTTAGCGCATCTGGCATGTAAATATCTTGTGATACCAGCTACAACAGTGCTATGTGGACATCTGTTCTCCCTTTTAGGTGATGTTGTAAACAAGAAGTGGGCAGCGTTATCTTCTGTCAATTATAACCAAACTTATTTGTCTGAGCAATTGGCTGGACAAGAAGTAGGACTAATCGGACTTGTAGACTGTAAGGTTTTACATCATTTAATTTTTAAATGCAGTTATTTTTTGTACATAATTCTACATTTGTAAGTTCAACTTTCATGATAGAGATTGCACTTCAGTACTTGCATGAGGTGAACTGAAAAATACTATTCTTTGGTTTTTACAGTGCAAATATTTGTAATAAAAATGAAGCAATGAATCTGTGTTGTAATTGAAAGCAATATATTTGAAAATGTAGAAAACATCCAAAAATATTTGAATAAATGGTATTCCACTGTTTAATAATGTGATTAATCACTTGACAGCCCTAATGAAAAGATAATTGAATGTTCATATGTCTCATAACTGAGTTGCATAAAACTAAATTACTCACCTCTTCTGGATAGAATACAAAATAACCTGCAGAAAGATTGGTTCCTAGGCACTACTGCAGAAGAAATGTTTAAGAATAAAAATATGGAACTTGCTTTTCTGGATAGGAATACTATTAAAATCTACTACCATGTTTTTGGGTCAGTAACACAGGCAGGGTATGTTTGATGTAGGCAGCGCTTCATAGGGAGATGGCAATTGCCAGCAAGATAAGCACTGCCAGCATGGCCCTCTTGCACAGATGTGCTCTGTATTTCTAGTGGGTACAGATGTGAATTTATATTGGTGACAGTATGAACACTTACTTTTCTTGTGATAAATCCCACTCTGACTGCTTGCATTATAAATTCTAATGTGATGTCACCTTGAAGTGACGCACTGTCAAAATGCTTTGTGGCATGAACTGGCAGATCATGTTGCATTTCGTAGTTTGTTTGCTGGATGATGTAAACTTTTCACATCCTTGTTCAGTTTGAAGGAGGAATTTCCCATCTGGTATGAAAAACTGGTACTGGAAATGGTCCACCACAATACTATCTCCTTGGAGAAGCTTGTAGATGCAGCCTGGCTAGAGATCATGACCAAATATGCAGTGGACGAGGAGTGTGACTTTGAGGTGAGGCTCTTGTTTCAAATACTTGCCATGCTTCTGCTTAATGCCGCTGTCCTGAGGAGAACGGTAAGAGGAGGCCACAAACATTTTTTTTTTCCCCTCCAGTCTTAGTGACATGCGTAGCAGAAGGGGTTCACACTTAACTGCTGCTTCTGCTACACACACGGCATGTTCCCAGTAGGAATAGCAGAGTGTAACTGACATAACTTACACTAGTTCAGGGATGGGCAAACTTTTCAGCCAGAGGGCCACATCTGGGTATGGAAATCGTATGGTGGCCATGAATGCTCACAAGATTAGTGTGTGGGAGGGGGTGAGGACTCCAGCTGGGGGTACAAGTCTTGGGTGGGGCTGGGGATGAGGGGCTGAGGGTGCAAGAGGGTTCTCCGGGCTGGGACTGTGTGCTTTGGAGGGTGGGAGAGGGATCAGGGCTGGGGCAGGGGCGCAGGCTCCGGGCAGCGCTTATCTCAAGCAGCTCCTGGAAGCAGTGGCATGTCCCTCCTATGTGTTGAAGCTGGAGAGGGGACATGACGCTGCGTCTGGGCACGCTCCCCAGGTGGAGCAAGGCAAGCTTGAGGGCAGGATTAAAAAGTCTGAAGGGCTGTAGTTTGCCCACCCCTGCACTAGTTTCATTCTCCTACTATTTGGAAAGGGCTACAGCAGTGGCAGAATCTCAAATGTGATTAGAGGAAGCCTTCCTCGCCTACAAGGTGGTGGTGGTGGGGGAACTGAGTGGAAACTCAGGTTTGTCAAAAAGGGGAAGATGCAGTCCTGGTCCTGAGACAGTATATATTTTGGACTGAGTTGTGTTAGCTGTTTCCTGAGCTGGGACCATTGTGACACATCTGGAAAACTGGGGAAGTAGCAATGGTGGACTTTAGAAAAGCTTGCGTGCGGTTTTTCCTTCCATTGGAGTAATAAGCAGGACTTCTGAATAGAGCGGGTATTGGGAGATATTGTAAGTCTATGGCAGAGGAAACTATAGGAGTGTCTCACTGTGGTCAAAGATTAAAAATTGTTCTCTCTCAAATTGTAGTGTGTATGTGACTTTTTTATTTTGTTTCATCTTCCTTCCTTCAAAAAACTGCTCAGCTTGTATTTCCTGCCTAGTTACTGTGTTTTGCTGCATTTTTATGCTCAGGTTGGAAAAGAGAAAATGCTGCCGGTAAAAATTGTGAAGGTACATCCATTGGAGAAGGTGGACGAGGAGGCTGCTGAGAAGAAATCTGATGGAACATGTGATTCCCCATCCAGTGACAAAGAGAACTCCAGTCAAGTAGCCCAGGACAACCAGAAAGAGGCAGTTCTGAAGGAGGATGACAGCAGAAGAGAGATTATGAGTGAGTAACAAGGCAGCCTACTTAAGGGGTTGTGGTTTGAGGGCAAAGGGGAAGCACAAACCCAAATGTTCTCAGGCCTGGGTTATGAAATACTGTACATGCTTTCTGAAGAGCATTATGTGGATCTTCTCATTCAATGTAACACAATACACCAAAATTCTAATAGCTAGTGGTGTAGTTGTAATGGAATTAAAAAGCACTGCAAGTGTGCAGCTACATGCAGTTCATTACTTTGTCTTACAGAAATCAAAATGTTTAGATTTCCCTTTGCGTGCATGTGTGCAGTTTCTTTAGGACCTTTATCGAAGCTAAGAAAAATTGAGCATGTTTGTCACTAGGGAAGCTGCATTAGTGGTGCTGATGATAGAAACTGTAGTATAGCCAGGGCTTGTCTCCATCAGTATGTTTAACTTCAGTCAGAGTTAAGGGTAGACACAACTGAGCCATGACTAGGCTGTATCTTCCAAAATTGCTCCTGCTGGTTGATGATTGTCAGTCTAGAGCGGCGGTTCTCAAACTTCCCACTGCCGCGACCCATTTTTACCTTCTTACAAGCCTCCGCGGACCCTTGTATGTCCGCCAAAAAGCCACCGAATAAATTACTTCCGCATTCGGCGGCTATTTTTGGCGTACATGCCAAGCGCTCCCGAAATAGCTCGGCATGTCCACCGAAAAGCTGCCGAATGCGGAAGTGATTAATTCGGCGGCTTTTCAGCGGCGCAAGGAGCTCGCGACCCCTCCGGAGACAGCCAGCGGCCCTCCGAGGGGTCGCAACCCCCAGTTTGAGAACCGCTGGTCTAGAGGCAGCATTATTTAATAATCCCAGGCACATGGAGGCATACTCATTGCATTTGAATGTTGAGCATCCAATGTTCTGTGCACACTGCAGCTGAAATAGTGACACTGAAACAATGGCTAAGCTTTGCTCAGTTGACGCTGTGGACAGGACCTAGATGTTGCTATAACCTTGCTGGTGTTTAGAGGGAATCATTGAGACACCTTTCTACTCTTCTGTGGGAATGCTTCAAGACTCTTCCTGTATTTCAACCCCCTGCTGGTACCACACAATTCACTTCTCCACTTGGTCATGAAGATGCATCTCATCCTCTCTGGGTTTCCTGCTGGAGCATAACTAATTGCACTGGTACTTGCCATATTGCTGTATTGAGGGTCACTTTCTACATAGTGATCAGCAGACAGCAAAATGCAGCTAAAACAGAGCATTGTCAACAAAAATATTGAATCAGCAGAACTAGGGAATGTTTTGCACTTCAGAAAGGTCACAAGTATTTAGCAAGGAAGAGAATATTCTCAGAGAACAACTGGGGTGATGCATGCTTGGTGATGGGGCTGGGAGTTAGGCACTAACTAACACCTAGTGTGATAGAATTGCTGAGAGTTAGATTTACATTTCTGTCAACCACATCTTCACTTTAGAAGGTATAGCTTGACACATGAGGTTCAAAAGAACAGCTGATATTAGCAAGGGGCAAATCAAATGCAAGGAAAACCAAAGCTGAGCTTTATGCTCTAGTGCTAATTTTTGTTGTGATTTCCCATCCCCACTTCCCTTCACAGCCCGACCATAAAATCAGCCGACCCTTGACTCTAAATGTTGTGGCTCTCTACTTTGAGTCGATACTTAGTGTTTTCTCATCTGCCCAGTAGGTCTTAGGAGCCAATTCTTTCTTTCAGGCTTAGAGCTGAACCAAAATCAACTTTTGAAAAATCTTGAAGTTACTATTTTACAAGGTTGGCCATAAACCAATTTATTTTAAAAATGTTTTTCTTCCTTTTTCTCTCCCTCTGCCCCCTTTTCCCATTGAACACAACAAAATGAATGTCTAAGGCTTTTTCCATGTTTTCATTTTTGCCTTTTGCTCTTTTATAACTCTTCCAAACTTCCTCAAGTTTGGAAAAGTTAGCATCAAAAGGGAAAAAATGGAATTCTACAGTTTGCCTCTGTAACTCTTAATAACAAACTATTTGCAAAAGTTTGTGGTTTTGAAAAGGCCACTGGAATGAAAAATTTCAGCCATCTCTGAGCAGACTAAATATCAAAGCTTATGTTTAAAAGACACTTTACTAATTCTTGTAAAGTGCTTGTTGTTCTGAGTGGGATGAGCATAGTCCCCATTTTACACATGAGGAAACTAGTAGTAGTGGAGGTGAAGTGGCTTATGCACAGTGAGACAGCAAATCACTAGCAGAACTGTAACTGGAACCAGATTTCCCAACTTCCGGTCCTTAGCTTCTGTGGATTCTCACACACTGCAGATAAGGAGCTTTTGCACTGCAGGTGTATTTGAGCTGTGGGCTATGTACATGGTAGTATGAACAATTACTAATATTTCTATCTGAAAAAATGTTTGCATGTGGAGAAACATTCTGGCCTTTAGCTCTCTAAGGCTGTGTCTACATTAGAAGTAGAGTGATTCCTCTACTCTGTACACATACTCATGGTAGCTTGTTGAAATATTCATGCATAGAAATAGCAGTAATAGTAGTAGTAAAGGCATGGCTGAGCAGTGCCAAGTACAAACCCCCTTGAAACTGGCGGGTATGTACACGGCATTCCGTGCTATGCCACTACTGCTGTTAAGAATCAGAGGGGTAGCCGTGTGAGTCTGGAATTGCAGAAGTGACAGAGTCCTGTGGCACCTTAAAGACTAACTAAAATTTTTTAGAGCATAAGCTTTCGTGGGTTAATACCCACTTCGTCGGATGCATGCAGTGGAAGTATCCAGGTCTGTCAAGACTGTCTGGATATGTGGACACTGTACTCAGACCCTACGCTACCAGCACTCCCAGCTATCTCCATGACACCACCGACTTCCTGAGAAAACTACAATGCATTGGTGACCTTCCAGAAAACACCATCCTAGCCACCATGGATGTAGAGGCTCTCTACATAAACATCCCACGCAAAGATGGAATACAAGCTGTCAGGAATAGTATCCCTGATGATGCCACAGCACAAGTGGTTGCTGAGCTCTGTGACTTTATCCTCACGCACAATTATTTCAAATTTGGTGACAATATATACCTCCAGACCAGTGGCACCGCTATGGGCACCCGCATGGCCCCACAGTATGCCAACATCTTTATGGCTGACCTGGAACAACGCTTCCTCAAATCTCGTTCACTCACGCCCCTCCTCTGTCTATGCTACATTGATGACATCTTCATCATCTGGACCCATGGGAAAGAAACTCTGGAAGAATTCCACCATGATTTCAACAGTTTCCACCCCACCATCCATCTCAGCCTCGACCAGTCTACACAGGAGGTCCACTTCCTGGACACCACGGTGCAAATTAATGACGGCCACATTACCACCACCCTATACTGAAAATCTACCGACAGCTATGCCTACCTTCATGCCACCAGCTTCCACCCCGGGCACACCACACGATCCATTGTCTACAGCCAAGCACTGAGGTACAATCGTATTTGCTCCAACCCCTCAGACAGAGACCAACACCTACAAGATCTTCACCAAGCTTTCTCAGAACTACAATACCCGCACAAGGAAATAAGGACACAGATCAACAGAGCTAGACATGTACCCAGAAGCCTGCTGCTGCAAGACAAGCCCAAGAAAGAAAACAGACTACCACTGGCCATCACCTACAGTCCTCAGTTAAAGCCTCTCCAACACATCATCAGTGACCTACAACCCATCCTGGACAACAATCCCTCACTTTCACAGGCCTTGGGAGGCAGGCCAGTCCTGGCCTACAGACAACTTGCCAACCTCAAGCATATTCTCACCAGCAACAGCACACTGCGCCATAATAACTCTAACTCAGGAACCAATCCATGCAACAAACCTCGATGCCAACTCTGCCCACACATCTACACCAGCAACACCATCACAGGACCTAACCAGATCAGCCACACCATCACTGGTTCATTCACCTGCACATCTACCAATGTAATATATGCCATTATGTGCCAGCAATGTCCCTCTGCTATGTACATCGGCCAAACTGGACAGTCCCTACGAAAAAGGATAAATGGACACAAAACAGATATCAGGAATGGCAATATTCAAAAACCTGTAGGAGAGCACTTCAACCTCACCGGACACACCATAAAAGATTTAAAGGTCAGCATTTTGCAGCAAAAAAACTGTAAGACCAGACTGCAAAGAGAAACTGCAGAGCTGCAACTCATTTGCAAATTTGATACAATCAACTCAGGACTGAATAGGGATTATGAATGGCTAGCTAACTACAAGAGCAGTTTCTCTTCTCTCGCTGTTCACACCTCCAGTTCAGCTGCTAGAGGAACACCTCACCCTCCCTGATTAGAGATAACAAGCTGGTTCAGCCTCATTGGACTAACCTTGTTATCTCCCACCTGGTTCTTGCCTACCTATTTATACCTGCCCCTGGATACTTCCACTGCATGCATCTGACGAAGTGGGTATTAACCCACGAAAGCTTATGCTCTAAAAAATTTTAGTTAGTCTTTAAGGTGCCACAGGACTCTTTGTCACTACTGCTGTTTATACTCACACTAGTTCCATGAGTTCTAATGCAAGTATGTGTACATAGGCAGGGGAATCGCACCCCTAGCTTATAATACTGACTTAGCCAATCAATTTATGAAACAAATTGTTGTGTTAGTAATGCTTAGAATGGGGCTAATGCACAGTAATTTAGTTATGGAGGAAGGAAGAAATAGCACATGCTTGTCATTGGGCAGTAGTTGGTAAGAAACTGTGGAATATATTTGTTTTGTTCATAGTATCAATGTAGTGTT
Source organism: Dermatemys mawii (assembly GCA_007922305.1). Taxonomy (NCBI): domain Eukaryota; kingdom Metazoa; phylum Chordata; order Testudines; family Dermatemydidae; genus Dermatemys; species Dermatemys mawii. Next base: position 270,077 of record ML677537.1, on the reverse strand, counting down.
TGTCAAAACTTCATTAAACAAAGTATTGCAGGAGCATAGAAACCCCAAATCTGTTAACTTCTGAATGGGGCTGTTTGAGGAACACAGCCTAGCCCTCAGTGATTCAGTGTGGCTTTGTGGTTACGTCAGAAGAGTTAAGACTCCTGCGTTTTATTTTGGTTCTGCCACTGACTCTGACTTTGCTAAAGTGACTGGTCTAATCTCTGTTTAAAGTTACCCCCTTGTGAAATAAAGATGATGCACATTGTAAATGGGAAATTTGATCATTTGAAAGCACTTTACAATATTAAAGGTGCTGAGTATATAATTCCATGCAAAATAATCTCTTAATAGAAACGGTAAGAGTACACCATTAAACTTCCAGTATTAAGCATGTGTATGCAACTTTAACTCTGTTCTCTTGTGTGAATGCACAGTATTTTTAATTACATGGCTGATGCATTTTTACTATTTCTCATCCAATGTAATTTTTGTACAACTTTTGATACCCATGTGTATGTTCTAATCCTTATCTGAGTTCCAGAGTCCTTGCAAATAAATATGAAATGCTTTACTGCTCTTATACCACAAACTACAGATATAGTCATCTAAACATTTGGTATACATGCCAACTTCTGATAATGGCATGTATACAAGGGGGCAGAGTAAACCATACCATTTTTTGGCCCTCTTCATGACTTTTTTTTTTTTTTTTGCAAAAGGGATAAATAAAATAGCTTCAGCTCTTGGGTTTGATGCCCTACTGCCTTGCAGAGGTTTATGTATAGTGCATTTTGATTCTATGACCTGGATATATCTAATCTGCAGTAGGCATCCCCTGTCCTATAGACACTAGGACAGAGGTGGGCAAACTTTTTGGCCCAAGGGCCACATCTGGGTATGGAAATTGTATGGCAAGCCATGAATGCTCATGAAACTGGGAGTTGGGGTGTGGGAGGAGGTGAGGGCTCTGGCTGGGGGTGTGGGCTCTAGGGTGGGGCCAAAAATGAGAAGTTCAGGGTGCAGGCTGGAGCAGGGGGTTGGAGTGCAGGGGATGGGGAAGGAGAGGTGTAGGCTCTTGGGTGGGACTGGGGATGAGGGGTTTGGGGTGCAGGAGGTTTCTCCAGGCTGAGATGGAGGGGTTCAGAGGTCAGGAGAGGGATCAGGACTGGGGCAGGGGGTTGGGGCACAGGAGGGAGTCAGGGTGCAGGCTCCAGCAGCGTTTACCTCAAGCAGCTCCCAAAAGCAGCAATATGTCCCCCCTCAGTCTCCTCCCGGTCAATGGGAGCTGCAGGGGTAGCACGCTGAACCTCCTGGCAGCCCTTACGTGTAGGAGCTGGAGGGAAGGAGGGGGCATGCTGCTGCTTCTGGGAGCTGTGTGGAGCAGGGCAACCCTGTGACCCTGCTGCCCAGTGGGAGCTCGATGGCCGTATTAAAATGTCTGAAGGGCCGGATGCGGCCCCCGACCCATAGTTTGCCCTCCCCTCACTAGGGCTTGGGAAGAAATCCCTCCTTTTGTATATCATATGAGTAGTGTAGCTGGAAAGGTCTCCGAAGGTGCACAAACAAAGCTTGCATTCCTGCATGCCTTTGGAAGTCCAGCAGCATGGAATGGAAATAAGCTGGCTGGGCAGCTGAAATAGTCAGGTTAGGAGACTTCAGGGAGCTGGGAAGCCATAAATTTAAATCTGCTAATGTTGAAAAACTAATTTCATTAGCCTTTAAGCTGTTCTGTGATTTTTTGTGTACATGTGCACAAGTCTGTAGGGATACTCTTCACAAGTTCAGTGGGAAAAAATGTACTGTATAGTCATGATGCGGCTAAATCAAAAGCAGCTTTCTTTAGAGCAAGGCTGAGTATTGCTCCTCAAAAGCTATTTCCACTTGCAAAAATGAGTCAAACTTATTAAAGTGAGCCAAAAAAATCTGAACAAAGGCAAATTATTAAATTTCAACGTGAAAAGTATTTTCCTAAGACTCGCTCTGAGCCGCTGGAAACAGTTTTATATAACCTGAACTATAGCAATCACAAAACATTTTTGGAATATCCAAAACATTTAATAAACAAAAGGAGACGACTTCATTTGGATGCTTTAGGATGTTAACACCATTTGGTTAACCCAGGTCTTGCTGGAGAATAACTTGTACCTGTAGAAGACTTTTAAAATCAGATGGTAATTGAGTTAGAAATGTGACCACATTTTTAACTCTAACCTTTATTATACGTATGCACAGCCAAAAATGTGTCTTAGCATTCAGACACTGAGTTCTGCTCATTCAGTTCTCTGCTTTTATTTTCTAAGACCCAGATCCTCCAAGCTATTTAGGCTCCTAACTTCCACTGAAATCAATGGGAGTTAGCTGCCTAAATACTTATTGAGGAGCTGGGATGAAATGTTTTGCACACAACTTTCATTGTGCTCTTGAGCAGTAAAAACATAAAATGGTAATGTCCCTTCTATAACAATAGTCAATAATAGAGTGGTTAAATATTTGTAGCACAAACACACAAGACCAAATCATGACTTATGCATCCTGAGCAGCTAAGAGTGCCTCTCTTGTTATCTGATCTTGACAAGAAAAATGTAGCCTCTTCTCTCGGGCCTCTGGTACTGTGTTCTGGGCCTTTCACTTCAAGACCAATCTAGTGTAATGTGCTGTACATGGGGCACCGCCTTTTAGACCCTGGAAACTAAAACTAGTGCAGAATGTGGCTGCCCATTTATTAAATGGTACTTCATGCAGAGAGCGCATCATACTTGTGCTCTGTAATCTAATCAACAATGCCTCCTTATTAATTTTGGAAGGAGTTTAAAGTGTTGGCTGCTTAACTTGCAAAGCCTTAATGCTTTAGGACCTGGCTCTTGCAGACTGATTCTCTTGCTGTGCAATAGTGCTGTATGTAGAATCAGTTGTAATATTTGAGCTTATGGTCCTCTGGTTTAAAAAGGAGAGAGTTTCCCTCTTGCATAATACTTTTTTGTGAGGGTATGATGCTTCCCAGAGGTTGTAAGGCACCTTGCTAGCACCTGCTCTTAGCATGAGAGCACCTTATCTATACCTGCTAGTGGTCAGGTCCCTGACAATGCTGGCCACAGTCAACACAAGTATCCCCTTCTCTGTCTCTGCTGTCCATCTGCAGGCAAGCGGTAAGTACACACCAACCCCCAAGTCCTTCGAGCAGGGTTCAGCAACCTTTCAGAAGTGGTGTGCCAAGTCTTCATTTATTCACTGTAATTTAAGGTTTTGCATGCCAGTAATACATTTTAATGTTTTTGGAAGGTCTCTTTCTATAAATCTAAAGTACAGAACTAAACTATTGTTGTATGTAAAGTAAATAAGGTTTTTAAAATGTTTATGAAGCTTCATTTAAAATTAAATTAAAATGCAGGGCCAGCCACCCCTGACCGGTGGCCAGGACCTGGCAGTGTGAGTACCACTGAAGATCTGCTCGTGTGCCGCCTTTGGCACGTGTGCCATAGGTTGCCTACCCCTGCCTTAGGGCTGGTCCTCACTAGGGCGGGGGACCGGCTGTAGATATACAATTTCAGCTACGTTAATAACATAGCTGAAATTGGCGTATCTACAGCCAACTTACCTGCCGTCCTCACAGCGGCGGCAGTTGGCGGCACGCTCCCCCGTCGACTCCAGCTTGCGCCTTTTGGCGAGCTGGAGTTATGGAGTCGACAGGGGCGCCGCTGCCGATCGATTTATCATGTCTTGACAAGACGCGATAAATCGATTGCCATAAGATCGATCTCTCCCCACGCTAGTGAAGACAAGCCCTTAGAGCATCTCCCTGGAGTGCCCAGCCCCTGTTCTACTCAGCACTCAGATTCACTACTTGCAAAGGAATAGTACACACCAGCTTACTAGTTTTAACTCAGAATCATCCCTTCTCTTAACAAACAGCACTTGATGATAAAATTATTCTTTTTTTCACTATAAATATACATAAGAACGGAGATTCAAATAATAGAAAGAAAGGATAGTGGAAACAAATGCATACGCATAAACCAAAATCATAACATGCTTTCTAGAGCCTAAACTTAACTCACAGGACATTCCCCTAGCTTACACCAAATTCTTTTCCCGGCATTTTTAACCAGGATGGCTGAGATCCCCTTTCATACGATCAAGTCTTCTTGCAGTTTGTCTTTGCAGACTGAAGGATGCAAATGTGTTTCACTGCACCCCCAGATGTATCAGACCTCTGTCTCCCCAGCTTCCTCTGCTCTTTACCTTCTCCTATTAATTTCCTCTGAAGTCTCCACAAGCCCTTCATTAGCACTTGACTCAGTATGCTAGTACAGTGGTTCTCAATCAGTGGTATGTGTACATGCAGAAATCTTCTGGGGGTAAATCAGTTCATCCAGGTATTTGCTTAGTTTTCTAACAGGCTACATGAAAAGCATTAGCGGAGTTAGTACAAACTAAAATTTCATATAGACAATGACTTTATGCTGCTTTGTATACTACAGAGCAGAGGTGGGCAAACAGCGGGCCACATGTGAGCCGCCGGCCATTTTTATCCAGCTCGCTGGTGGTCCTGCGCTCCCCATCCTGTGCGCTGGGCTAAGTGCAGGGCGCCGTAGGTTCCCATGCTCCCGGGCTGGCCGAGCGCAGGGAGCTCCGCACCGGGGTGCAGTGGGGCTCACTGTGAGGCCCCATGACCCCACGCCGGAGCGCTGGGCGAAGTGCCGTGAGCCGCTGGGCCCCGTGCTCCCGGGCCGGCCGAGCACAGGGAGCTGCAGAGCCCGGCGCTCTGAGGCCAGGCGGAGCGCGGCTCGCCAGCGGGGCCTCACGCTCTGGGGCCAGGCGGAGTGTGGCTCACAGTAGGACCGCCAGCTGCGGAACCTTGTGCCCCGGCTGGGGCGCCAGGCAGAGCTTAAGGAGCTGTGGGGCCCTGTACCAGCTGGAGCACCTGGCTGAGCAAGGTAAGCAATGGGGGGAACTTGGGTGGTGGTGGTTAGGGTCGGGGGTCTAGGGAAGGGTCAGTCAGGGAACAAATAGCAGGGGGGCTTAGATAGGGGGTGGTTAGGGTAGGGGAGGTCTCAGGAGGGGGCAGTCAGAAACAAAAAGCAGGGAGCTTAGATAAGGGTTGACGTCCCTGGGGTAGTTGTTTAGGGTCGGGGTGGGGGTTCAGGAGGGGACTGTCAGGGAAGAAAGAGCAGGGGGGCCTAGATAGGGGGTAGGTTCCTGGGGGTTAGAGTGGGGGGGGGTCTCTGGAGGAAGCGATCAAGGGACAAGGAGCGGGGTTGTGTGTGGATGGGTCGAGTTTCTGAGGGGGGCAGTCAGGGGGTGGGAAATGGGTGGGGGCCAGATAGGGGGAGGGGCCAGACTGTTCGGGGAGGCCCTCCACACAATTTTGAGCCCCCATGTGGCCCTCCCCTGCTGTAGAGTGAAATGCAAGTACAATATTTATATTCAATTGATTTATTTTATAGTTGGATGGTAAAAATGAGATTGCAAACCATTTTTCAGTAATAGTGTGGTGTGACATTTTTGTATTTTTATGTCTGATTTTTGTAAGAGAGTAATTTTTAAGTGAGGTGAAACCTGGGGGTATGCAAGACAAATCAGACTCCTACAAGGGGTACAGTTGTCTGGAAAGGTTGAGAGCCACTTTTGTTGTAAGACGCATGCAATGTGCAGTGGTCCAGCACGGGGATGAGTGTCTCCCATTTCCTGTCTGTAGATGTTTGTCTCAAGGCACCTGTGAGTGATCTGCCTGTAACTACAAGGCCTAGAGAACACAATTTTCAACATGACTCTTCACACATGTTCCGTACATACATCTCTCAATGATTGATGACCAGTGTGACAGGTTTTCATTAGAGACCTCACATGGCATTATTTCGGTGAACCCAGGGATCTGTGTACCTCTGTGCCTTCTGCCAGTCAGCATCAGGAGGTCCTTGGGTTGCAAAGAAATGCTCAGTTTAGGTACTTGTTCCTCACTGATATTGTCTATCAGATCTCCGGTGCCTTCTGAGCAGACTGCAATGCCATATTTTTCTCCTTTGCATCCAGATTGTAAGAGGAGTGTGAGATAAAGGTGGTTAGATGTGGCGATGTTATGGTTTTGTTGACATATTGATGCTTGGATAGTCTGTTGCTAGGGATTTATTTGTATGATGTACTTTAATGTTTAGTGTCTAGAGGTGCTAAGTTTGTTAAAACCGTGTTTACAAATAGACATAATGGTATATAGAAGTCTGTTTCTAGCCTATATTTAGAATGTGCCTAAGTACACAAACATTTTTTTTTTTTTTTTTTTTTTTTTTTTTAATTCATAGCAGTGAGTGTAAAAATAAAATTTGGGGATGGTTTTCCACAGCAAGTTCTTTTTTAAGAAGAGATTCTTTTTTTTTTTTTTTTTTTTTAGGAAAAACAAATTTCTGGCTGTTTTCTGGTCAAGGAATACATAACTGTTCATTCTAGTAGTTGTCATTGTTCCTTTGAACAATTTAACAATTGTAATCTGGGATTTCGATAGACTGAACATCTTGTGTTGAAGAGAGCTGACCCGCTCAAACTCTCCTGATTACATCTTTTCTCAGAATTTGAATAACTTAGGATTCTCGCTCACATTTTCATAAGCCATTTAGGACCATTAAAGTTAGCTTATTCTGTACCATTAGTTTGTAGCAAGTCTCCATGGTGGAATTATTTCCAGAAATAAGCTATCTGATGAAATTCACCAGCTCTAGTTGATTGTTAAAAGTAAGCATGAATGGCAGTGAAAACACCACTGAAAAATGAATACTGAAAATTTCGGTCTTGCCCTATTGTGTTTAGTACTACAGCTCTTTTGGGATGTGATCATCTACTTTAGCAAGGCCACTGCCATTGCTAGGCACTGCTGGGTGGGATAAAGTGAATGGTGTATCTAAGTATCAGTTTCACAACTAGAGCCTTTGGCAGCAACACTGATCAATTTTATCTATTGGTGACCAGCTCAAAGGCTCTAAGAAGGTGTAGAGGACTTGATCACTATAAAATCCTTCTCTCTGTGTGTAGATGGTTATAGGCAAACCACTGTGAAGATGGGCTCAATGGTGGTCCCTCATGCATGTTAAGGTGTTCTAAGTGCTTTACTGAGGGAACTTTAATCCCCCCCATCTTTCAAAGAACATGTGACAAGTCTAAACATGATCTGTTAATGATCTTTTTAACTCTATAGCCCTTAGGTCGGTCTGTCTCAGCAGTGCATCAAAACTGTCTTTCTTCTGATTGATCAGGTGACCGGGCACGCAGGTCCCCTCGGAAACTTCCTACTTCTCTGAAGAAGGAAGAGAAGAAGTGGGTGCCACCTAAGTTCCTGCCACACAAATATGATGTCAAGCTGCAAAATGAAGACAAGGTGAGTTGCCTGTATGAATCGTCTACTACTCAGCATGACAGAAAAGGATGACATAATCCCGATGTGCCATCAAGCAGCAGTGAAGATTCCTTTAACCACATTCAGTATTGTATAGAAATGTTGTCTGAGTGGAGTAATTTAAGGCTTGGTCAGTAAAATGGCTGTTAACTGGCTAATCCCTGATCTGTCTGCCAATTGGTTGATGAAACCTGACCAGAGAGATAAAATGTTTTTATTAACGCTAATGAGAAAAAAAATATAATACAGTACACAGGTTAAGAAAAGTGTCTGTACATGTGGGTATAGTGCTTAGATTATCCCCAAATACAAAGTTTTATTTTAAAAGTCATAAGATACATATAGTACATAATCAGCAATAACCTAAATTTAGGTGAATATATTTAACAATAAGGTTTAGATATTAGGATCCAAGTGTTCAGGTACATCACTGATAAAAAGTTGTACACAATTGTTTCTGGAAAGTAAAATATATCAATGAGTGAGGATTGTCCCTCAGTAACTGAGAATTTAGGGTGGGTCATCCATTTACAATATACAGTCCATTTAGAAAGTATTTTACTTTCCCAACTGCGCTTGTCATTGGCACTCTTGCTCATCCCTCATAGTATTTCTTGTAGAAGTGACCAAGAGTAACTTCTTATATTGTAATTGCATCTGAAGAAGTGGGTTTTTATGCATGAAAGTTTATGTCCAAATAAATCTGTTAGTCTTTAACACTGGACTCCTTGTTTTTGCGGATATAGACTAACACAGTTACCCTTCTGATGTTTATATTTAGTTAACCAGTGATACTTTGAGAGTAACATCATAGCTAATTACACTTCAAGAAGCTCTGTGGTTTGCAGCACTGCTGCATGCTTTCTATCAACTGTTCACTAGGACGATCCTGATAGGAAGGCAGCAGTGACTTCAACTAATAATTACAGCTTGCAGAGTAACTCCCTGATCTCAAAAAGGTTTTGATAAACTAGTGTCTTTTCTTTAATTTTCTTTAACCAAATATTAGTGGTTGGGTGTTGTTGCCAAAACAGCGTAGTAGACTTTGGCAAAGAAGCTGCAACGTAAGTTAGCATTTCAAATACTAGAGTGACAGCTTTTAGCTAATTGAACATCCTACCAACTTCTCTCAACTCTCAGTGCTACAAGTGCTATTTGTTCTAATCTGAGGTTGCAATAGGCAGTGGTCACACAAAGAAAGGGGTGGATGCCTCTTGGTTAAGAAGCGATGTAGTGTACCATATCTGTGCTCTTGTGCTGTGTGGTGTTTGAGAGAATATATAAAAATTGAATGTTACCAATCTATCTTTGTGTGATGTTTCAAAGATTATCAGCAATGTGCCAGCAGATAGCTTAATCCGTACAGAGCGACCACCCAACAAAGAGATCCTGAGGTATTTCATCCGCCATAATGCGCTACGTGCTGGCACAGGCGAGAATTCTCCATGGGTGGTAGAAGATGAATTAGTGAAGAAGTACTCTCTTCCCAGTAAATTTAGTGACTTTCTGCTAGACCCACATAAGGTAAGAACTCTCATTTAAAAATCTGCAGGCTAGGGCTGAGCGTGTGGAAGAGACACTGGCCAAGATTTTCAAGTGAATTATAATTTTTTTTGGAGGCTTCAAACTTGAGACATCTTATAGGGACTTGGTTTTCAGACTGAAAGCCCTGCACTTTCTGAAAATCTGCTCCTTGAGGGCAACTTTAGGTGAGCATCTAAAAATACTAATCTTTGAAAAGACAGGCTGGAATAGGTTTAGCTGGGCTATGGGAGGTCTTAAACCCTCTTAAGGAGTGGAACTAGGTGAGAAGCCCAGAGTCCTGAGGTCATCAGATAGAATTATTTCAAATGAAGCCTGTTGTAAATTGCATTTCTCCTTGCCAATCAGTGGCAATTCTATAAGGACCCCCCACTCTTGGACAAGAAGAAAAATAAGTTTAGTTGGACACAATATTGTCAGCAACAGATCAGTGCAATAAATGTTGCTTTTATCTAGGTGGTCACTCATGACAATTTTAAAAAAAAAAAAAAAAAAAATCCCCATGCCACACAGAAAGCCTACTTGTTTGTGAAACACTGAAGTGTAGAAAATTTGTGTAAAGGAGACCTACAAATACTATTGTAAGGCAATGTGTTTGTTCAGTGAACGTATGGTATTTCATTTAGAGGTTTTTGCTCCTAACAGAAGACACTGAAAATCTAGTGGCACAATTACTGTGATTGTATTTTCTTTGCCTTAAACAAGCAGTGTAAAACCCAACTTTTGAAGCTAACTTGATGTCAGGAGTTTACTATATAGGAGAAAACAATAACCTTTATCCAATTATGTGAATTATTGAATCATTTACCTGTTTGTGGTAGTTTAGAGACTGTAGTTGAGAGATTAAATATTTTGGTTTTGTAACGGTTTCCACAGTCCCTGCAGAATTAATACTTTCATATAGTGTGCTGAATTCACATATCTTAACGTACTTTACAAAGGAAGGCCAGTGTTACCCCTTTTTATAGGTGGGAGATCGAGGTGTATAGGTGAAACGTTTTGCCCATGTATGTTAGCACGTCAGTGGCAGAGTTGAAAATAGGACTTGAATCTCCCAGTCAGGTGCCTTACTTTTGGACCATACTGCCTGTAGAATAGACAGTCTATTCTATTATGTTATCCGTGATGCAGGCTTCCCATCCCCTACCTGAAAGAGTTACTTTTGGCAACCCTGTGGCAATTATCACACTTTATACTGAATATTCCACGTAGTAGTGATAAAAGGGACTTTCAGTATTGAGGTTAAATAAGACTCATCTCTTGCCCCCCCAAAAGGCAAACTCTTTCTCCATTGCCTCAGTATACACTTGCTGGAGCACAGGATCTGCCCTTGGGAGATGTGCATGTTGGGAAAGTCCTGCTTTTTTCCTTTATGGAATAGTTCTAGCATAGTTCAGACTAAGTAAAATTGCACCCTAGAACAAAAAGATTTCCTTACATCTTTCTGCCTGCCTTAGTAGGATGGCTTCGTGCTCTAACAGGAATATTTAGGCTCACATGGAAGTCTGATGTAGATTCATTTAAAGGAAGGATTAATATAAAATCATTAATATGCAGACTGCCTCTTAATTTGCTGTAGTATTTGAGACATTCAGTTACTAAAAATACATAATTAAAAATATTTGCTGACCACCCTTAAATGCTTTAAAGCACCAAAGGAGACCTGCTATCAATGTAAAGAATTTTATTCTATTTGCACTTGCAGTGACTTAGCTACTGCTGCAAGTCTTTGGTAAACAGTGCATTAGCTGTCCCTAGAACAAGAGCCCTGTTTTTAGCCCTGGTCAGCTTGAGATGGTATTGAAGCCTGAGACACCAGTGTTGTGCCTGTACTCCGTCAATGGAGAGCCTACAGTACGCTCTGTTTAACAAGAGTAGCAAAAAACTTGCAAATCTGTTGCAATTGGTTTTACTTTCTGGGGGAGGGAGCCATTGTTACTTTCATCCCATTCACTGCCATGTCTAGTTACTTCCTATTAGGAACCAGTAAAACAATCTGTGGGAGAAGCTGAAAATTGTTTTATATTTCACATGTAATATGAAATATTTTTTCATATTACATATGAATATTTGGGGAGTCTTGACCTTAATCGGGTCCATCTGTTGAAATGTTAGAGAATTTTTGTCATAACAGCCAATTTCTGGTTTCTTAGAATTTGCCAGTAGAAGTTCTAAGAAGGGAAGTAGGGTAGCATACTGTCTGGAGAACTGGCAAGTGAGGGCAGGACATGGGAGCTAAAGTTAAATAATACCGAGAGCTTGACAAAAAAAAATTGTCAACATTTGACTATTCTTACTTCCCAAAAATTTCCCCAATATGGATTTGTTCTTTTCTTGTAAAGAAATGCCTAAACCATATGATGATTTGATGGACAACTTGTTGCCAAATATAGCTATTTTAAAAAAATCAGTTGTCTATAGTTATTCAAGTACAAAAGAGCCTGCAGGGACAATGTTCTCCTCTGGCTTGACTGTTATATCAATGGAATAGAAACTTTTTTGATCACTGGTCCTGGACCAATGCTTGGGGAAAGTTTTTACTAATTATCAGGGAAAGGTTCTTCAGACATTTCCCTTGGTTAGACTGGTTTTATATTGATATCTCTTCTTAAATTCTAGTACATGACTCTCAACCCCTCAACGAAAAGGAAAAGCTCTGGATCACCTGACAGAAAACCCTCCAAGAAGTCCAAAACTGATGGATCTTCACTGGGCCAGCCACTGAGTCCTACGTTGTGGTGTCATGTGCATTTGAAGAAATCTATTATTGGCTCCCCACTAAAAGTGAAGAACTCTAAGAACCCAAAATCCTCAAAAGAGGAGTTGGAGGAGATGATGGAAATAGCATCTCCAGGCAAACTTGGTGCTGACTTCCACATTCCTAAGAGGAGCCGACTAGGAAAGGGCAACGACAAATCCTTAGACAGGAAACAGAAAGGCAAAAGAGTTCTGAATGGGCAGAAGTCCCCTGGGAAATCAAAATCACCCAGAAAAGGTCTGAAGAATCCCAAGATGAAGCTGAAACAAATGACACTACTGGACATGGCAAAAGGCACCCCTAAGGTATCTAGAACTCCCAAGAACTCAGCAGGGACGCCCAAGTCCTCCAGCAAACCCCAGAAACATCTTCCTCCTGCTGCACTCCACCTCATTGCCTATTACAAAGAAAACAAAGACCGGGAGGATAAAAAAAGTGCCCTTTCCTGCATCATCTCCAAAACCGCCCGGCTACTCTCAAATGAGGACCGTGCTCGCCTTCCTGAAGAGTTGCGAGGTATAGTACAGAAACGCTATGAACTCTTAGAGCATAAAAAGAAATGGGCCTCCATGACAGAGGAACAGCGCAAGGAATATCTGAAGAAGAAACGGGAGAAGTTGAAGGAGAAATTAAAGGAGAGAGCAAAAGAACGGAAGGAAAAGGAGATGCAGGAAAAACTGGAAAAGCAGAAGAGGTATGAGGACCAAGATCTTAAAGGAAAGAACTTGCCTGCTTTTAAACTAGTGGATACTCCAGAAGGACTACCCAATACTCTCTTTGGGGATGTGGCCATGGTGGTGGAGTTCCTGAGCTGTTATTCAGGCTTACTGATGCCAGACGCTCAGTATCCCATTACAGCAGTCTCCTTGATGGAGGCTCTGTGTGCAGAGAAAGGGGGCTTTCTCTACTTGAACCGGGTGCTGGTCATTCTTCTGCAGACCCTGCTGCAGGATGAAATTGCTGAAGACTATGCTGAGTTGGGAATGAAACTCTCAGAAATCCCCCTTACATTGCATTCTGTTTCTGAGCTGGTCCGCCTGTGTCTACGCAAGTCAGATGTGCAGGAGGAAAGTGAAGTTTCTGATAATGTAGATGAGAGCAAGGATTCAGCTACCTTTGAGGATAATGAGATACAGGATGAGTTTTTGGAGAAGCTGGAGACATCAGAGTTTTTTGAGCTGACATCTGAGGAGAAACTACAGATAGTCACAGCACTCTGCCACCGAATCCTAATGACGTACTCTGTGCAGGACCACGTGGAAGCAAAGCAGCAGATGTCAGCTGAGCTGTGGAAGGAGCGGCTAGCTGTGCTGAAGGAAGAGAATGACAAGAAAAGAGCAGAAAAGCAGAAACGGAAAGAAATGGAGGCTAAAAACAAAGAGAATGGGAAAGATGAGAATGGGGTGGGAAGGAATGACAAGAAAAAAACTGAGATGGTAAAATCAGAGCAACAGATGGAAATAGAGGCTGAAGATATGATCAGTGCTGTGAAAAGCAGGAGACTTCTTGCCATTCAAGCCAAGAAGGAGAAGGAGCAACAAGAGAGGCAAATGAGAGGTACAGTACTAGAGTACTGGAGTGTATGTGGGAGCAGGGGAATGGGATACAAAAGTAATGTAGAAAATTCAGTTCTCCATTTCCAGTAGTGTTCCCTGGCCATGAGGGATTTTATGGTTGGTGTCGGCTAAGGTCTCTAGTTCTGTTGATTTGAGGCATTGTGCAGCCTGCAGAATTTTCAAAACCACAGCAATGTGGTGCCTTAATATTACTCCAGTAGCTCAAAATTTGGTGTGCTGTCTGTCAGATCCTCTTCTCTTGTTGCCTCTTCAGAACTCCCCCACAAAGTACGTTTCTAGTTCTCGCACATTGGGAGGGTTGGAAAACAGCAAGTCTGTTTTTGGTGAAGAAAAATTCTCTTGTGCTTGCCAAAATCTGGCTCTTTCCAAGAGACGCGGAAGATCTCTGTACATTAGCCAATTCCCAGGAACCTGGTCTGCTAAGTCCCTGCTGCTGCATATGCTATTTTATCAGCAGCAGCCCCTGCCTCACGTGAAAACATGAGGGTGAAGCCTGTAAATTTCCATTTTAAAATTGAAGAACTCATTAAAAAATGCTCACTGGGGTTGGATTTGCGTCAATCAATAGTACCAGCATTTTTCATAGCTGCCATATCTTATGCTGACCACTTCATTACTATTTCAGACTTTCATAGAAACATACACTGAAGTTTTCAAGAAGTGTAGATACGGTGCTGTCAAATGCTTCCTCTCAGAAGAGTGATACTTCCCCTATATGTTGTCAAGAATCAGAGGGGTAGCTGTGTTAGTCTGGAATTGCAGAAGTGACAGAGTCCTGTGGCACCTTAAAGTGCATGCATCCGATGAAGTGGGTATTAGCCCACGGAAGCTTATGCTCTAAAAAAATTTTAGTTAGTCTTTAAGGTGCCACAGGACACTCTGTCACTTCCCCTGTAGGCTCCATTATAGAAAGTGAAGAAGGGGAATGGAGTTTGAGGAATTCACAAGGCCAGGTAGAGAGGCTTGGAAGGGTCACCTTCTTTGAGACCACTTGGCCCAGGCCACCCCTGTGCCTGGATCATAGAAGGAAATGAGAGCGCAGCTGTTAGAATAAAAACTAATGTTTATTTCCTTTTGTTTTATGGCTTAGGTAATAGCAGCTGAACACAGGTGAAAAGAATAAAATTAAGCTCCTGTTCCCTCAAGCACTGATTTTCAAAGGTGTCAGTGATTGTAGTAATCAACCCTCAGTCCCCAGAATCAATCCAGGTGTGGAGGAGCTGTGAACCCTGTTTCATGCAGTTTTTCAGGCATGAGGAGTCTCTGCCCCTCATGTCACTCAGTGGTTCCTCATGTGGGACAAGAACAGGATGAATCAGAAAATGGAACAAAGTATCAAAAATGGGAAATAGTGTAAATATACCATAGACACCATGTATCTGGTCCAGGGAGCTGCGATAGGATGGCCAGATGTCCGGAGGACCTGACAGGGTCTGGCCCAGGGGTGGGCAAAGTACGGCCCGTGGGCCAGATCCGGCCCACGAGACGGTCCTGAGCAGCCTGCCACAGCTCAGCAGAGGAGGCTGCTCTCAGCCCCTCCCCCGCCTTCCCTGCTCTCCCAGAGCCCTAGCGTTGGGCGCCTGAGCTCCGGTGGGGGAGGCTGATCCCAGCGCCTTCTCCCGCTTTCCCGGAGCCTGAGACATGGGCAGCTGAGGCTCCAGGAGAGCGGCAGAGGGCCAGGAACTGTCCCCCCTGCTGGAGGAGCCAATCCCATCCTCCTACCCCAGCGCCTTCCACCGCTCTGACGGAGCCTCCGCGATAAGCGTCTGAGCTCCCGGCAGGGGAGGCTACTCCCGGCCCCTCCCCACTCTCCCCGAGCCTCAGCAGCACGCCGGGAAGGCGCTGGGAGCAGCCTCCCCTGCCAGGAGCTGAGATGTTTGCCATTGAGGCTCCGGCACAGCGGGGGAAGGCGCTGTGGAGGTAAAGGGAGGGGCTCCTCCGGTGGGAGGGGGAACAGCTCTTGCGTTCCCTCCCCCCCCCGCCCCCAGCGGTGCATGCCTGAGCTTCCAGCTGGGGAGGCTGCTCCCGGCCCCTCCCCTGCCTTTCCCGCTCTCCCGAAGCCTCAGCGTGCCACGCAGGGCTGCACGTTCCTCCGGGAGAGCAGTGCGGCCTGTTTAGTTTCAGCCTGGCCACCGGTGTGGTAAGGGGGCTAAGACCTGTGGGAGGGAAGGTTAAGGGACAGTCAGGGGACGGGGCTGTTGGATGGAGTGGAGGTTCTGGGCAGGGGAGGTCAAGGGACAGGGAAAAGAGGGAGGTTGGATAGGACATGGGAGTCCCAGGAGGTTTGTCGGGGTGGGATTGTGGATAGGGGTTGTGGCAGTAGGGATGAAGCAGGGGGAGTTGAGAAGCAGGTAGGGTTCTGAGGGGGCAGTTAGTGTATGGGATCTCTGGAAGGAGCAGTCAGGATAAGGAGCAGAGGGGCTTAGCTAGGGGGTGGAGTCCTGGGGGTGGTGGTTAGGGTGGGGGGTCTTGGAAGGGGGCAATCAGAGGACAAGGAGCAGGGGGGAGTTGGATGGGTCTGGGATTCTGGAGGGGCCATAAAGTGGGAGGGGGTCGCATGGGGCGGGGTCAGGCTGTTTGGGGAGGCACAGCCTTCTCTGACCCGGCCCCCCGTACAGGTTTTCAACCCCAATGTGGGCCTCGGGCCAAAGTGTTTGTCCACCCCTGGTCTGGTCAGATCAAAATCTGATTTCGGCAGGGTAGGGAGGTGCTGGGTCATCACCTGTGCCAGCCCCTACTCAGCCAGGGTCGCCTCCTATCTGCAATGGATGGCTGCAGCTCCCAGCCTAGGCTCCATAGGCAAATACCTCCTGACCAAGGGGAAAGCAGTGAGTGGTGGGCTCTCAGAGGAACAAGGTGGAGGTGCGGGAGGTTCCTGCACTCCTGCTGGTGTGTCCATTTTTTTAAACATTACAAAGTTGGCAACCCTAAGCGGTGCAGGGCATTGTCGGATTGGTGCAGGGAGAGCACACAAAATAGGATTGTCAATGTGGAAACATGGCACTTCTGCAACTTTCTCTAGTTCAGTCGCAACTGTAATTATTTAGTAGGGATGTAGCTAGGGGGAAAGCAGCATTGGTTCTCGGGTAGAAATTTCCTTCACCACCATAAAGGCTAGAAACCTATGGAGAGTTTGTTTTCAATGAAGCTGAGATTCAGCAGCAAATCATACAGCCTACGAAGGCCTGGTCCATATCTGTTGTCATGCCTTGAGATTCTATGCTGTCCCCATAGGAGACCCCTTCTTGTCCTATGGCTTCTGCTGCTACCTCTGCTAATGCCAAACCTGCTTCTCCACTCCCCATTCTTAAACAACCACTCTGATGTCATCTTTTGGTTGTCTCACCACTCGGTAACTGAACTTTCCTCAGAAGTAGCCTTCTGCATCATCCTTGACAACTCCATAGTCCTGTCTACTTGCCTTGCAAGCTCTCTCACCTTCGTAAAGTGCTCTACTCTGCATCCAGCTTTTTGTTAGTCCTGTTGCTGCTGATTTATCACTAAAATCTGTAAAACAAAACGCAGGTGGTGACTTCTGTCACCCGTTTCTGCTGTGGTTGCCCATCTTAGGGTCAGCATCTATAATCAGAGGAGAGGGAATGAAATCTTGTGTCCCATGAGGCTCGTATTCCTTGCTGACTGGTTCAAATCCTCCATTGTGAGGAAGCTGTCAACCAGGAGCCCTCTTTATGCTATGGCTTCAAACACAAAAGAAAAGCCGTTTGTTTGTTTTGTGGATGCTGAGTTTAAAGTAAAAGCTATCTTCCAGTACGACTGTTTTTGGTAAGAACAAGTGTTTCTGTTGCTTGGTATATCCCTCTGTTTTTGAGTAGGAACACTTCCCCCTCCCCCATGTAAAATTTTGTGTTCATTATTAATTCTTAATCTGAAAACCCAGTTATTAAACTGAGCAGTGTGTGAGTTGAGCATGAAAAGGTATCTTGAATAATGATGCACTTCAGATGAAAAAACTCAGCTTAAAAGGAGGAGGAATATGATACATGAATAGAAGTCGAGAGATCCAAGTTCTGTTCTTAGCTCTGCGACAAGTAGTAATCTTATGCAAATCACTTATGGTCTCCATTTCTCAGTCATTAAAATGGGAGTAATATATTCCCTACCTCATAACTGTGTTAAGCTTTACTCTTTATCATTTGTAAAGTGCTTAGGCATAGTGAAGGATGCTGTAGATGTTACTTGCAAATGACTGTTTTGCATTCTAATTTAAATGGCAGATTTCTTTAAAAATGAGTTTCTATGCTTTGAGTAAAGCGATAGAATCTTGGAGACCTCAAAGTGTAGAAACTGCTCTTCCCATATATAGCACTTTCTCTGTCCTTTCTAATCAGTCAGATGTAGGAATTAACAGGACTCAAAAAACTTCTCAGGTATGTACTAGCCAGAGGGCAGAACCTACCAATCATACCTTGATATGGAGAATGAGTTGGGTGCCCACCCAAGAGCTTCCTGGGCAATGCTTTAGTGAGACTTCCAGCACCCATCAAGGCTGCTGGGATTCTTTGGGACAGCACCCCCTCTATGAGGTCCATCTTTTTATTAATATCTGACTGATAAGCACCTCGTAAACTTGCTGCCTTTCCTGTCTTCATCTGACTTCTAGAAGGGAGAGAGCTTCATTTCCGCACCAAATCTATTTCTCTCCTTTACCCACAGAGCATTCTGGCAGCAGCAATGAGAGAGTCTTCCTTCAAAATATGGCTCTCAGCTTTCCCAAACAGCAAAAGATGAAATTGATGTCTCATTTTGGTGTCACTAAGGCCCATATGGTTCTGGGTAGCAGCAGATAAACTGATCAGAATTGTCAGTTGCACTGTGTTAGTTGGGAAAACTCGGAGCGGGGACAGAGGCATTGAAGCTGTCTGCCAGCTCAGGAACCAATTGCATCCACTGGATGTTCAGAAACCATATGGAGGTTTTCTTTGCAATCTTAAGGGCTGGAAATAAATTTTTTTGAAAGCTTAAATTCAGTAGAAATTGATGGTGTAGGTTCTGTCACTAGCCATGACAAACTTCTCGCTTGTCAGTGATGAATGGAGTTTTCAGGCCTTGGTAGTGGTCAAACTATTCAGTGTTCCTAGTCTGGTATCATATCAGCAGTTAGAATTCCCTGGGTTGGCTTCAGTGTTTTGTTGGTTCCATTTTCTCAAGGATTTGAGCCTCTAGTATTAAAGTTCTGAATTTACTTAATTAGACTTTTAGTCATGGATTGTAATATATATTTGTCTTTGTGGTCGAAATTTCAGCCTAATTTTAGGTTAATTTTTGGTTCCCTTTTTCTTAATGCATCTCTTACATAGTGAGGTGGGTCTGTTCTTCAGAAGCAGGTAAAGATGCAGGGGGATATCTGTAAAGTACCTTGAGATCAAAAGAAAAACTCAAATCCCTCTGACCTCAGTTCTTTACCTTCTTGGCAGAAGTTAGTTATTATCCTAATTATGAGATGAATGTCCAAGTAAAGCTCTTGGGTACTGCAGTGAGAGATGTGATTGCAGCGAGGATAGGCATACCCATGCTAGCCTTAGTGTAATTATGTAATATTTAAAGTATTATTAAAGTCCTTCTCTTTGCCTCAGGCCAGCTCACCCTCCTGCTCTGGCTTTGTTCTACGTTCTTGTGGGAGTCTCTCAAACTGAAATTAGCAACGTTTGATCTTGAGGTTTGGGATCTGTCAGATGCTGGACCCTTGGGCAGTTGTGTGGTCTGAAGTGGGAGAAACGCTAGGGGTTTTTCACATGGACAGGGAGGGTCTGTAATAACTGGTGCATACTAGCTAATGTTCACAAGCTACTATGCAATAACTCCCCATGCGGACACTCCCATTGCGCACTGAGTGCCTTTGTGTGCAATAGCTTAATTTACTTTGGAAATGCATTAACAAAAGTTACTGGTAAATTCCTCTTCTTTCTTCACCTAACTAATCAGCAAAATAGAAAACAGCAATATGTGTTGAATCTGATTGCAGTAGTTTTCTTTCAATGTGTTTGGTAATCCCTGCAGTAAAACTGGAGAAAGAAGCAGAGGAGGAGAGAATCCGGAAGCATAAAGCTGCAGCTGAAAAGGCTTTCCAAGATGGGATTGCCAAAGCCAAGCTGGTGATGCGCAGAACGCCAGTAGGAACTGACCGTAATCACAACAGGTAGAATAGCTAACCTTAAATCTTCCCTGTGCTGTACCCTTGTACTGCTTACGGTCCTGTTAGATGATCACCATCTTTCTGTTGGAATAGAATGTTACATAAGAATATTTCATAGATTTGAGATCTTTTGTACCAGTATGCAGTGCACTACTGTGCATTGAGAACTTCCGGGGAAGCCTGATGTAAAGCTAAAATAGAGATGAGACCATCTCCAAACTGCTGTAGTCTGGGAGACCTGTATCTCTGCAGGAAGGATGCATGACTCTCAGTCTAACCCAGTACTTCTCAGGCTACTCAGGCTGGCATCCTTTATTCTAAATCAAAAACTTTTGTGACAACCCATTGCCCCACATTTACAATAAACTAAGAGTTAAAAATGTCAGTGATAACCCCATGTAATTGATTTGTGTTTTGACAGGCTGACAAGAAGTACTTCACTTTGAAACTTTTGCTCCTTCACTCCCCCCCCTCCGCGTTTTTTTTTTTTTTTTTTTTTTTTTTTTTTTTGCTTTAGATTGTAATATAATTTCAATTGCTTTGTCTCTTAATTAGCTTTGTGGCCTGACCCAGTAGTTGAGAAACGGTTGACTAACATTATTAAACTGCTGGCTATAGTAGTTACCGTTATTATCCTGCTCTCATTCAGACTTGGTGTATGGTAGACTCCTTAGAAAGAACAGTAGGCTAGTTTCTTCTTATTGCTCACGTTGCACTTCTGCTGAAGATATAGGTGCAGGCACATATTTTTAAATGCCCGCATACTTGTGTTCTCTCTTCTCATGTGTATGTATACATACAAGGACCGCATGGAAAAAGTATGTATGTATGTATTTTTTCCATGCAGTCCTTGTCCTCCTGTAGTTCCTGAAGTAACGTCTATACTCTTTACAGATATTGGCTGTTTTCAGATGAGGTTCCTGGCTTGTTCATTGAGAAGGGCTGGGTACATGATAGTATAGACTACAGATTCATCCCTCGCCGCCAGAAGAAGGAGGAGGTGGTAGATGATGATGATGATGATGATTACTATCCAATGGGTAAGATCAGCTAATTTCTCTTGCATATCTTTTGTCACTAATGGATCCCCTTTGTTACTAGCTGGGTTGGGAATGGATCGGCGAATAGATAGCCATGTAACCGATCGGTAAAGGTGCTGCTGTTCAAGAGTGTCAGTGTGGATCCCACTGTAAATGTGCATGAGTCTTGTGCGTGAGATTGGAGTCTTTAGAATAGAATTGTCAAGTGTTGTGCTTATGCCTCGTGCTCCTTATTCTCCTGTCTGAGAGGGAGCCATGATCTGTCTTCAGTTCCCTCTTAACTCTTGTGGCAGTGAGGTGGAACCTGGCATATGTCCAACCCACTAATTCTTGGCTTTGGTTAAATTTTCTCAAACTCTTCATAAAACCCTCAGTACTTCTCTGATTCACTGACATCAGACTGCTGAGAATGATATTGACTAATCTTGACTGAATAGTCATGTTCAGACACTTCCCCCACCTTCACCCAGGGCTTCTGAACATGCTGGATTCAAAACCTTCAGGCTTCAAGCCCTGCCCATCCTGCAAGGCACTGAATTTATTGAAAAAACAGATGCAGGGAATGAGGGAGCAAGAGTCCCAAATACTGAGCAGATATTTGGTGTGCCTTTAATTTGCCACAAGAACATGTAAGTCGTGAAATGTGTGGTTGAAGCTTCATTTTCTGGAGCAATTTATGAAGATCACCTCAGAGTCTGGAAAGGTTCTTAGTAGCAGATCAGGGACCCCAAAGACCAGTACAGAGGAGATGGCACAGAAAAAAGATTGAGTCTAATTTGAGGAGGAGGCCAAACAGTACTGTAGACACTATCAGCATCTCTGATGCTAAGGTGCAGCTCTGAGAGGGACTGCTGTGAACGTACAACCAGAGACGCTAGGAGGAGCTCAGTGTCTTCCCACAAGGATGGACCCTCCCCCATAAAACCTCGGAATAAAACCACAAAGCCCTTTATGGCGTTTAGATCTAATGATATGGAGGAAACTCTGGCAGAGAGACCCTCCTCCGGCACCAACTCTAGCTCTGGCAATGCATCCCTCGGTGGCAACACCTACAACTGAAGATGTGTTTCTGGAAGGGCCAGAACTGTGAGAGGAGCTGATGCATGCCCCAGTGACAAGAATTCCATGTACCTCAGCACCACCCTTAAATGAGGTCAATTCCTGCTCTCCATCAAACATGTTCTCACTGCCTTCAAGCAGAGAACCCTCTACTTGGAGATCTGTGGTTAACACCACAAAGGCATGTCATCTCTCTCTACGGTTCTCAACTGCTGACTCTTGTGAGGAATGGCATTAGACTAGCTAGTATCAAATAGGTCCACTATGCCCTTCTGTCATATCACCATGGCCCTATTGGTCTTAATGTGGTCCATCATCACACTGATCTCCATGCTATTTGAGGAAGAGATCACTCTTGCCACTAGCATGACTGGTCAGACTGCCTTTGCCAGACTATAAGGAAGACAGAAATGGGGGCAGAGCAGCAAGAAGTCCTATGTCATCACCAAAAGACATCTCATCTTTATCACCTGGTGAGGTGATATCCTCGGAACTGATATTGGAACCCCATTACTTCAGGTAATTCCAAGAGCAGCTATGAGAATTACTTAGATCCTGGAGAGACAGACAGTGATCATATTGAAAAAATATAAGTTGATATTTTGACAACTCTCAGTCCAGCCATTGTCGCCTTCCTCATAAATGACCAGGCTAAGGCCCTGTGGCAGATGCCTGCCACAGTAACACCCATTGTAAAATGGGTAGAGAAACAGTACCCAATACCTCAGACAGGGTTTGAATACTTCTTTACCTGCCCTAAACAGGGCTCCTTATTTGTCTCAAAGGTACAGAAAAAATCTATAGCAAAATGGAATGCCCCTAAAGACAAGGACCCCAAAAAGGCTCTACCTACCTACTCCTCTGCTTTTCAGCAACTGCAAGAGGCAAATAACTTTTTGAGCTAGGATAGAGTGACACCCTTTCTCTTTCTACATGCATCTGATGAAGTGGGTCTTAGCTCACAAAAGCTTATGATCCCTAAGATCTGTTCGTCTCTAAGGTGCTACAAGACTTTGTCGCTTTTGCAGATCCAAACTAACACAGCTACCCCTCTGATACTAGCCCTTTCTCTTGAAACTCCCATGTGACAGGAAGGCACCTAGGGAAGTAAAAAAAAGTAGGCCAGTTGGTGGCAATTGACACTTCCAACACTACGGCCATGGCAGTGACAACGCACAGAATATCCTGACTCCAAGTATTGAGCATCCCTCTAGAGGTACAAGGTATGACTGGGGACCAGCCCTTTGAAAGCATTGAGTTTAGGGAGCAAACAGACAGCTCTTCACACTCATTGGAAGACTCAAAGGTCCTTGGGGATTGTCACCTGAGCCTCATACTGTAAGCCATACCATCCTCAATCCTAGTCAAGACAACACACCATGCTGTCACTCCCAGCAACCTGAGTGCCATGCCAATAAAAAGCTAAAGCAGGGGTGGGCAAACTGCAGCCCATGGGCCACATGTGGCCCGCTGGCCATTTTTATCCAGCCCGCGGGGGCGCGGTGCTGGTGGTCCCCTGCTCCCCAGCCAGGGCGCCGCGCAGCCCCGCACTCCCGGGCGGGCCGAGCACAGGGAGTTGCAGAGCTCTGAGCTGGGGGCGGGCCAAGCGCGGCTCGCCAGCGGGGCCCCGAGCCAGGAAGCCGGGCGCAGTACGACTCACCAGCAGGGCCCTGCACTGGGCCGCTGGGCGGGGCAAGGCGTCGGGTGCAACACCGCCCCCTGCGGGGCCCTGAGCCGCCGAGTAGATTGGGGCGCAGCGCTGCTTCCCGTGGGGCCCCAGGTCGGGCGCAGAGCAGGGCCCCGCATAGAGCCGCCGAGTAGATTGGGGCTCAGTGCCGCTCCCCGCGGGGCTCCGAGCCGGGTGGAGCGCCACGAGCCGTGGGGCCCTGCGCTGGCTGGAGTGCCCGGCTGAGCGAGGTAAGAAATGAAGGGGGCTTAGGTGGGGGGGGGGGGGGTTTTGGGGGCCGGGGGTGGGGGGGGGTCAGCCGGGGGAAAAAAGGCCCGGGGGGGCGAGCGGGGGGGGGGCCGGGGGGCGTCTCGGGTGGGGGCAGTCAGGGACAAAGAGCAGGGGGGCTTAGATAGGGTGTAGGTTCCGAGGGGGCAGTTAGAGTTGAGTGGTCTCTGGAGGGGGTGATCAAGAGACAGGGAGAGGAGGGAGGTGGATGGGTTGGGTTTCTGCTGGGGGTAGTTAAGGGGTGGAAAGTGGGTCAGGGTTGGATATGGGGCGGGGCCAGGCTGTTTGGGGAGGCACCATATTCCCTACCCGGCCTTCTGCACAATTTTGAGCTCCCATGTGGCCCTCGGGCCGAAAAGTTTGCCCACCCCTGAACTAAAGTATAATAGGAGTCACCAAACTCCTTCCTTGTCAATGTATTTTGCTCCTGTGGCATGTCAGCAGTTGTCATGCCATCAGAATGATTGTCGGGAGCCTCACCAGATCCAGTTCAGAGAGCATGACTTTCAAAAGCCATCTCACCCCATTCCACCAGGCGTGATCTGCCATAACATTGTACAAATGGGTACTAAAGGCCATTGCCCCGGGCTTCCCTAGCACTCTTCAGAGACCCCTCTCATGAGAGCCTGATACAGGCAGAAGTGGCCTTGCTGCATCATCTAGGAGGCTGAGGAGCTGCCACCAGATTTCAGGAGAAGGGGCTTCTGTTCCCAGTATTTCCTTATCCTGAAGAAGGAAAAGGGAGGGTAGGGGAGTGTCTTTGTTCTGTCTTAGACCTATATACGCCATTTCAGGATGACAACTCTTGACTCTGTCATTCCATATGTTTATGCTCAAGCCTGGTTCATAGCTCTCTACTTGTGTGATGCATCTGCATACTTCTATATCGCTCTTTATCTGGGCCATGGGAAGTACCCAAGATTCCGAGTGGGACCCAACCTTTTACCAATCCAAGGTATTGCCCTTTGGACTCTCCACAACGCAGTGTTCACAAAATCCCAAGCATCAAGAGTCATGGTTCCTCCCACGGTCCTACAAGAACTTGGTGGCTGGACCTGGAGCACATTTTGAAAAGAGGTTCCCTTCTTGACCCCCTTCCCTGTGATGACTCATAGCAGATTACTTAGTTGGGGATTGGTCCTGCTTTGAGCAGGGGGTTGGACTAGATAAACTCCTGAGGTCCCTTCCAATCCTGATGATCTATGATTCTATGCTTCAGGGACATCCGAACCTTCTCTAGATGCAAGGAACATGGTCCCAGTACAATTTGAAGCTGCATATCAATGTCTGGGAACTCAGGGCCATCTGGCTAGCCTATGTGGACAACATGTCCACAGTGAACTATGTAAACAAGCAGGAATGTGCTCTCTTATCTCCTGTGTGGCAAGAAGCCATCAAACTGTGGATCTGGTGGTATCGCCATGGGATAATCCCATTGACTCTGCATATTCTAGAAGCAAGCAACAACTTAGCTTATTATACAGGCATGTGAGTGGGTACTGCAGATTTCCATCATAAAGCCAATATTTCACCAGTTGAGGGCTTTCACGATAGACCCATTTGCCAGGCAGGACAGCACCAAGTGCCCAAACTTCTGCTTCCTGCTCCAGTGGACTCCAGGCCTCCTATACAGCTTTCCTCCAATTACCCTGGTCCCCATGCTATCATCTATTAAGACAAGATTATGCTGATCCTAAATAGCTCTTTACTGGTAAAGGCTATTTTGGCTGTCAGATCTTTCATGCTTCCATTCTGCCTTCTATCAGTCTCTGTCTGCCTGGATGTGAGATCCCAGTTCCACTGCCAGATATTGCAGGGACTGTGGGTCTGGGTGCACCTGACTGCATGGTTTTTGGCTGGCTGAGCATGACAGACTTCTCTGCAGGTTCAAGAAATCCTCCTACAGAGCAGGAACCCATATACTAGGAAGACCTACTTTTCCAAATGGAAAGAGTTGTCCATATGCGTAATCCAATATGATCTGGACCCAGTTGAGGCTGCAGTACCAAAGCTCCTCCACTCCATGCTGCACTTGAAACCAAGTCGATTGGCATTTAATTCTCTCCAAGTCCATCTTGCAGCGGTAACAATGTGTCATACAAGTTGGGGAAGGTATTGTAGTGTGTCTAATATCTTGAGACTGACACAGCTACAGGGACACTTCATGTACATTCCAGTATGGTCATAGTTGTTCTTCTCACTTCAGACAGTACTGAGAGTCCTCCACAGGCTTCCTGCATACTTACCCACTTACCAGAAACTCGACTCCTATGTGGCATCTCAACATTTTTCTCCTGAAACTTACGGAGCCTCCATTTCAATCATTATCAATAGATACATCACTTTCCCATTAAGGTGGACTACTTGTTGTCATCACTTCAGCATGGGTCAGTGAGTTCCATACCCTCATGACTGGTCTTCCATACGAATCCTTTCACAGGACAAAGTTTTTTAAGACTACATCTTAAGCTTATCCTTAAGGTGGTCTCAAGTGTTCAGTCAATTAATTGATCTACCAGTCTTCTATCCAGAGCCACACTCAGCATGCAGAGAGAAGAAGCTATATACTTTGGGTGGTTTTCAGAGCCTTTCTCTGTATTACCTTAGCAGAACCAAACCTTTTATGTATTCTCCTTGTCTTTGTGGCTATAATGACACATCTCATCACAGAGAAGCGAAGTGGATCATGCAGTGTATCTCCACCTTTAATCAGTGAGCCTCTTCCCTCCAAATGTCAACAAACGCTGCCTGTGCTCTCACGGAGTACTTCAGTCTGCTTTGGAAACATGCCAGTCGGAGATTTGCAAAAATAGCAACTCAAGTACATAACCCACTGACTTATTACACATTTCAGTCTTGACATGGCCGGTTGAGAGGGCAGTACTGCGATCTTTATTTGTCTAATGCTGTAGGCACGCCTCATTCCCACCCTCTAGATCATTCTTCTTGCCAGTCACCTACAACGGGATTCACATTGATGTATAACCAAAGAATGATTCGTTATCCTGCAATACACATTTCAAAAAAACAGTGTGGATCCTACAACCTGGCCTCCAGCCACTCTTCTCAGAGTCCTCAGCAGCACGGGCTTTGAATTACAAGGGAACTGAAAGAGGGCCACCATCACCCTTGCCTCGTACAGGAGTATGAGGAGGCACAGGGCTTATGCAGTGCATGAGCACGTACAGGGAGATCCACGCTGACTATAACATAGCTCTCAGAACCACATAGACTATGTCGTAAGTAACCTGCTACATAAAAGTACTCGAACAGAAAAGAAACAAGGTAAAGTTGGGCTGCATCTACCAGGATTCTAAATGAAGCCAGAAATGCGGTTTTGGGCCCTTTCACCAGAGAACCTTTCCTGCGACTGCCCTAACTGAGGAGAACCTCGAGTTACTGCTTTAAGTCTCCATACACAGTTGCCTATTCCAGAGGTCTTCAAGCTTTCCCCCCCCCGCGGCCCCTTTCCACGGACGGGAAAGTCCCTCAGGGTGTATGTCCACTGAAATGCCGCCACAGAAAGCGGAAGTTTCTGCTTTCTGCGGCGGCATTTCGGCAGGACTAAAATAGCCCGCCCAGGAGTTTGGCAGTCTCTCAGGCAGGCTCGGCAGCGGTTCCGAGGTCTCGCACGCCCCCTGGGGTGGGCTCGTGCACCCCAGTCTGAAGACCACTGGCCTATACCAAGGGTGGCCAAACTTACTGACCCTCCAAGGCGCGTGTGGTAATCTTCAGAGGTTCGAGAGCCAGGCATGCCTGCCGGGGCTCAGGGCTTCAGCAAGAGTGGGACTGAAACCCAAGCCCTGGCAGGTGTCCCTCACAGGGCGTGAAGCCCCAAGAACCCCCTCCCGATGGGCAGAAGCCTAAGATCAGCTACCCTGCTGCAGGGCACAAGCCCAGAGCTCCCCCCACCACATCTGTTGAGAAGGGGACCTCTGCAAGCTGTATCTAAGTGTAAGAGAGCTGCATGTGCCTTGCAAGCTGCAGTTTGGCCCCCTTGGCCTATACCCCTCTTGGCTTCTTTTGGTAGCTTGAGCATAAGGATTTGGGACTCCTTAAAATAGCCACAATTGGACAGTCCATTGCCTACTGGCAGCCACTGCGGAAGTGGCTACTTCAGGGCGTCTGGTTCCCTGACGCAAAGCTGGAGAGAATGCTGCCATTTGCCTTCAGGCTAATCAGAGACGGTATCAACTACACTGATGCTGTAAAAGGGGATGGGAGGGCAATACTGAAATTAAGGTGCTCCCATTTCACTGGGAATCCGGTATCCTCTGCCAGCTTCAACGGAATTTCAGTTGTTCAGCACTTCCTTGTTTATGGGTTGGTAGATGCTGGGTTTGCTATGGAAGTGGCTTCTTCCTCTAACAGCAGTGCTTAGCCAGAGGGGCAGTTGTGCAGAGCAATTCTGTCAGTTTCCTCTTGTCCTCCACAAATGAGGGTAGCTATTCCATGGACTCTTCCTTCCCTTAAACGTTCGCTGCTTCATTTCCCTGGGAAACTACTAGAATGAAGATGTGATACATACAAAGAGGACCTAAATTTAATTGGATGGTTTGCTCTTCTTAAAGATTACGTGTAACACCTAAAATCTGATGTAGAGAATTTGTGCCTGACATTGCTGTCTACCATCTAACACCTTTTGTCTAGCAAGTGACATGCAATCCACGTGTTGAAGTGGATTTTCTTACAATAAAGCAGCCCTATGGTATATCTACACTGCAGTAAAAGACCTGTGGCATGACCATGGTTTGTCAAGGTCAGCTGACTTGGGCTCTTGAGCTCAAGGTGTGGGGCTAAAATACATGTTGTACATACTCGGGCTGGAGCCTGGGCTCTGAAACCCTGCAAGAGGGGTGGGTCTCAGAGCCCAGGCTCCAGCGTGAGCCTGGAAGTCTACATGGCAATTGTTAGCCCTGCAGCCCATGCTCTGCAAACCCAAGTCAATTGACCTGGGCTCAGACTCAGTGCTGCAGATATTTTTTATTAGTGTTGCTGTAATCTTTAGATATGTCTAGATAGCAGTGTAAGCCTAATCTCCCTCCTGCGTCCCCTCACCAATTGTGTTAACCTAGGGCTCAAACCTCGGGTCCCTGGACCATGCAGGGCTGGAGAGTCCAAGCCCATGTTAAGCTGGGACATAGGATCCAAGCCTTATTGCTTTCCTATGTGCACACGGCCCCAGCTTGTCTCAGAAGTCTTCTACATATATCTCAGAGTTCTTTGGGGTTACTTCCTGAGTCCTTTCTATGTGGACAATCTGTGGAGCAGTCTATTGCAGTGGAAACCACACCTCCCTTTGCAAAATGTAGAAGCTCAGATGAGCATTAACCTATTGTCTGCTGAACACTGGTCTGCAAGCACGCTACCAGGGAATCTGCAGGATTTTCAATGGAGACCCATCAGAAGAAGCCTTTTGCAAAGAGAGCTGTTTTCTGGTCATAAGAGCACAGCCAGATTTTGGTGCATGCTTCCCAGGCGCCCCTGTGCACACAGCCACAGGGGTGTGGGGCGGGCGCAGAGAGTGGAACAGGGATGAAGCATCTACCCTACAGGAAGGGGGAGCAGCAGAGCTCCTAACTCAGAACAGCCAGGGGAGGGATGATCCCCAACATTCTGGTCACTTCCCCTCCCTGCAGGGCAACCTCTTGGTCTTCGCTCTATTCTCTTGTGCCCTGATCCTTTCTGGGGCTGTGTGTGCATAGGAGCCTAGGCAGTGAGTGGGAGCCAGCCCCAAAACTTCCCCACAGCCTCCCAGGTTCCCTTATCCCTACATCCCTGGGTGTGGTAGAGGCAGGGCTAAGGAAACACCATAAGGTGCTAAGCACACTGGACCCCAAGTCCTGGGAAAGCCCATCACCTCTTTGCAGCTGGCAGCAGCCAGGCTGGCGGGGGGAGAGGTGTGTTTTTCCTCTGAAACCTACATTTTATGTCAAACTTGAAAACCGACAAAAATAAATAAAAAGCCAACTAAACCAAAAGCCCTTCACTGAACATCCCATTTTAAAAATTAAGAATTGCAATGTTTCATTTTAATAGTCTGACAGCTCTGGAGATTGATGTGCTAATTATTCTCACACAGGTGCACCTGGGCGTTTTCCCGCCAATGTGACTTAGCCTAGAGCTGGAGAACCCAGTTCTCAGGTTAGATGGTAGTTCAGTATAAAGCCGCCTTCACCTGCAGTCATGCTACTGAGACAACCACCAAGGGAGCAAAGTATGCAGTTATGTGCTCCTTATGGAATCTGAGTCCAATCAGTAGCACATCACAGTTAGGAAACAAGGTGGGCAGTAGCGTTTTCCCCACAGTGAAACACATTGATAGGGCTAGCGTGTCAGTAGCCACTCTGGGATAGGGGTACTTGGACTTGCATCTGTGCTTTACAATGTGGGCACCAGAGCCCTGAATTTGAGCACAGATCAGAAAATCCTTAACCTGGGGTTAAAATGCTGTGTAGACACTCGGGTTTCGTGACACGGGTCAGCTGACTTGAGTCCCGCTAACCCCAGGCTTACATTGCTGTGTAGACATACCCTTAAGTACCTCTTCTCACCAAAGTTTAACTCCTTTTTTGGCATACATCCCTGTGTGAATGCTGAGACCTTCTGTTGCGAATTCACAAAGATAGGAAGAGAGCATTCCCTGAGACATTTGAGGGTTGGAAATGGAGGAAAATGGCATTAATGGCTTGACTTTTATATATTTCACCTATAAAGCATATAGTCAAGGATTCTGTGTGTGACTAATAGAATTGTTGAATATATTTTCAGAGCATGCACATAAATTCTTGAAATGATTAGATATTTCAGCATAAACATTCACTAACCTTTTGTTTATTTCCGAGGAATTATACACTGGAGTTCAGTTGGAAAGGAAAGACCCTGAGATTTGTATATTGTAAGGGTGGAATGTATTTGTACTTCCAAGCACTAGATGGAGTATCTGATCAATACATAATGAGAAGAGCCTTTTGTAAAATTGTAATAGGTGTTATTTCTAATGTCATTTTCTTGTACTGTGCCTTAAAGCCATAGTGATACCTTTGTAAATACCAGGATAGTAACTGACTGAGGCATATTCACTGATTTAGTTTCTTTATGGAAAGCAATTTATAGGTCTCCTTGGCCAAATATGTGAAGAGGCTTACTGAGCAATTTGGGCTCCTTTTCTGTCTTACTACCCCACCAGCAGTCTGATATAACCATTTTAACTAGTTAGTATAGCTTTGCAAAGTAAAAAGTTGACCACTAATGAGATTGCATTTTAATTTTTATGTGAATCTTTTACAGATAAGCGAAAGAACATGGCTGCAGGTGGCAGAGTGAACACTCATCATAGATCCATGCATGTTACAGACATTCCGATAGAGACCACTGTACCCAAACAGGGACAGAACTTATGGTAATATGCTTTCTCATAGCTGCACTTCTGTGCTCATAATCAGACAACTGAGTTCAGTATTAAATTTGCTGGAATATTTAGTGTGGTCCCAGAAATGAGGTATCTCAACTTCATAAGAGACATGGGGTTCTGATCCACCTTGGTGTGTTAAAAAGCCCAGTATGAAAGGGAGCTGTAGATCATTTTTAGTGGAAAAAATTGAAGTGTGGAAAGTTAAATGAACATCTTTAAGGATGTGACCATTCCATTTTGTTTCACAGACTCTGTGTATTGTGGTTCTGTAGTGAAGATAGACACAATAGGAGTATTCAGTAATATTTTTGTGTTTTATTCTTAATTTATGATGGTCTCTTTGTAATAACCATGTGATTATAGCTATTCCTTTTTTCAGTTGTCCTGTTCAGTTGCTGAATTAGTTTGGTAGCCTCCCAATCCTATACTTTGGAAGTGTAACATGTGGTACTAGTAATTGTGGGTAACAGACAGATGACCCAAGAGGTAATAAGACTTTCTAGCAGCAGCAAGTCAATGTTAGATTTAGCCAAGATAAAGTGATTTAAAAATCAGTAGATTTTTTAAAAAAACAGACTTAAATAGCTGTGGGGTTGTTTTTGTTAATTTTATGTGATTCTCATTCTATGGTACAACAGCCAAAACATTTATTCTGGTCCATTAAGAACATGTCTGTCTACCTACAGTTCTAATCCTGTCTTTAATACCATGCACATGACTTCATTTAAGAAGTGACTTTGTTTGAATTATAATAGCCTGTGTGGCTCCCACTTGTGGTACATGTGAGATTGGAGTCTTTTGATCTAGTGTAGACACAATACATCGATCCCCGAGTGTGCTCCCTGTTGACTCCTATATTCCATCTCCGCAAGAGGAGGAAGCAGAGTTGACAGGGGAGTGGCAGTGGTTCACATGCTCAGGGTTCAGCTGATTGCCATATTTGGGTCTGGGAAGGAATTTTCCTCCAGGGCAGATTGGCAGAGGCCCTGGAGGTTTTTCGCCTTCCTCTGCAACAAGGGGCATGGGTCACTTGCTGGAGGATTCTCTGTACCTTGAAGTCCTTAAACCAACATTTGAGGACTTCAATAGCGTAAATATAGGCGAGAGGTATGTTGCAGGAATGGATGGGCAAAATTCTGTGGCCTGCTTTGTGCAGGAGATCAGACTAGATGATCATAATGATCCATTCTGACATTAAAGTCTATGACTCGCCACCTATTTGCGTAGGTTAAGTTGCGTATCTTAGGTTGACAACCCCTCCTCCCGAGTGTAGACCAGGCCCAACAGAGACTGTTGGGGCCATGCTTATGCCCATCCACTGTCCTACAGTGAAGGCACATAGAGCAGAGTGGCCCCAACTGCCTGTTAGTTCCCTGTTGGTACTGGTGGCAGAGAGAGAGAACATTGTGGTCTCTACCTCCCGCCCACTGGCACCCTTTAATTGAAACACTTCATAAACATTAATTACTATAACTAGTTTACTCACTTAGTTTATGGACACTTTCCTGTCCTGTTGGAAGCCCCTTTATTTTTTATATTTTCTTTCCTTCGTATGATTACTACTTATCATCAAGGTGCTATTCCACCAAATGGTCGAGGCTAACCTCTGTCTGCCAGCTGTGCCTGTCTTGTGACAGGCTTATTCCATCAATTGCTCTGTAGGCTGGTCTTCTCCATGAGAACTGACAGCTTCAAAGTCATTGATGGCTCAAGTTCTACTTACTGGAGCAATCCATGAGGAGAGGTATCAGGTTCAGAAAGATGCTCCTCCGAATCCATAAAGGGTCTCTCCTTCCAGAGATCCCACTCCTTCAGCACCCCTATTAGTAGGGACTGTACCTTGAAGGCGACCATCACTAATACAGAGAGAGGATCTCAGCTGACTTAGTCCTCCAATAGAGCTTGGTGCCAAAGCCTGCACCAAGGGCTCTTGCATAACTTAAGTCGTTATGGGATAAGAGGAAAGATCCTTTTATGGGTTGAGAACTGGTTAAAAGACAGGAAACAAAGGGTAGGAATACATGGTAAATTTTCAGGATGGAGAAGGGTCACTAGTGGTGTTTCCCAAGAATCAGTCCTAGGACCATTTCTGTTCAGCTTATTCATCAATGATCTGGAGAAAGGGGTAAACAGTGAGGTGGCAAAGTTTGCAGATGATACTAAACTGCTCAAGATAGTTAAGAACAAAGCAGACTGTGAGGAATTTCAAAAATCTCACAAAACTAAGTGATCTGGCAATAAAATGGCAAATGAAATTTCATGTGGATAAATGCAAAGTAATGCACATTGGGAAAAAATAACCCCAACTATACATACAATATGATGGGGGGCTAATTTAGCTACAACTAATAAGGAAAAAGATCTTGGAGTCATCGTGGATAGTTCTCTAAAGACATCCACACAGTGTGCAGCAGCAGTCAAAAAAGCAAACAATGTTAGGAATCATTAATAAAGGGATAGAGAATAAGATGGAGAATATCTTACTGCCCTTATACAAATCCATGGTGCGCCCACATCTTGAATACTGTGTACAGATGTCGTCTACTCACCTCAAAAAGGATAGACTGGCATTAGAAAAAGTTCAGAGAAGGGGACCTAAAATGATTAGGGGTTTGGAATGGGTCCCATTATAAGGAGAGATTAAAAAGACTAGGACTTTTCATCTTGGAAAAGAGGAGACTAAAGGGGGATATGATGGAGGTATATAAAATTATGAGTGCTGTGGAGAAAGTGAATAAGGAAAAGTTATTTACTTGTTCCCATAACATAAGAACTAGGGGCCAACAAATGAAATTAATGGGCAGCAGGTTTAAAACAAATAAAAGGAAGTTCTTCTTCACACAGCGCATGGTCAGCCTGTGGAACTCCTTGCTTGAGGAGGTTGTGAAGGCTAGGAATATAATAGGTTTAAAAGAGAACTGGATAAATTTATAGAGGTTAAGTTCATTAATGGCTATTAGCCAGGGTGCGTGAGGAATGGTGTCCCTAGCTGCTGTTTGTCAGAGGAGGGTGATGGATGACAGGAAAGAGATCACTTGATCATTACCTGTTAGGTTCACTCACTCCGGGGCACCTGGCATTGGCCACTGTCGGTAGACAGGATACTGGGCTGAATGGACCTTTAGTCTGACCCAGTGCGGCCATTCTTACGTTTCTGCTATTGTTTGCTTACATTGAGGTAAGGCAGATCTGAGCTGCTCTTGAAGGGCAACTCAAACTACTAATCTCCTTTCCCAGAATGGGTGAGGTGAAAGAAATGAGGAATTATGGCCCTCCTGTCTCCTCTGAACCATGAGCACAGAGGCATGATTGCCCTGGAGAGGTTAGTGGAAGGCTGATTCTTTGTCTCAACTGGCTGCAAGTGGAACTAAATCTGTGTAGACACAGAAGCCCAGTACTGGAGCCCCCAACCTCCCTACCAGTCCTATTATCATACAGAAATCCTTAACAGTACTTGCAAATCTGTTACAAATTAATGACATTGAGCCCCTGGCACTGTCCTCTGTACTAATACCACCAACACCCGGAAGAATTATGCCCTCAGTACGGGTATTCTTCTGCACTGCATCACCTGTAGAACAGAGCTCCTCCTCCTCCTCTTCCTCCTCCTTCACTCTCTCACTCTTTCTCCAGAATCAGGTAGAGACCCTTCCTAGACATAGTCCCTCTTTTCATCTCTCCAAGGATTCCTTGAGTTAAGCAACTCCCAGATCATCCTCTGTCACCAGCAGACTTAAGGGCTGCCCAGACATCTGCAGCAAAACATCCTCGTGTCTCTTGTCAGACATCACTTTGAGCCATAGAACTTTCTCAGTCTTATCCATTTGGCTTTTTCACCCTGGTCTTATTGGGCATTCTGGTCCCACTTCTGTAGGAGATACTGCTGTCCCTCTTGCTTCTATAAATGACCTAGGGTCCACTGCACCAGTTTGGTCCATGACTAGACCACTCAGTGAAGTAGACTTCAAAAAGAGAACGAGAGAATGTGAGGAAGGAGGCAGAGGCTCAGGAGGAAGATTGGAAGGAGAGGACTCCAAGATCGCAAGAGACTCCTCTAAACCCTTTTTCTCCTCCGTCCCTACATGAGGAGATGGTGACATCTGCTCTAATAGCAGCTCCTAGAAGGACCTGTTGTTGTCAGGAGTTGCTGTGAAGGGTAGCAGATAATCTGGACATTACAAATATGTATTGCATAGCACAGCAATTTCATCTTCTGTCCTGTATAGTCCATAACTGATTTTATTACATCCTAGTTTATGGCATAGCCATTGATGCTCACAAACTCATTACTGCAAGGTTTACTCCCTTTACAAATGCAGAGATTACCAGCTGCCCATGGATGAAACGAGAAGCTGGACATGAGCCAACAGTGCGTCTTTGTTGCCAAGAAGGCTAATGGCATTTTGGGCTGTATAAGTAGGGGCATTGCCAGCAGGTCAAGGGATGTGATCGTTCCCCTCTATTTGACATTGGTGAGGCCTCATCTGGAGTACTGTTTTGGGGCTCACACTATAAAAAAGATGTGGAAAAATTGGAAAGAGTCCAGTGGAGGGCAATAAAAATGATTAGGGGCCTGGAGCACATGCCTTATGAGGAGAGGCTGAGGGAACTGGGATTGTTTAGTCTACAGAAGAGAAGAATGAGGGGAGATTTGATAGCTGCTTTCAACTACCTGAAAGGAGGTTCCAAAGAAGATGGATCTAGACTGTTCTCAGTGGTACCAGATGACAGAACAAGGAGTAATGGTCTCAAATTGCAGTGGGGGAGATTTACATTGGATATTAGGAAAAACTTTTTCACTAGGAGAGTGGTGAGGCACTGGAATGGGTTACCTAGGGAGGTGGTAGAATCTCCTTCCTTAGAGGTTTTTAAGGTCAGGCTTGACAAAGCCCTGGCTGGGATGATTTAGTTAGGATTAGTCCTGCTTTAAGCAGGGGATTGGACTAGATGACCTCCTGAGGTCCCTTCCAATCCTGATATTTTATGATGGCAATAATTCCGGAAGCTCCTGCAGAGCTTTGAAAACTTGTGACGATCGGGGGAGGTCCCAGACTGTTGGAAAAAGGGAAATATAGTGCCCATCTTTAAAAGAGGGAAGAAGAAGAATCCTGGGAACTACAGATCAGTCAGCCTCACCTCGGTCCCTCGACAAATCATGGAGCAGGCCCTCAAGGAATCCATTTTTGAAGCACTTGGAGGAGAGGAAGGTGACAGAAACAGTCAACATGGGTTCACCAAGGGCAAGTCATCCCTGACCAATCTGATTGCTGTCTATGATGAGATAGCTGGCTCTGTGGATGAGGGGAAAGCAGTGGATGCGATGTATCTTCACTTTAGCAAAGCTTTTGATACAGTCTCCCACAGTATCCTTGCCAGCAAGTTAAAAAGGTATGGATTGGATGAATGGACTATAAGGTGGGTAGAAAGCTGGCTAGATTGTCAGACTCAACGGATAGTGATCTACACCTTGATCTTTAGTTGGCAGCCGGTATCAAGCGGAGTGACGCAGGGCCGGTTTTGTTCAGTATCTTCATTAATGATCTGGATGATGGGATGGATTGCACCCTCAGCAAGTTTGCAGATGACACTAAGCTCAGGGAGAGAGGCAGATATTTTGGAAGGCAGGGACAGGGTCCAAAGTGACCTAGACAAATTGGGGGATTAGGCCAAAAGAAATCTGATGAGGTTCAAGTGCAGAGTCCTGCACTTAGAACGGAAGAATCCCATGCTCTGCTACAGGCTGGGGACTGACAGTTCTGCAGAAAAGGACCTGAGGATTAAAGTGGATGAGAAGCTGGAAATGAGTCAACAGTGTGCCCTTGTTGCCACGAAGGCTAACTGCATATTGGGCTGCATTAGTAGGAGCATTGCCAGCAAATGGAAGGAAGTGGATTATTCCCCTCAGTTCAGCCTTGGTGAAGTCACCTCTGCAGTATTGCTTCCAGTTTTGGACTCCCCACTACAGAAAGGATGTGGACAAATTAGAGAGTGTCCAGCGGAGGGCAATGAAAATTAGGGGCCTGGAGCACATGACTCATGAGAAGACTGAAGGAACTGGGTTTGTTAGTCTGCAGAAGAGAAGAGTAAGGCGGGATTTGATAGCTGCTTTCAACTACCTGAAGGGGGGTTCCAAAGAGGATGGAGCTCGGCTGTTCTCGGTGGTGGCAGATGACAGAACAAGGAGCAATGGTGTCAAGTTGCAGTGAGGGAGGTATAAGGTAGATATTAGGAAACCCTATTCACTAGGAGGGTGGTGAAGCACTGGAATGGGGAGGTGGTGAAATCTCCATCCTTAAAGGTTTTGAAGGCCCGGCTTGACAAAGCTCTGGCTGGGATGATTTAATTGGAGTTGGTCCTGCAGGGGTTGGACTAGAACCTCCTGAGGTCCCTTCCAACCTTAATGTTCTGTGATTCTATGAAAGCTCCCATACCTCATGAGCTCCATAAGAGCTCCCTGAACAGAGGATCTCGTAGCAGGCCAGCAGATCTGACAACCCATCATCCCTTCAGAGGTTGTGGGGTATTGGAACATTGTGAAATTACGATTAAAAATAGATTAATTGACCTTTAGTGCCAGGCATTAGATTTCAACTACTTGTAAACTGTACTCAGTAGCAAAATGCTTTTTATTACTCAATATTTTTTAGGGTGCCATGGAACCTCTTGTTTAATTCACTTAAAATTTGATAGAAAAGTTCTACCTCTGCTCCAGGCTTAATTTACTGATATTAAGGCAGATACTCCTTTATTTGTGTAGTTGCAAGGGAGTGCCAACATTGGGCTTAAATTGGAAATAGTTATGCATCTTCGACTATGGAATGGCTAGTACTGCTCCATAACTGTTCTAGTCAGCCAACTGAATATTCCACGCTTGTTTCCCTTTGTTATGTGTAAATGTAAGAGATACTGGTGGACCACTAGAAAGACGCTGTTACAGCACCTCTTGGAATAAGACGGTATTTGCTCGGGGAGGGGGGCAGTGTTTTTATGTATTTATTTTATTTGTATTTTTAAAAGAATAACTAAATTTGTTGAATATAAAATCCAGGGAAAAAATAAAAAACCAGTTTTTGAAAATTTGAGCCTGCTAGTTTTAGTGACTTTTTTGACTCATTCTACAGAATAAGTTAATCCAATAAAACGAATGCGACTTACTGTGACAAAAATAAGAACTAAAGAGAAGAATGGCTTTGTATCTTACAGTTCAAGGTGTTTCATCTGTGTGGGTGTGCCTGAGATGTAAATCTTTTGACCAAAACTGTCTGCTGGGCCCGTGCCTGTGCCCTGCATGTCTTAATGCTTCCCACACCAAAACCCAAAGGTATATAGGACTGAGCAGACCAACTGCCTCTCAGTTCTCTCACTACTCCAGACTCCTAGCAGAGAAGTACTCTGAAGGAGCAGGGACAGGGGGTGGGTAATGGGATCTATACAAACAAAACATGAAAGAATTAGTTACTGTAAGGTAAAGTAAGCATTCCTTCTTCTGAATCTTTCTGTGCAGATACCACTTATGGCGACTAGCTAGTGATTCCCATATTGAACAGGAAGGGTCTACTCTAAGGAGTCCTAACTATACCTACAGTGGTGTGACAATGATACGAGATTCGAGAAAATGCTGTGATTTGGACATGTTGTGTGAGTGTCTAAAAACTGCATTTTCTAGAGAAGCTCCTGACTGGATACCACCTCATGGAGAATGGAAAAGAAGGGACAATGAACTACATAAGAAAACTATTGAGAAAAGTGTTGCAGTCTTGGAAATTGACTACAATGAGCAAAAAATGTGTCACTAGACAGATAGCAGTGAAAAGACTAGGTTGCTTCATGTGTGACAAGGCATGGAAGCATGTAAACTAAGCTACACTAGCTAGCTAAGAATTGCCGAACAGCTCTCTGAAATTTGGTATCAAATCTAGACTCCACATCTGATGTGTAATGCTCGGCATTGTTACATAGCCGTGTATTGTTTACCAACCGTGCTATGGTAAAGGCGTGGACTGAACTCCAAGTGGTGGGCCTGCAAAGGTCTGATATAGGAATATTTCTCAGGCATGCTGGGGTGATTGCCTGGGTGTGACAAGCAGGGGGAAGGGTGGACATGATCTCAAAAGTTTCACTGCGGGGAGGGGAGGCTTTTCTGAAGGGAGATCTCTGGAGCTGTAACCTGAGATGAGAAAGGGGAGGGGAGTTGACACCTACCTGGGAAGTGAGCAAAGGAAGGCAGACGGGTGGAGGGTTTGAAATCAGGTAGAAGCGGTCTGGGAAAGGCAGGTGGGGATCCCGGATTCGGGGTCTCATCTCCCTGCCCCCCAGCAGGGCCTGACTAAGGGAGTCTGTTTGTACTGATAAGCTCGGAGTTGGACTGTGTTCCTGGCATCTCCAATAAACCTTCTGATCTACTGGCTGGCTAAGAATCACTGGGAATCCCAGGAAGTGGGGGGGGGGTGGGGG
This sequence comes from Dermatemys mawii, assembly GCA_007922305.1. Classification (NCBI taxonomy): domain Eukaryota; kingdom Metazoa; phylum Chordata; order Testudines; family Dermatemydidae; genus Dermatemys; species Dermatemys mawii. Next base: position 230,762 of record ML677537.1, on the reverse strand, counting down.
GAACGGGACTCCGCCACCCACCGTGTCACTGGGCCCTATGCCTAAAGGAAGGGGCATACATGCTAGTTGGTAACAAGCTGTGATGCACTGAGTAATCTACTTGCATAGTCTCTGGAGACAGATGACCTGACCTGTTACAGCCTTCCCCAAGGTCACAGACAACCAAATTATTTCTCAAATGGCTCTGTCCTGTTTAAGAACTAAAGAAGGGTTTAGAAACATCCCAAGTATGCAGCTTGGGTTCTCCCAGGTTAGGTTAGGGTTAGGGGAAGAAGACAGGGTGGTTGATTTGTTTAGTTTAAGTGGGGAAAAAAATCGGACAACACTTTATAGGAGACTTAGGGTGAGGTCTCGGCACTATCTGTGTTGAGGAGACTGTCATTAGCATCAAATCTCACAAACACCTTGCTGAGGAGATAACTACCTTTCATTGCTTGGAGAGCAAGATAAGGGAGACAGCACTTGGCTGAGGGTTAAGAGGGGATTCCCTAAGATTAATTAGTTCTACATTCAAATTCCCTGATGGGGGAGGCAGGGTAGATACATATGAACACAAACCTACTGCCTTAAAAATATACAGTTATTTTTACTTAAATAAAATGATACCCCCCACTTGTCTTTTTTTCTCCATCCTAGATTTAGCAAATAGGGGGGAACTTGAATGATTTATCACTTTGCCTGGTGGGGATTGGGCCATAGTTCACAAATACCTGTAAGGCAGGGAGTGGGGCTGACCATTTCAGAGGAGGCTTTTATGCTACCTGTTAAGGCAGCAGAGCTGGTGTCAGTGCTTGTTATGTCTTTCAGGTTTCTCTGTGATAGTCAGAAGGAACTGGATGAGCTGCTGGATTGCCTGCACCCCCAGGGAATAAGAGAGAGCCAGCTGAAGGAGCGGCTGCAGAAAAGGTGAGGCCACTATTTCTCCTTTGCGTACCCATTGCATTCTGGGTGCATTCTGTTCAAGGTAAACCATCCTGCTACCAGCATGGGTGCACAAAGTGAAGCTATGATTGTGTGCGTATGAAGCAGGGGCCTCAAACACGTGGCCCACAGGCCACCTGCGGGATTATTTCCTGCAGTCCGCCAAGCTCCCTGTTCCTCCTCTCCCCAGTGCACCACGTCCCCGTTCCGCTTATCTTAGGCGCTTCCCTCTGCCAAACAGCTGTTTGGTGGCCCTTAGCATTTTCCAGCAGGGAAGAGGAGGAGTGGGGAGCCGCGTAGTCAGGGGAGTAGGCGTGGGGCAGGGAAGGGGTAGGAAGAGGTGGAGCCTCATGGAAGGGGTGGAGTGGGGATGGGGCTGGGGGCAGCAGGGGATGGAGCCAGTGATGTGGCCCTTGGGCCAATGTACTAGTCCACATATGGCCCTCCTGGCGATTCGAGTTTGAGATCTCTGGTATAAAGGAAGGGGATTGGAAGAGTTGCTGCTTTTCTTTTCAGGAACATATTGCGAGTTCTCCATCAGCAGAAGTCTGAGCCACCAAGTCACCTTGTCAGCTCTTAAACTGCTGCAGTCATAGCTGAAAATAAGGGCACTGTTCCTCAGTGGCTGGGCTAGAGCATGCTGTTGAAAACTGGTACTTCTGTACAGGTGTAATTGATGGAGTGTGCACATTAAACTTGGGCTTGTGCTGTTCCCTTCATCACACTCCAGCCATTACTGACTGCATTGTGTGTAGTTGCCTGCAACTATTCAAAAAGTTGTCTCTTGTTTTCTCCAGGTATCAGGACATCACACATTCAATCCACTTGGCTCGGAAACAAAACCTGGGCCTGAAGTCCTGTGATGGCAATCAAGAGCTGCTCAACTTCCTCCGTAGCGATCTTATTGAGGTGGCCACTCGGCTACAGAAAGGAGGGCTGGGATATGTTGAAGATACTTCAGAGTTTGAAGCCAGGGTGAGGGAACACAGGAATTAAACTTATGCCCTGTAGTAGCTCTGAAGGTGAAAAACTAGGACAAAGTTCTGGCACACTAGGGCTTGTAGCATTATGGGTTCCTGCTCTTAAGTATTCCCTTGAGCAAATAGCTCTAGAAATTCAGCTGTGACTTACCCTTTTGTGTATTGTATTTCCATAGTGGTATTCCTAAATGCATCACCAACCTCTAGGTAAGAGCTGGTAGCTCAAGTTTCTCTACTTAAGTGCCATCTTAACAGTTTTGCTGGATCTCCAGCCTCAACCTTAAATCAATTGATTTCCAACAACTTTGGGTGGCTTTTTAAAGGAGAGTTTTTTAGGGGAGTTCTCAGCAGTGGTTTTAACTTTTCTGTCTGTACTGGCAGGTGTTTGTGGTGAAATCTTACTGCAGGATGGCCAAAACAATTAAAAACTGCTCCAAGCCCTAAGGGTGACCCTGAATTGGCAGTTTTCAATTCTTTTGGCTTTCCTATAGCGACAGCTACCAGGATGGATAGAGAAGCTAAATCAGCTGCTGAGAGCTTCTCTGAAAGTCCATAGCCAACTTTTAAAAATATTCACTTTCTTGCCTCTGAATGCTATGGAGTACTTTTGGTCAGGGCGCCTAGGCTGCTGAAGTGCCTAAATGGGTGAACTACTTGAAATCTACTCTGGTGCTTAATTACCATGGTGAGAGGCATTAAAAAATATGGGTTCTGTGTTTTATAGACTGCTTATGCTGTCAGGGTTATCCAGGAAGAGGACCACCTTGAGTTGGGAATCCTACAACCTGTTGTCTGGTGGCAACAGAAATATGCTGATAACTAAGTTGGGGGGCAGATTTTGGACTTACGACATTGTGGTAGTGATTGAGTGTCTACACCAGTGATACTCTGACCAATGGTTCAGGTGCCAAATTAGTGATCAACATTACCCAAAAGAGGCACAGTGATATGAATACACTTTCATTTACTATACTACTATATATTCGTATGTAAACAGTATGATGGGGAAGTATTTAGTTCAATATTCTCACAGCAAAGTGACTTAACCAATTGCAGTTGATAAAATAATACTTAGTATAAACTGGTTAATTGAGGCAATCAGTGTTTTGATGTTGTCATATGCTGCAGAGAAATGCATTGAAGAGCTACTTGTGGCTTGAGAGTCTCAGTATCAGTGGTCTACACTTGCAGAACTAGCCTACTTGGGATGTTGGTTAGGATAAGTTGTCCTATTGTTACGTGTGTTTGTGGTGTTCCCAACAGGTGTGCTCGCTGGAGAGCCTAAAGGATTTTGGGGAATGTGTGATTGCCCTCCAAGCCAGTGTCATTAAGAAGTTCCTACAAGGTTTCATGGCCCCTAAGCAGAAGAGAAGGAAACATCAAGGCGAGGACTCTGTTGCCAAGGTGGAGGAGGTAGATGAAGAGAAGAAAATGGCAGAAGAAGCCAAGGTATTTTTGGTTACTGTAGGATCCATTTCTTTTAAATAGTTCTTTTTTGGGCTTACTCCATCTGGTATGAAGCCCAGTGCCTCCTCTCATCCTGCTGCATTTCAGATTCTGTATGCAATCAAATCAGTATTGTGGGGTGGGTGACTTGCCCCATATGTTCTAAAATGGGTGCTGTCACAATAAAAATCATGTTTCAGAATCCATATTTTATTCCCTCCCTAAAAAGCATTAAACCAATTAGTGCATTTAATTTTCTGGTTCCCATGCCCCTACTGCACTGCTGGTGGGGATTCTAGGTTCCCTGCTCTGTGGGTGGATAAGAACATGAGAGGCCATACTGGGTCAGACCAAAGGTCCATCTAGCCCAGTATCCTGTCTACTGACAGTGGCCAATGCCAGGTGTCCCGGAGTGAGTGAACCTAACAGGTGAGGATCAAGTGATCTCTCTTCTGCCATCCATCACTTTCCTCTGACAAACAGAGGCTAGGGACACCGTTCCTTACCCAGCCTGGCTAATAGCTATTAATGGACTTAACCTCCATGAATTTATCCAGTTCTCTTTTAAACCCTGTTATAGTCCTAGCCTTCACAGCCTCCTCAGGCAAGGAATTCCACAGGTTGACTGTGCACTGTGTGAAGAACTTCTTCCTTTTATTCGTTTTAAACCTGCTGCCCACTAATTTCAATGGATGGCCCCTAGTTCTTCTATTATGGGAACAAGTAAATAACTTTTCTTAATTCACTTCATGCACACCACTCATAATTTTATATACCTCTATCATATTCCCCCTTAGTCTCCTCTTTTCCAAGATGAAAAGTCCTAGCCTCTTTAGTCTCATATGGGACCCGTTCCAAACCCCTAATCATTTGAGTTGCCCTTCTCTGAACCTTTTCTAATGCCGATATATCCTTTTTGAGATGAGGAGACCACATTTCTATGCAGTATTCAAGATGTGGGCACACCATGGATTTGTATAAGGGCAATAAGATATTCTCCGTCTTATTCTCTATCCCTTTTTTAATGATCTTCAAATGACAGCTTCTCGGGGGGTGTTTTAGAAAACGTAATGAAAATGGCACCTGCTCTACTAGCCCTTTCCAAATGGAGGTAACAAGTGCTCTTAATCCCTTCACCTATAGAGAGGGAACTGAGTGGTGCTGAAGTTTCCTGAGGAGTGGGGGTACAGTAGGATAGGTGCTATACAAGGGGACAAGGGAAGAGGTATCCGATAGGCTGGGAGATCCAGAGTTTGCTGAATTGAGGGTTCCATGCAGTTTGACTGGGCAACTGGGAAGATGAGCTGCATCTGCCTGCAACAGAGAAGCTACATTAACAGAAGTGAAGAGGTTGTACTTAAGATGCAGGAGGCCAAGGAGACCTGGGGAGAAGCTGCAGCACCAGCTCTCTCTGTTTGCCTCCCCCATACCTCCTCCCCTCCCCCCCATCCCCAGAGCAATGTAGTGGGAGCACTGCAACCATCTAATCAAAGGAGCTGTTCTGGTGTCTAAAAAGGTCCAACCTGGTGCAGATGTAGTTTTACTACACTGCATCATTTGGGGATGTGTTTCCTATGACTTGCTTTTAAAAGCATTCCATGTTGGCCAAGTCTGCTCCCATTGACGTTACAGAGGCTGTTTGCTGTGTGGCTTTTTTTCTATGTAAACCTACCCCAAACACAGCCATTTTCGACAATGGGTGTCAAGCCAGCCACTAGCAGACATTGGATTTCTCTCACTCCTCCTTCAAGCACTGTCACACAGTACCTCTGTTACCATGAACAGGTTTATGGAGTTCAGCACTTCTCGTAGCAAAACCAGGTGTCTAGCATGCTTTGCTCCAGTGGATGTTGAACTTGATTGACCTGGTCCACACCAGAGCTGGGAATAGAGAAGTTTGACACCCATTGTCAAAACAGACTTATTTTCCTAATGAAACTGAATTTCCTTCAGTGTTGTTGAGACTGCTTAGAACACTAAAACTCCACTCTATAAATAAAGAAACTGGAGCATTGGTTTTCTAAACACAGTTTGGGAATGCATGCGCAGCAGAGTTCAGGTGTGGTTCTTCTAGCACCGCCTAATTTGTCTAGTGTGACTCCTGTTCATATTACCCAGCTGAGCTTAAAGGTGACAGTGCATGGCAATCTAAACCACTCCCTGGAGTTGCAGATCTCTTACAAATAATTCTTTCATTACACTTACTGTCATGCCTGTGTCTTGGCAGCAGATTGATAGGACAGCCAGTAAAGTACCAGTTACATCTGGCTATGCTGGTGGGAGTTTCCTGGCATTGCCTGGTATGTTTAGCATTAAAGTACATTTTCACTTCAATTTATCTGGAATTTGCTTTTTGCCAAACTAGGAAACGCTTTAAGATGAACTTATAAGGATAGTTTTGGTTTCAAATTTAATTATCTGACAAGAAAATGTGACTGCTGCAGCTTGAAACGCAAATGATTGTTACAATTGTAGCACGCCTTCCTCTAAGACAAGCTCCTGCGTGGACCTCAACTTAAATACTGAGTACATCGACTGACTTCCCGAAGGCAGGATGTGAAAACCGGCCTTGGTTTCCATGCAAATGGCCCTGACTAGCAGATGTACCCCTGACTGTACATCAGGGAGAGCATACAGATTTAGCCATGTGCTTTCTGCCTACAGTACAGTATGGGTCACAACTGTGACCAGAATGAGAGGGATGGGCAGATCACTAGCCCTTCTGCTGGTCAGTGATATTTGTATGGGAGCAAGCAGCAGGCCAGTTCTTGCTTTTTAGCCATAGGTGTGGATGCATTAGTCACAAAGGGAATGTCTACACTGCAGTTAGACACCCGTGGCTGGCCCATGCCAGCTGACTTGGGCTGTGGGGCTTTAATTACAGTGTAGAGATTTGGGCTCAGGCCGCCTGAGCTTTGAGATCATCCCACCTTGCAGGATCCTGAGCCCAAATGTCTACACCACAATTAAACAGCCCCTCGAGTCCAAGTCAGCTGGCATGGGCCAATTGTGGGTTTGTAATTGCAGTGTAGACCTACCCTCAATGCAGCCAGTATTTTTACGTGAAGGTTGGCAACAATCAATTAAATCTCTCTTATTCAGATGGGAAGCCTGACAATAGGCTTTCGAGCCTGCTCATTGTCCTTCTTCCAACAGGCTTTTCTTGTCATGCTCTCTTTGTTCTTGATATTTTCCTCTGTTGGTTGACTTGTTGCAGTGGCAGAGTGTTCTCTCCTCTAGCCAGGAGAATGCAAGTAACTTCACTGAATCTCAACTGAGGATAGTTGTTGCTATCCTCACAGGTTAAGCAACAATAAACAGAGCTCCCCTGGAGACTGGTAATGCTAAAATACTCCAGCCTCATAGAGCTTGGGAAGCAGTGTTACAGATCTGGTAAATTCCACAGACTTGGGTAGAAAAATCTGAATAGAATCTGCCAACAGCTTTTGCAAATTTATCTTGGGCCAGTGATCCAGTGTGTTAACAGCAAAAGCCATGGAACAGTTATTTTGGAAAATCAGTTACACAATATGTGAAGCACTTCAACAATGTTCTGCAAAACATGGCGGGATGCCTTACAATCTCTGCACCTTTTTGTGCAGTTTTCCACTAGCCCTAGCGGTGTCTCCTGCTCTAGGTACCATACCAGCAGGCGACAGTGAGGAGGGTACTAGGGTGTTAAAACTGTTTGTGTGGGTTTTTTCCAAGCATCCAGTATACACTGCACTTCCTCAAAGTCAGTGGGAGGGGAATGTTCAGCTCTGCAGAAATCCTGGATTTTGTTTGGCTCCCAAATTACTGTCAGCTGCAGAGTTTAGTTTTCTCCCATCTGACACTTCACTATTTGTTTTTTTCATTTTCCTGGGGTAGAAAAGCATTAACTTGATTCCTATTATGTCCCTGTCAGGACTAGGCTATCACCTCATCATTGTAAAGCAGAGGATTAGCCTTTCAGTTGAACATGCAGTGGCCGTGGATTGCTTTTCTGTTCTAGTGCATTTCCGACTTACTGCAATGTTGTGTTTAAACCTCTAGTGCTGAAATGTAGATTTTATGGGTGGCTTACCATGTGCAGACTCTAGCAGTTGTGGTGGTGCAAATCCAGGTTTTCATGCTATGGTCTAATTTGCAGCTAATGGGAGGCCCTCAAATGTGCTGAAGTTATCGGAACTCGTGAAAATAACTGTTCTTGTATTTGAGGCCTGGAATGCTTTTCCTGTTCAAGCTTTCTGTGGCTGATGTCATTGTCACCCACCTGTCAACTAAACAGCTTTGAGGGCAAACTGTTTAATGGATCTTGCTGACAGACATGAATGCTCTTCAGGTGTCCACTGGAGGGCAGCACAGGCTGTTCTCAGCAGTCATGACCTGAACAATGCCTGCCAGCTGCCTTTTAACTTTCATCCTACTTTTAATGGGGCTAAAATTCTGCCGTTTATTTTCTTTGACTGACAAGTGTTTGGGTTAGACTTTCAAAGTATAGAATGTAGTACAGTCTGTGTAGGTTGTTTCAGTCTGGTCATGAAGCACAAAAGGACCGTAGATGTCTGGCCCCATGAGGCTGGTTAGAGGGTAAGGCTCAAATAGAACTGTGAGGCTGTGTAGAAGGTAGAAAACACAGTAGCTGAATTATGGCTGACTAGGGCTCCAACTAAGATATGTAAAAAGTCTTTAAGTTATAGTGAGCTGTGTTCCTGTGCTTTGATATAAACTTAGTTCTGTCTGCAGGTTGCTTCAGCGGTGGAGAAGTGGAAGACAGCAATCCGGGAGGCCCAGACCTTCTCCCGCATGCACGTGCTGCTTGGGATGCTGGATGCCTGTATCAAATGGGATATGTCTGCAGAGAATGCCAGATGCAAAGTGTGTCGCAAGAAAGGTATGGATTCCAGCCCCAAGCTTGCTTACCAGTGGAGAGTGCTGGTGCCTGTCAGTGCCCTACCTGGGCAGCACACTCCTGTAGTGAGTCACCACCTCCTGCTCTTGGCTGTGCTTTTGTTCTGAACATCAGGATTGACTCATTCAGAAGCAGAAACACAAATGTCACAGGAGCCCCAAGACCAAAAGTCATAGAATCATAGGATATCAGGGTTGAAAGGGACCTCAGGAGGTATCTAGTCCAACCCCCTGCTCAAAGCAGGACCAACCCCAACTAAATCATCCCAGCCAGGGCTTTGTCAAGCCTGACCTTAAAAACCTCTAAGGAAGGAGATTCCACCACCTCCCTAGGTAACCCATTCTAGTGCTTCACCACTCTCCAAGTGAAAAAGTTTTTCCTAATATCCAACCTAGACCTCCCCCTCTTCAACTTGAGACCATTACTCCTTGTTCTGTCATCTGATACCACTGAGAACAGCCGCGCTCCATCCTCTTTGGAACCCCCTTTCAGGTAGTCGAAAAGCAGCTATCAAATCCCCCCACCCCTCGTTTTTCTCTTCTGGAGACTAAACAATCCCAGTTCCCTCAGCCTCTCCTCATAAGTCATGTGCTCCAGCCCCCTAATCATTTTTGTTGCCCTCCACTGGGCTCTTTCCCATTTATCCGCATCCTTCTTTTAGTGTGGGCCCCAAAACTCGACACAGTACTCCAGACGAGGCCTCACCAATGCCGAATAGAGGGGAATGATCACGTCCCTCGATCTGTTGGCAGTACCCCTACTTATACAACCCAAAATGCCATTAGCCTTCTTGGCAACAAGGGCACACTGACTCATATCCAGCTACTTATCCACCGGAAATTAAATGTCTTTATATTAAACTTACAGACTTACAGAACTCTGCAGGACTGTGATCTCCATAGCCTCTCCTGCATGCCAAGATGTTTTCATTGATTCTCTCTGCAGTACACTGAGTCCTCCTTAGCCTTGCATGTCATCAAAGGGCTGTTCCCTGAGTTGTTCTGTGTCCTAAATACTGGATCACCAGGATACAAGTCCTATCCTATGAAAGTGTGTCTTCAGAATAACATACCCTTCTGGGAACGGTCATGCCTTCATTTCATATCCAGAGTGCATGCCATCCTACACAAACCTGGGGCTTACTTGGAGTTTAGCATTTCTGACAGAAATAACTCTCACAAGTATTTGTGGTTAAATGAAACTGTCATATTTCTAAGCCCCCTGCACTGTAACTTGGCTCTGTGATGATAGGTAAAGTTGCTGCATGCTAAGAGCTATTTATATATGCCCTCTGCTAGTGTTCTTCCACTTGGTCGAAGTAGACTGCCTGAAAACAATTCTTGTTTTGTCTGTATTCGTATCACACACTTTCAGGCTTGAATTTTGTAGGAACGTTCCGAGTTGAGCCCATCGCTTGGTTGCTCTGCTACAAGAGGGGCTAATACAACACCCCATTACTAAAGGGAGGAGAACAAGGTGGGATTAAGCTGAGTGAAGCTATCTACGGTCAACCTGTGCTCCGCTCTAGCAAGTGGTTGATAGGGGTGGAAGAGAAGCAGCTGGGAGAGAGCAACTCCTGGCTGTTGCTCTTCATGTGAGGATAGGCAGAGAGATGAGGCCCCATGTCCTCAACTACTACTCTGGCAAATGGAGGAGGAGACTGACCTAGGCCAAAGGAGTCCACTTTCATACCATGTCTTGCATAAAGGGAACTGTCTGTAAATTGGAAGTTATGGGGGTGGGAGTGTAGAGAGAGTCACCAGCAGTCACCTGCCATGATGTGCTCTGAATGGGAGGTGTGTACAGGCAGTGGCCATCTCTCTACCCTTCGAGAAGAGCCTGGCAGCACATAGCACCTCATTGTAACTTTGTCTTGCTTTGCATTTGTGCACTGGAGGGTGCTGAGCGCTCTTGAAGTGCTCATGGGAGGTGGAGGCAGCAGCGGTTCTCTTTCCACACAGACTTTCTCCTACTTTGCCAGGGGCTCATGCTAATGACCTTTGCACTTCTAGGTTAGCCTTTGGGAGCTAAGCATCAGTAGAAAGAGGAAGCTTGGGAGGACTCTATGGGCAAACTTCTGAAGCATTATAAAAACTGTTTTGAAAACTAGGAATACATGTGGCACCTTAGAGACGAACCAGTTTATTTCAGCATAAGCTTTCGTAGGCTATAGCCCAGTTTTGTCCATTGCCAGCAGAGGGTGTTCCAGTTGAGTCAGAGGTGTCCACCTAGGTCCACCTGGCTTGATTGGAGAGAACTAGAATTTCAGGTGTAGGGAGGAGTGTCGTCATGTGAAATTCTTCTTTTTTTACTAACCAGCTGGCTCAAAATCCGTTTTCGCTCAAGTTAGTGAGCAGCAAAGAGGCAGCATTCCTACCTGGGCAATTGCACTGTGTGGCTCAAAGCCAGACCCACCAGGGCTGGGAAACTGCCATAGGCTTTAAAAGACTGCATAACTGTTTGAGGAGTTTGTGTCCCTCCACCTCTGTCCCTTTCTCCATTGTAATGGGAGCTGCTTCTGCCGAGGGTGAGCAGAGCTGTGCTGCTAAACTTCATGCAAGTTCTCCCTTCTCCTAGGTGAGGATGACAAGTTGATCCTGTGTGATGAGTGTAACAAAGCCTTCCACCTGTTTTGTCTGAGACCAGCACTCTACGAGATACCAGATGGCGAGTGGCAGTGCCCAGCTTGCCAGCCCTCTACCGCCAGGCGCAGCTCCCGGGGGAGGTGAGACCCTCCTTTTTCTTAATGCTTTCATTGGAGAGGAATTCTAATCAGGCTCTGAGAACTAAGGAGTCTTTCACAAAGAGACCAAAGCATTAGTCCTTAATCAGTAACTGCTTTTAGAGGAGGGAAATACCTAGATTACCTGATGGCACTTGAACAATAGCGGAGCAATCTTTTCAGGCTGCTCTTACATTAGAGCACCTGTGTTGTAGTGACCCGTGACATTTTGAGGGAATTAAATAAATAACTTCACTGTAGCAGTGGAAAGTCTCTGCAGTAATAAAGGGCTGCTATTAGTTCTGAAACTCACTTGGTGCTTCAGCTCATTTGAGCAATAAGTCTGACTGCTTGCTCAAAGGAACATGCTTCCTAGCACTGCAGTCCTTTCTGTTGTCCAGCTGAGGTGAGCTCTCAGAAGTGGCCTGAACTGACTGCTGTTCCTGTCCATCCAAAAGAGACACGTTGAGCCCATAGTCTGCTACTTAGCAGAGAACAATGTGGAGTATAACTGTTTGTTTAGGCCAGGGGTTGGCAGCCTTTCAGAAGTGGGGTGCTGTCTTCATTTATTCACTCTAATTTAAGGTTTCTTATGCCAGTAATACATTTTAAAGTTTTTAGAAGGTCTCTTTCCATAAGTCTAGAATATGTAACTAAACGATTGCTGTATGTAAAGTAAATAAGATTTTTAAAATGTTTAAGAAGCTTCATTTAAAATTAAAGTTAAAATGCAGAGCCCCCCAGACCAATGGCCAGGACCTGGGCAGTGTGAATGCCACTGAAAATCAGCTGCATGCCATAGATTGCTTACCCCTGGTTTAGACCATGATGGCCAGTGGTACCTTATCACTCACCTTGGAACTCAAGACTTGATACCTTCTCTCTTATCTTTTAATCATGACTGTCTGTGGTTTGCATTTTCACTTATGCCAGAGAGTTGAGGCTACCAACTACCATCTGAAGAATAGGTACCTCCCCTCCAGGGCAGTGATACAAAGTATATTAGACTGTCATACGCAGGTGGTATATAGGCCTAACAGTATTAATTACTCTCTGGGCACTGTTTAAAAGGAGTTTATCAGGCTTGTTCTGAAATGGCAAGGCTTTAACACAGCTGTTCTAGCCAGAGATCACAGTTGCTTTGTGTCAGAGTCATCTGCAAGCTGCTTTGCTTCTGGATGTGAGCCATCAGGTGGAGTAACACCTGTTTTATCTATTACTATTTTATTCTTCCCAGCTGGAATAGAAGGGGAGAGAATGTTGGCCTTGGAACACCCTCCAGCTCCTAGGGTTGCATGAACTTAGTCTTTTTCCATTTAATTAATGATGGAGACTTTACCCATGCATGGCAGAAAATTCAAAGTTGTAACTCCACAGCAAGCATGCCTATGCACATACATATTGTTCTCTCTTCCTGTTTTTTGTTATAATTGTTACCCCGAATTAGATGTATGCAGAGGGTCAGACTCACTGTGTGAACCAGAACTTTGCATTTTGTGACATCTGTGCATGTGCATCCTCAGTTCTTTGCTCAGTAAAGGTGGGAATATAGCTGTGATGTCTGCCTGATGGTTAGCACATTAAATCCACGGAGGGCATGAGAAGTGGCACTGCAGTGAGATGGAGTAGGGAGGGAGACACTCTTCTCTCCCTGTCTCTTCCCAAAGACTTCTTAAGCACCCCATTAATGGGGTTTCTCAAATCTGACAATCTGTCTGCTGGCTGCCACCTTTCTTCTCTCCTCCGCTACCACTTGTGGTCTCATGTTACATCTCATGTTCGAACAAACTTAATATGATTTGGAGGGAGAAGAATTGAGGAAGGACTGGCTGACCAAATGTGTGGGGAGTCTGGTAAGGCCACCTTGGCTGCATTGCACTTGGACAGTGTAAACTGGTAATGACTGCATGTTTCAAATGCTTCCCATGCATCAATAGCTTTGTACCTCATGAGCAAGAGGACTGCATACGGTTAATGTGGTATCCTGACGTTCTTCCTCAAACCCCAAAGCACGTGTCCTTATTGAGGAATAACCACACTGCAAACAGTGTTAAATGTAGTTATTGGTAACATGTTGCCCAGATGTGTGGAACAACAGCAGAGCGGTTTCTCTAAGCACATGTATTCAGCTGTTGAAAGTTTTTAGCATTTGGGCTGAAATCTGTCAGCCGCAAAGTGATAGCCTGGAAAGTAAAAGGAGACTGTGAAAGTGCCATCTAAGCCATAATGATAACATGATATCCTGGCTGAAAAAGAACGGATTGCTATAGTGTGAAGCAGTTTGAAGCAAATGTTTGTTTTAGATTGAGGTGGTCAGCAAGTCTGTGTGTATGAAGAAATATGCAGTGAAACTCCCAAGGTCAAGGCTAGCCAGGCTCTGCTAGTTTATTCAGAGCGTCTGACGTCTGCCTAATTATCTTGCCTTTAGAAACTATACTGAAGATTCTGCTGAAGAGGAGGCTGAAGAGGGCGAGGAAGGCCCAGATGAGGAAGATGCTGAGGAGGATGATGAAGAGGAAGAAGATTATGAAGTTGCTGGACTGAAATGTAAGTCTTTAGCTGCAAGTTATCGTGTGGGCGCAGCTGTCGTCTGTTCCATCTTTGTCATGTGTCCTGTCTGAAGCTTTGTGTCCTATCTGAGGAAGAGGTTGAGTTCTCACACGGACATGTGAGGAGGCTCTTTCCAGAGAAGGCTGCAGACATATGATATATTTGTAGAGGAATCGACTGCCTTCGGGCCTCTTGCTACTTCAGAACTGAGACTGTCCTTGCAGCAATTTAAATACTGCATCAACTCAGAGGAGTGGGAGCATGCTCACATTCCAGTGTGGCGATCCACGCTTCTTGTACACAGCTGATGCCATAAAAACTGCTGCTAAGCTATCAGCAGTGGCCTGCAGCAGCGATGGGTTAGCAAACAGCATGATTGATTATTTAATAGCCTTTTCACTCTTCAGCATTTGCTGTCCCTGGGAAGTGGAATGCCGTCTCTCTTCCTCCACCACCCCAAAACTTAGCTTTTAGTTCTGCGTTTAAAAAGGTATTTTGGGATTGGGGGTGGGGAGTATAATTCTAGCATGTCACCATGGTTCTCTTGGCACTCTATTAAAATTCCCCTTCACTTGCCATGGCTGTTGTACAGGAAGTGACTATTGTTCCAGCTGTAGTACGAGTCCTCTCTGAACTGAACAGACATGGACAGGGAATCTTCTAACAGGGCTGTAGTAACTGTCGTCAGAGATTGATCTTTCTCAGGCAGCTGAGGCCTGGTCTACACTGCAGGGGAGGGGGGAAATCGATCTAAGTTACTCAAGTAAGCGTACTTAGATCTAATTACCACAGTGTTGTCACTGTAGTAAGTCGATGGCTGATGCTTTCCCATCTCTGGCCTGCGTCTCTCACCCTGGTGGAGTACCAGATTTGACAGGAGAGTGCTCCGCTGTCAATTTATTGTGTCTAGACTAGAATAAATCAACCACCGCAGGATCCATCGCTGCCTGTCAATCCAGCCAGTAATGTAGACAAGCTCCATATGAGATAAAATCAGTGTCAGTTGTAGCCTTGGATCCCAGGATAGTAGAGACAAGGTGGGTGAGGTAATGTCTTCTAATGGACCAACTTCTGTTGGTGAGAGAGAGAAGCTTTTGAGGACCTGAGGAAGGGCTCTGTTTAAGATCAAAATTTCTCTCTCACCAACAGAAGTTGGTCCAGAAGTTGATTCAGACATTGCATCATCCTCCAGGGTTCAGAATGGCATTCCAGACTAAGTGAAACAAATGCTGCTTCACCCCAAATTCAACAGTTTCTTCCCTGTCATGCTCCACCTCCTTCCTTTTTGTTCTTGACGCTTCCCTGCTGGAGTAGATCAGGAATCATGAACTAGTAAGATCCCTGAGATGCACATGCACACCATTTGCTTTCAGCTGAAATATCACTGACATGAAAGTTGTAGCTTCTGACCAAACTCTTCAGCTAAAGCTGGCGATGGAATTCAGTGACTGAGACCCTGGGGATTTGTAGACATTGTCCCAAGGGTCTCCAGCGAGGCAGTGTGTTGTACTACTGAGTTCCAGCTGGCTGATTCAGGCCTTACACATTTTTTCCATTTTGTTTAATTTGTGGGGTGTTCCTTGATCTTCTGATATGGATTGCTCTTTGTTCTTTGGAGTATCCATGTCCACACTTGGAGTATATTCAGCCCTTGATGCGTTCCAGGACCAAAGCCAGGGTTTTCAGACAATAGCAAAAGAGGGTTACTGTCACTAAATATAAAGCATTAAACCCAACCCCCAGCTTTACAGGGCATTAGTATGGAAAGGTCATGGTGGAAAACTTTTTTGTTTTAATGGAGAAGTCCCAGTTAATCCTCGTGTAGCGTTTATCCTGAGGATAGAATATAGAATGTTGGATTGTCAGACATTTAACACATGCTGCAAACTTGACACACAAGCAGGGGAGACAGTATACAGACATCCCACTGCCCTGACACACGCTGCTCCTACAGGGAGCCTGACAAGATGATTTATTGGACAGGGCTGGATTAGAGGCCACAAGTGAAGGACTGCTGCATGTTGGACATGGCTTTCGTATGCATTTATGACCAGGTGGAAGGCGCTTGCTCGGGAAGAAAGACCAACATCCACCCAATACATGGGTCGCAGGAGAAATTTAAGACAGGAGACAGTTTGTCACCTCGCTTGCATTCCCTCCATTTAAAACGGTGACAGACAGGCTGACAAATGGGCAAAACCATTTATCTGGAACATAATGCAGCAGCTCCAATGTTTGGATAAAATTCCATTGTTTACCAATTCCAGCATGTGGAGCAGCTCCCTGCCAGAGTAACTTGACACCCACTGTGAACGCAGTTAGCTTTTCAGGGGGATTTAGCAACTGGCTTATCCCATTGTGTGGGCCACTTGTAAATGCCTGTAAAGGCACCCATTCAGCCATCCACACTCTGACAGAGAGCAAGTGGACAACAGGAAACCAAGGGATTCCCACACATTTCTAGTCTGAACAGTAAAGGAAGGTATAAGTTATCCCCAAGGCTTAACTTGCTGCCCCTGCCCTCCTTCAAGGGCTTGGGGGTGGGTATCAGGATTTTAGCACTAGGACGTTTCTGCTTCTGCACTGCCACAGCTGAACCTTGCTCACAAAGAGCTCAGAAATCCAAAACCAGAGCCAAGTAGAGGGCCTGCTGGCAGCGTGTGTGTGTGTGGTCGCCCATGAGTAGGAGTAACATCCTTGCTCACCACCACTGCCCTTTCTGGAGAGGGGGCATTTGCTTCATCTGGAAAAGACCTATGATTGCTTGTCTTTCTCAGATTATGCAGAAGTGAATCAAGGCTGCTTTGAAGCAGCACCTGTCCAGCCAGCTGAGACAGCAGTGTGACTGTACCTGCTTTGGTAAAACTGGGCAGAGATGGTGCAACTCTCCATTTTAAACCTTTCCATGGCCACTACTCAGGGCACCAAATTCTTCTTTGAATGGTTGCACTATTGCTGTTACATGTGACCGTCTCTGCAGAGATTAGATTTTTTTGCTATTGTTTCTGTGATGGAGGCAATCTCAGTGATCTGGAGAGGTGATAACACTTAGATCAGCTTCTTAACAGGAGCAGAAGTCAAGAGGCTAAAGGGCTCTTGTCTGTCATCCTCTCTCCTTGGTTTGAGGCGCTCTCAGATTTCTCTCCAGAAGTGAACCTGTTCTTAAAACTGGTTGATCGTTTCAGTGAGACCCAGGAAGGC
Source organism: Dermatemys mawii (assembly GCA_007922305.1). Taxonomy (NCBI): domain Eukaryota; kingdom Metazoa; phylum Chordata; order Testudines; family Dermatemydidae; genus Dermatemys; species Dermatemys mawii. The sequence continues at coordinate 214,048 of ML677537.1, read as the reverse complement.
AGCCAAGGCCAAGCAGAGCATGCTGTACCCTTCCAGGCAAGGCAGGCACCAAGGGAAGAAACAGTCGTTGCATGCCACCAGAGGGCCCCGGCAGCGGGCCACACCTGTCAACGGAGCAGACATTGATGAGCTGGTAAGAGCCAAATTGCCCCCAGGAGATTTCTCACTTCATGAGTTCTAAACTCAACAGGTGTCACACTTCCTTTCCCTCCCCTTCTCAAAGAAATGCCCTGAATTATATTGTGAAATCCACACAGAGCTGAGGTCCGTCTAACAAAGGCCATGTATCCTTAAGAGCCCAGCACAAACGGAGCACAGCTATGTCAGGCATCCTTCCCCAGTCGCTTTCACACATTGTCCCCCTTGATTAGCAGGCGGCCTGCAGTTTGTTAAAGGGTTTTAAATAGTATCCATATGTCTATGCAGAGAGGTGGGGGAAGAAGGGGGGGTCCGGGATGGTGATAGAATGCTAGCAATGCTGGACCCTCGCTCCCCAGGCTTGGCCATTTTCTGACAGTTGTTATCCGGACAGTCACTCCCCAACCTTCAGGACATAATTTAGCTGGTTTTAGGTTTCACTTGACATTTAATGAATAAAACCTTGTGTGTTTGAATAGAGCCAATCCTGTGGGTGCCCTGGGAAGGGTGGAGCTGGGGGTTCTATGCTGGCTGTCCCAGGGATGTAGCTGTTAGGGTTACGTGGGGATACTGGCATTGTAGCACCATGGTGCAGCGTCACAGGAGCTGCTGTATGTCCAGTGACAACAGTGCCTGTCATAGGAGCTCCACCCAAAGTGCCCAGCATCAACAGCTTTTGCTTCTTGGGCTGGAGTGCAAGGTTTAGGGTTCAGGCTCCTGCTGCATTAGGATGCCTGGGGTGGGGTAAAAGAACGGCTAGTGGTTCTGAAGTTGCCTTGTGTTAACCTATACAGGAGTCCCTCTTTCTTGTTGCTTGCTCGCATGCTCCCCAAATCAGGGGAGATGCACCATAGCCAGCCAGAGGGACCTTTGAGTGAGGAGTGGTCTCATTTAAACAACGTTGATTGCTGGGAATTGTGGACCTCGGTAAACTATTGGGTGCCTTGGTAAAATATTGTCACTCTCTCCAACCCTCTAGGCTGAGGAGACAGGTCCTGTTAGCTCTCTGCCCCACTTCCCAACATAAATCTGATTTGTTGACCATCATAGCCTAGGTCCAGGATGTTACATCGATATGGAGGGAACTGCAGTATCTGCATACAGGGCTCAGAGCTGAGGGGGATGCCAGTACAGTAGTGGCTGACCTGCTACAAATCCCTAGGCAAATGGCTGACCTTGTGCACTGCTTGTTTCTCGAGTACAGCAAAGCTTGGGGCCATCAGCTGCTGTTTGGTATTTAAAATGGCATGGTAGCCTCTGCTGCAGGCCTGTTAACAGAGCACAACTGCTTTCTTCGTCTCCTTTGCCTGTCGTTCGCTGTCTACCCAGGGGGTAAGGAGGGGAGGGATTTGCACGCTCCATTTGTTGTCATTTATTCTTTGGCCACTTGCTTTGACCATATTGTCTTTGAACCTCTTTTAAAAAGCTTCCTGCCCCTGGAAAAAGGACAGGGCTGCCTGCAAACTATTCCTGTCAGAGCTTTTGGACAGGGTTCCCATTTTGTAACTCAAGCTGCCATGGCATTTCTTGGCTGCTAGCATCAAAGCTCCCGCAGCCGAGCAGTTTGCATCTCGATTATTGCAGAGGATGGTGGGGTTTGAACGCCTTAAGCTTCAGTTTTTACAGCAGTATCACTTCCCCCCTAACCACTGATGCACCTGCTTGAGATGGGCTTGAAAAGGAAAACTTTACTCCCATTTGCCTCTGCTGGGGGCTTGTCCAGGCAGTGAGCAAGATAGGGTATGAGTCAATGCTCAGCGCACTAGCCTGCCACACACCCAAAGTTACCGTAATGACCCTGCTGGTGTGCATTAGGGAACTTTTAGTGCATGGTAGCAGGGTCCTTACAGTGATGTAGTGCACTGTACAATCACACCCTGACTTACTCAGCAAGCCTCAGCATGAGCAAGTCTTAGGAACTGTTTGGCTACAGTTAAATCATATGCTAGTTCCCCTCCTTTTAACAGCTTGCTCCGCTTTGTGTGGTTAGGTGCTTCAAACGAAGAAGACTTCACGTCAGAACCTGGAGCTGCAGAAGTGTGAGGAAATCCTTAATAAGCTCATCAAGTACCGCTTCAGCTGGCCCTTCAGGTGAGGCACTTAAGGCTTCCTTCCTTGTGTAAACTATCCATGGACCTCTGCACATGCAATGGGAGTTGCTAAGCCTTAGGGCTGCACGAAGCCACGGTTGCTGGCTGCTGCTGGCCTGGAGGCCTGGGTGTGTGAGAAGCAGAATAAGTACAAAGTCTGGTCTGTCTGTTACACTAAGGGCCCCTGTGTCCAGTGTCTCTGGACAGTAGTTTCTATAGAAGGAACCAAGATTGACTTCTAAAGCTCGGCAGTGACATGTTCCCATTCCCCTCTCCTCACAGTAGTGGAAGCTGCCGAGCATTGGGGTAGGAGTGCGGTGTCTTCTCCACCGCCTCCCCTCAAAACCACCCAAAGTGTTCCCTCCAGAGGAAGCATGTTCTAGTGAGTAGTGTCGTCCTCTCCAGAGTTAGTCTTCAAGGTGCCCCAGGACTCTGTCACTTCTGCTGTTTCAGACTAACACGGCTACCCCTCTGATCCTCTCCAGAGCTGAAATTCAGCTGTTACCAATTCCCTTCAATGAAGGGCAAGGCACTTTAATGGCTTGAGTTTTTCCAGGTCTGTAAGCTGGCCACTTCTCAGGGGATGTTGGGTATTGGTTGGTTTGTGAAGGGCTTGAGGCACCAAGGTTTATTGTGGTGTAGCTGGGAGCTGCAGGTCAGCGTCAGTGGATATGGCCAGTTCATGTGACTGTCCTGCTACTATCTAGTGTCTGATGCTAATTCTTCTCCTGTGTTTGTGACTCCTTCCTCGGCAGGGAGCCAGTGACCACAGAGGAAGCTGAAGATTACTTTGAGGTCATCAGCAACCCCATGGACTTCCAGACTATACAGAGCAAGTGCTCATGTGGTAGCTATCGCTCTGTGCTAGAGTTCCTCTCTGACATCAAACAGGTGTTCTCCAATGCTGAGCACTACAATCAGAATGGGAGCCATGTACTGTCCTGCCTGGAGAAGACAGAACAGTGTTTGATTGACATGCTGCACAAACACTTGCCTGGCCATACGTACTCACGAAGAAAACGCAAGAAGCCCCTTACCAGGCGCCAGGGACTAGAGGAGCAGGAAGGGGACAGTGAATCAGAGGCCACTGAACATTCCAGGGGACGAAAGAGAAAGAAATGAGGGGCAGGAGGTTGAGGGAAGACAGAGTTGGAGCAGGCCTTCTGGTGCTGCTGGGCAGCAGGCTTGGCTGTCTGAAGGGATTTAGGAAGGAGCAGACACTTTTTTTTATTAATCCAGCCTTTCCCGTGACCAGGTCTAGTTTGTAATTTCTCTGTATCTTCCTGAAGTATTTGGCCATCCATCAAGTGAGCAGAGGTGTCTTACTGCTTCCAGCAAAATACATAAATCTCTTATGGGATTGTCCTGCTAGAAGAAGGAGGTGGGAGGGCAAGCAGAAGAACTGGCTTAAGCCTCATTGGACAGGGGTGTGTGATGTCTCCTCCAGTTTGGAGCGCTATCCACTTTCTCGGAATGGAGCTGCCTTCTTCCCCTTTAGCTGAGCAGCCAACGTTGGAGCGCTGAGAGACCTCCTGCCGTCTGCTGCCTGTGATGTGAAACCAGCCCTCATCAAGTATGGGGAGGAATCATGTTGCTTCACAGAAGGACTGAGTGTGATCAGGCCAATGGCCGTTAGTTCTTGTATGTGTATATTTATATGGTGTTAATTTTGAGCCCCCAATGAAGGGATGCGTAGAGTGAGCAAGCACTTACATTTAGGAAGATATGGCTTTCACCAGCATCATAATACAAATGGCTTTTGAGGTGCTCTTGCTTCTCTCCTATGTTTCTTCTGGGGGAGCGATCTCCTGAGGTCATGTTCTGAGGAGCTCGTCCTTTCTTCTGACTGCAGTGCTCCACTTGGACATGGCAAAGAACAGGCTGTTGGTTCCCTTGCTCACCTTTTAACAGCACATAATCATGTAGCCCTTTGAGTAATGAACCAAATGCCAGAGGCATATCAGATGTGGCATTCCCACACATCCTGTAGAAAACCCCAGGAGGGGAAGCAGCAGAAACTTGTTCTGTGTAACTTTTTAAATTAATTTTCTAGTTTGTCACTTGTTTCTAGCAGTGAGCTTGTATAAAGAACACCTTGTAAGATACCTTTGTCTTGCTTTGGCACATGTACAGTACAGTTTATATGAAAATGTGTTTGCTTTATATTTTTCCCTCTAAAACTCCTGTTTTCCTCTCAGTAGCTGGAGATAAGCTGGGGGATTTGTTTGGGGACGGGGGAAGGGGATCTCACTGATCCCCTTCTAGATTTGCTCTCTATTTTATAGTAATACCTCCATGAACTCAGCCTCCCTTCCCTCCCACCCATCTGCCATGCCCTGTAACGCAGTGGAAGGATGGACACTCCCACTAGTCAAAGATAGGTTGTCCTGGGGGAGAGAGATTGCTCTGTCATGAGTCCCCAACAGCTTATGCCACTTGAGTTACTATTTGATTTCTATTTCAGCAAAACGTTTTTTTGCTTCTCCCTGCTTACGACAGATATTGGTCTAACAAAATCAGGGTTTGAACTTCTGATTGTCTTTAAATTGGAACAAAATAGCTGTGGCGCTATTCTGTACTGATCATTAAATTTTTTAAAAAATCTGGTGCAACTCCTATGATTTGAGAATAAAAAGGTTAATGAAGATGGCAGCCCAATGTTGTGTACTCATTTTTGTTGTTTTTTTTTAAACCAAGCACTTGGTTCAATCCTGGACTGTCGCTCACTGTTGTGAGCCTATAGCAGAATTCCCGCTTCCTTCTCTCTTCTCCCCAGCCCCGCCGTCCTATCTCACAGAACTAGCACTGACACTTGTTTGACACCTCCCCGAAGGCGTTGTTTTGTCTTAATACTGACCATTTTGTGCAGCTCCTACACATTGAAACCTTTGGAACTGTGCATTATTTAAAAAAAATAATTGTCATTTGGGGGGAGGGGGGGTTCTGCTAAGGGCTGTACTTGTAATAAATTGGAAATTTAAAAATAAACATTTATGTACTTGTGTTTGTAAAACTGCTTGTAGAGAGTCCTTTCCTGTTGCCTGTCCACGCATAGCCGAGTGGCATTTGCTGCAGGGCATTCTCCCCCGCATCATAGCCCATGTCTGAATGGTTGGCACCTTGAGGAGAAATGGGGCTACTTTCACAAAGCAACTGCCAGTGTTCCATGAATGAGCTGGGGAAGAGGAAGAGACTGGATAAGTGGAACTGATATGTAGGAAGAAATATACCTCACGTGCAACTGTTCAAGGTCTATACAAGAGTCTGATGCTGTCACTTTCTGCACTTTAAATAGTGCAGTCTCTTGTTGCTGGGGGTGTGTCACAGCCCAGAAGTTGATACTGAGAAGGCTCTGACTGAGGCTATTTCTCAGGCACCTACAACTCTTGAAGAAAACTGCCTTTTAGGCAAGAGTGGAAGGGATGGCGTGGTCATTATGATACTGTTGCGAGACTAGATTCATAGAGTGAACTGCCAGAAGGGACATCTGGGATTATCGAGTCTGATCTCTAGAGCACAGGCCATGGAACTTCCAAAATAATTCCGGGAGCAGAGCTTTGAGGGAAACCCAGTCTTGATTTTAAAAACTGCCAGTGATGGAGACCACCATGATCCTGGTAAATTGTTCCAGAAGTTAATTACCTGTACTGTTAATGTAAGCCTTATTTCCAATCAGAAATTATCTAGCTTCTGCTTCCAGCTGTTGGACTTGTAACTGGGTCTTAGGCAAGTCACTCTGGTCCTCAACCCCCATCAGTGAAATGGGGATAATAGCACTTCCTTACCCTCAGAGAGTATTGATACATGAAAGAATGTGAGTTGCTCAGATATTCCCGTGACTGTACAAGTACAATGGGCTGCAAATCTCTTTGCTTCCTCACCCCCAAAGTGAACTTTCTGGGGAGTTTGCAGTGTCATTTGGCTGGTACTTTGAGCAAAACTTCCTCACTAATTTCATTGAATGCTAGGCTGGCTCTCACAATTCCAACAGCTTCATTTTCAGTGTTCTTAAGGACATGTCCCTTCGGCATGTCTGAAGAAACATGACTTCCAGATAATGACTTCCACTGAGAACATGTATTCTGTGAGCAGGACATTTCACCCTGCTTAACGCACAGAGGAGTCATGCTGCAGAGCTACATGAAAGCCAGGCAGGTTGGGACGTTGTGATGGAGTAGGAATGTTCTTAATGTTTCCTCTGGATAGTGTGTGATTGCCTCAGTTTCCCCTGTGCATTCCTTGAGTAGTGTCTATGTGGAGAGATATGGGGCTGAAATTGTTGCAGAGCGCAGGACCAGTGGGAAGGAGTGGCCATACTCTGTCTCCTGGTAACTAATGGCCTGGGCCTTTTCCCCCTTTGCAAGGTGTTAGCTAAAAATGTTGCATAACAAAGAGGTCAGGTGACCTGGCCCGGGAAGGAGACAAAGGAAACGCAGATGAGGGGTTAGGGGGTGAGTCTGGATCTGACTGGAACAGGTGGTGAGCTGTCTGTCAGGCAGGCTGTCTGGCTCTTTGGCCCCCAGAATGGACCCAGTGGAGGGGTCGAGTTCGCTGTACCTACAAGCTCTGTTTTAGATCATGTTCCTGTCATCTAATAAACCTCTGTTTTACTAGCTGGCTGAGAGTCACGTCTCACTGTGGAGTTGGGGTGCAGGACTCCGGCTGGGCAGGCTCGCTGGGGGAAGCACACAGAGGGGCAGAAGGTGCTGAATGCTCCGAGGTCAGACCCAGGAAGGTGGAAGCTGTGAAGCTCCTAGCCTTGGAGACAGGCTGCTCACAGAGAGGAAGCTTCCCCCGCAAAAGTCCTGACTGGCTTCCTAGGGAGCAGTTCCAGTGCATCGCCCCAGGGACTCCATGACAGACTTGATGGGTTACAATGCTTATCTCCATGATTAATTGCCCATTCGAATACACAGAAGAAATTAAAATCATGGGCCAGGTCTACACTGGAAACTTTTGCTGGTGTTTATACTCTGTTCAGGGTGTGATTTATTTTTGTGGGGAGTGCAGCGAGGCACCATTTCTATACTGGAAAAAGTCCTCATGTAGACACAGACCAGCATAAAGGTGCTTTTGCCAGCATAGCTTATTTTACTTGGGAACAGGTATAAACTATATCCGTACAAACTTTTTATGGACAGTATAAACTACATCTGTGCTTGGAAGATATGCCAGTATAGATACCCTTGCAAATCTTTCTTAGCAAAAACTAGGTTTTTCCTGATGCCTTCTTGTATTTAAAGGCAAAGTGCTAAATAAATGCAAACTTAGTTTTTGTAGCAACTGTCTTTGGAACTTAACAGCTTGGAACTTGGAACCATGCAGTGCTACAGTCTAGAGACCAAGTGGCTAGGCAGCAGTTCTGCAGAAAAGGACCTAGGAGTTACAGTGGACAAGAAGGGGGATGTTTTGTTGCCAAGCAGGCTAACAGCATTTTGGGCTGTATAAGTAGGAGCATTGCCAGCCGATTGAGGGATGTGATCATTCCCCTCTATTTGGCATTGGTGAGGCCTCATTTGGAGTACTGTGTCCAGTTTTGGGGCCCACACTACAAGAAGGATGTGGAAAAATTAGAGTCCAGCGGAGGGCAACAAAAATGATTAGGGGCTGGAGCACATGACTTACAAGAAGAGGCTGAGGGAACTGAGGCTCTTTAGTCTGCAGAAGAGAAGAATGAGGAGGGATTTGATAGCTGCTTTCAACTACCTGAAAGGGTAGGTTCCAAAGAGGATGGATCTAGGCTGTTCTCACTGGTGGCAGATGACAGGGCAAGAAACAGTGATCTCAAGTTGCAGTGGGGGAGGTTTAGGTTGGATATTGTGAAAACCTTTTTCACTAGGAGGGTGGTGAAGCACTGGAATGGGTTCCCTGCGGAGGTGGTGGAATCTCCTTCCTTAGAGGTTTTTAAGGGCCAGCTTGACAAAGCCCTGACTGGGATGATTTAGTTGGAGTTGGTCCTGCTTTGAGCAGGGGGTTGGACTAGATACCTCCTGAGGTCCCTTCCAACCCTGGTATTCTATGATTACAATGGTAGGTATTGAGATCAAAGATGACCTATTTACAAGGAGTCTGAGTTGCTCTGCTGTGACGGAAGTGAATTTCCTGGCTTGCTGTCATTTAAAATCTCAAAGTGGTGTTCTGGGTTGAATGGGGAGGTGGGAATGCTTTCTCCAGCAGACATTCTGGACTTATCTGAGGCTCTTCTGGAACCTAATTTTTAGCACCTGGAGAGTACAGTAGAACCTGAGAGCATGAAAATGTGAGACTCAAACTGGTCTCTCTCTAGCCTTTAGTATGGAGACCCTCGCTCTAGGACACGCTCTTAAATCCAAGACTTTTATGACATATCCTTGCTAGTGCTGTTGCTAATGTCCTCTGTAGTGTCTACACGCAAACCGCCTACAACTCCTGTGGGGGAGCTGCATAGGCCTCCAAAATGGCTAGGGACAGTCCTGATTGAGTGTGTTCATTAATGACTTGGACTCGGGAAGTAATTGTCCCGCTATGCTCAGTGCTGGGGGCTGTGTCCGGTTTTGGGTGCCACACTTTAGGAAAGATGTGGACAAAGTGGAGAGAGGCCAGAGGAGAGCAACAAAAATTATCAGCACGTCAGAAAACGACCTATGAAAACTAGTTTAAGTCTTGAACAAAGACTGGAAGGGGATTTGATTGCAGGCTTCAAATATATTAAGGGCTGTTAGAGGACAGTGATCAGTTGTTTTCCATGTTCACTGAAGATAGGACCAGAAGTAGTGGGCTTAGTCTGCCACAAGGAGACCTGGGAAATGCCCTATGCATGTGCTTCGCTCACTTTCCTTTTGTGGGAACGGGAGGTGGGGCTTCTGAGGCCAGAAATAGTACAACTGTGTGGGCATGGATTACTGTGTGCAAGGGGCAGGTATTTCAGCCACTGGGTCTTCTGCCTAAGTCAAACTTGGTTTCCCTTTGCAAGGAACTGATTGTCAAAAGTTCAGAATAAATTGACTGCTCAATGGAGGAGGGTGTGAGCAAGAGGAACAGTGTTTCGATAGTTTGAAAGCTTTCTGGAAGGACTAATTCACAGTAGCTTTCCCGCCTTTTCCCTCTCCCCCTCCCCCCCCCACCCCCGTGTGCGTGCACACACTCTCACTTGTGCTACTGCTAAATAGTTTATGCAACTGCTTCTGAAAAATGTTACCCCTTCCTCATCTCTCCTTCCCTGCACCTCAAGCCATGGTCTAAACTCTCCATTGCTGTACTCTCCCTGGGGAAATGCCTGCGTGGCTCTGGGATTGGCAGAAACGACATGTACGAAACGGAGTTGTATGAATTCCCACGAAAGGGGAGAGAAGCTGTTGCTAGGGCTGGTGGTGTCACCTGTCCGGCAAAGGATGCCGAGGCAAAAGCAAGTAACAGTGTTGTGTGGGGCTTTGCAGTAGCACCATGCTTTCCTCGGAGCAGTGGAGGCTGGAGGAGAGGCCTGGAAGGGCCAGATGGAGTATACAAGCTGGAGTGGATTTCTGGTGCTGGACCAGCTTTGTGGTCTCTAATCACCAGCCAGGGGGGTCTGCCTGCTGGGGACCCAACTGTTCCGGCCAGGGAGCATCTCTGAGCCCCACAGGGCCCTGAGCTCAGGCTGTAAAAGGGACCCCCAGACGTGGGCCTGGCTCTGAGAGACAGAGAGAGGCCTGCCTGCAGGTGGGGCACCCGGTGGCGAGGAGCCCAGTTATTGGAAGTGTAGGCAGGTCCCTAAAGGGGTGAGACGGGTCAAACTCATTGCAACCTCCCTTCACCCCCAGTCTTTGTGGGGCAGCAGGTCCCCCACCCCTGCTGCTGTGGGTGAAATCTGCCTGCCCTCCTTCTGCATGGAGTCTGAGCCCTCTTTGGGCTCAGCATCCTCTTCCCAGCCACTATAGCGAACGGTGCAGGAGGGCTGGCTGTGGGGTGTGATCCCAGCAGGGAGCGCTAGAGCAGGGGTGGGCAAACAATGGCTCAAGGGCCAGATCCAGCCCACGGACTCCTCCCAACTGGCCCCCGAGGTTGCTCTCCCCTGCTGTCTTCCTTCCTGTGGCCTCTGCTCTGGTGGGCGGAGCTGTGCAACCGTGTGTTTTGGCTCCAGGCCAGATACGCTATGCTTAGCAGTGGTGGGGTGAGCAGGCCAGGGCTGGGCCTGACCTGGGGCGGGGGTTGGATAAGGGGGCAGAGGGTCTCAGGGGGTGGTGAATAGGAGGTTGGATGGCGCATGGCAGTCCCACAGGGCCTGGCAGGGGTGTGGCTAGGGGTCAGGGCAGTCAGGGGTTGGGGAGCAGGGAGATTGGATAGGGGGGTATGGTCCTGGGGGGTGATTGGGGGCAGGGGGTTGCAGCAGGGGGGCAGTTGGGAGAAAGGTGCAGGGGGCTTAGGGGGTGGGGTCTTGGGGTGATTGGGGTAGCAGGTGTCTGGATGGGGTAGTTGGGACAAAGAGCGGGGGGCTTAGAGTGGTGGGTCTCGGGGTGGTTAGGGCTGAGGAAGGGGGCAGTCAGGGGACAGAGCAGCAGGGCTTAGATGGGGGCAGTGGAGTCCTGGGGGGGAGGTCTCCAGAGGGGTCGGTCAGGGGACAAGGAATAGGGGTTGGATGGGTTGGGAGTTCTGAGGAGGCAGTCGGGGTGGGAAGTGGGTGGGGGTTGGATAAGGGGCAGGGGCAGGCTGCTTGGGGAGGCACAGCCTTCCTTACCCCGCCTTCCCTACCCTGCCTGCCACACAATTTTGAATCCCAAAAAGTTTGCCCACCGCTGCTCTAGAGGGAACAGTGCAGGAGGGCTGGCAGTGGGTGTGATCCCAGCAGGGGGCGCTAGAGGGAACGGTGCAGGAGGGCTGGCTGTGGGGTGTGATTCCAGCTATAGGATGCTATAGGAAACGGCAGGACGACTGGCTGGGGGCGGGGGGGGGGGCGGTGAAGGAGCAGTTACCACAGCTGGTCCCTGCTGACACGGGTGCTGGGATGCAGGGTGCTGGGGGCTAAGGTCGAGTCTCTCTCTGGATCACACCCGGAGCTGTGCGTGTAGGGGATCTGGAAGAGGGTGGCATTGACCCCTCAGCCCTGCGCAGCTGCTCCAAAATCAGAATGTCTGAGCCATTGGGAATTGGGTCGTTTCGAGCCCCACAAATGCTGATGTTTCCTGCAGAACCAAATTTCAGTTCAGGACCACAGAAATGTCCTAGTGTGGAGTTGTTTCATTTCGATAAAGTCCAAATGCTTTGCAGGGATGTCAAAAGATCCTAAAATTTAATGTTCTATATCCTATATAATCAGGCTTAGAAGGAGCTAAGCGCTGCTGAGTTCACCATATGCACACCCCAAGAAAAACCATTATCCTCGTTAACAACTGAAATGTACAGGTAGGCAGGGTTTTTTAAAAAACAAAACACCGAAACAAAACAAAAAAACCTGCTTTAGAACGTATTGGCGTTTCATTTACACTCTTTATGGGGCGTGTTTTGACATGCGACCGTGACAATTTGTGCTCTAATGGTTATAGAGCTTTAACTTTGAATCTCAACATCTGTCATTAAATAATTGTGACCCCCTCCATTGCCAACACCCCTCCTGCATAATTTTCTACACCTGTGAATATTTATTGCTATAAAAATAAAAAATGCTTCAAAATCAATATTATCCATTGAAATTATGAAAAAATAAAAATACAACATTACCGGTAAGATTGTTTTCATTTCATTTAGACTCGTCTATTTCAGTCTAGTAGAAATGAAGGGGTTTTATCTGTTTTTGTTGAACCAAAACATGAAGGTTGAGACTTGTTCCTCTCAAAGATATTGCTGAAATTGACACAAACCCTTTGCATTTCCAAAACCTGCCTTTTTCCGAGCGCAACAGGTTGCCTTGGAAGGGTTCTGCCCGTCTCTGATCCATTTTATCAGCGGGATGGGGCCGAGTGGCTCTTGTCCCAGGTTAGGAGCCCTGCCACAAGGCCCTCTACAAGCAGAACGGCACTAAAGTGCTTTCTAAGGAGTAGGCTCCTCCTTCCCTTTCTCACTGGGCTCTCAGGTGCAGAAGCAAAGGAGCTGCCCCAGGTCCCATGCAGCGAGAGGCAGAGCGGGGAGTAGGCCCTACCTCTGCTGTTCCCACTAGGCCATGCTGCTCCTGGCCTGGATACTAGCCCAGTGGTTCTCAACCTACAAGGGCTCAGGCCCCATTTGTAAATCTTGGGGTCCTGCTGTGACCTAGTGACAACTCCCCCACCCAGCTTACTACTCCTGTCCTAGTCACACTGTGTCAGACCCCTTAACATGCTCTGTACTGAGTACAGATCCATGTGCCTATCCTGTGGGCATAGGGATCTCCATTGCAGGGCCCCCAGTTCCCCTACCCCATATATGACCGTATGGCACACTCCAGGGTTGTAACTGCCAGGTGGAGGAGTGCCCCCAAGTGCCAGGGCTACCCCAGGGCATGCTGGGATGGGACTCTGTGAGCCGGGTCACTGTCCCATGCTGTGAGGGAAGCTCCGGCACTGGGTTGTGGGCCTTTTGTTCCAGCGTCTCTCTGTACTGGGGGCTGTGGCCTGAGTCACCCAAGGGGAAATGCTGGACATGTTCCCTCAGGCTGCCTGCACGCTCCTGCCCTGCATAGGGATGGGGGTGCCATTCGGTGCCATAACAAAGTCCGCCCCAATCAGCAATAGGAGCGGGGGGCCGGTGGGAGTGTCCAAGCTATGAAGGGGGCCAGCCACTGGCACACGCAATTCATGCCATTCAGCAGCGTGGGGCCACAGTAGATTTTCCTTCTTTGCCCTAGCTGGCGCCAGCTCTCAGGGGCCTATTTCACAAGGCTTGGCATTCAGCTCTGCCCATGTGCTGGTGGGGTCCAGGAAAGCTGGGGACAGGCTCTTCCACAGCTGGACAGGCTGCAGTGTT
>ML677537.1:189632-200917 GCA_007922305.1 Dermatemys mawii | reverse complement strand
CACCAGCGGCTCCTCACCGTCACCCTGGCATTACGAGGCTCGGGCTGGCATAGGCTGCCCGTGCGGGATGGGTGGTAGCAGTGGTGAAGCCTGTCCAGTTTATCAAGCCCAGCTCCAGCCATGATGTCTTTGGAGATGCATTTCTAGACTTGGTCAGCAATAAGAGCTGCAATCCCAGCAGAAGGCGCTGGGGAGACTAGGACAGGGCCCCTGCTCTGGGGGTGTTCTCAGTCTCTCCCAACAGGGGGTGCTACCATGAGGGTGCTCCCAGCTACATCAGCCCAGCCCCCCACCAATAGGGGCGCTGTGGTTCGTGGTGTGGGTGACACGGTGTGCTGGTGACTCAGATCAAGCACGGCTTCCTCCTAATTCCCCGAGTAAGGGTCAGGAACAAACAGCTCCCCATGCCCCAGCGTCATGTCAGTGCCCCCCGCTGCCAGGCCTGTGGGACCGGGCTGGCAGATGAGAGACGTCTCTGCTCACGGGGCAGCAAGATGAACCGGAGCCCCGGAGAGTGCTCTGCCACAGGTGCCTCCCCCAGGCCCTGTCTGCTCACCTGCCTCCCCCATCCCCTACTTCCTGTGCCTCTCATCCCCTCCTATAGCCCTCCCCCTGCACCCTGTCCCCCACATCATCCCCACCCATGTCCTACACCCCATCTCCTCCTGCAGCCTGTGCCCCCAAGCCCTCTCTGCTTGTGCCCCCACTCATACCCTCTCACTCCACTGCCCCTCCTGGCCTGCTGCCCAGCTCCCTTCCGCACATGCCAGCCCCTGCCCCCACGTTCCTCTTTGCTCTAGCAATGCCACTCTCCTGGCCCTGGATCACTCACCTGCCGGCCTAGCGCCACTGCCATACTGCACCCCACTACCCACAAGCTGCAGGCGCTCACCCGCCACCCCACCAGCACTAGCCTTGCATCCCTCTTGCAGCCATGAACCTTGCCAGATCCACCTGCCTCAATGCCCCATGTCCCCCACTTGGCCTCATCCCTGCATCCCCGTCCCTGTCCCTGCGTTCCCAGCTCCGCCCGGTCCCCGTGTCCTCTTGGCCTCATCCCTACGTCCCCGTCCCCATCCCGTCCCTGCGTCCCCAGCTCCGCCCGGTCCCCGTGTCCTCTCGGCCTCATCCCTATGACCCCATCCCGTCCCTGCGTCCCCAGCTCCGCCCGGTCCCCGTGTCCTCTCGGCCTCATCCCTATGACCCCATCCCCGTCCCTGCATCCCCAGCTCTGCCAGGTCCCTGCGTCCCCAGCTCTGCCTCATCCCTACATCCCCCTCCCCCTCCCTGCATTCCCAGTTCTGCCCGGTCCCCGTGTCCTCCTCTCGGCATCATCCCTACATCCCCATCCTGTCCCTGCGTCCCCAGCTCTGCCAGGTCCCCGTGTCCCCAGCTCTGCCTCATCCCTACATCCCCATCCCGTCCCTGCGTTCCCAGCTCCGCCCGGTCCCCGTGTCCTCTCGGCCTCATCCTTACTTCTCCATCCCCGTCCCTGCATTCCTAGCTCTGCCTGGTCCCCAGCTCTGCCTCATCCCTACATCCCCATCCCCGTCCCTGCGTTCTCAGCTCTGCCTGGTCCCCGAGTCCCCTCTGTGACGGTGCTGTTCCTGGTGGGATGCAACCAAGTGTGCCAAGTCAGGACAAATTGCTTCTAAAAGGGCAACTAGAGCTGGAGTTTCTCCACCCTGAAGGCAAACCAAACCAGAAAAGACTTTAGTCTCACCTCACTGGCTAGCCATAAGTCACACAAGCAATTCCCTTAGACACTCCAGCTTCCCAGTATCACCACCAGCAGCCACCTGACCTGGGGACAAATGGTTATGAAAACCAATACCCCAAATAAAGAAAACGGTTCTCCCCGATTCCAAAGAATCAGGCCCCAGACCCAGGTCAATATACAAATCAGATCTTACCCACAAATCATGCTGTTGCCAATCCTTTAGAATCCAAAATCTAAAGGTTTATTATACAAGGAAAAAGCTATAGGTGAGAGTTAGAAATGGTTAAAGGAAATCAATTACATGCAGTAATGGCAAATTCCTTGGTTCAGCCTTGCATCAAAGGTAGGATAAACTGCAGGTTCAAATCAAAGTTTCTGGAATACATTCCCTGGAGGAATGGGTCATCAGTCCTTTGGCCGGAATTTCCATTTGTAGCAAAGTCCCATCCAGAAGTAGGAACAAGGCTGGAGACTGAAGACAAGATGGGGGAACTGCAGCAGGTTTATTTATAGTTTATCCCAGGTGCGAGAACCAATTTCTTCTTGCTGTGAAAAGTACAGCCCCATTGAGTTCTGGAGTCATGTGAGCATATCACATGATCATGCACGATTCAGGATTCATAGGCGGCGGCCACTGCCCACCATCTATCTTGCATGTTCCTTGCCAGACTTCTCATGTGGATTGGAGCATTCCAAGCTCCCAATGAGTCCATTGTACAGCTGATAGTCCTTAATGGGCCATCAAGCATGGCAAGCAAAGCTAACACAAAGGGTTCTGGAATGTCCCCCAACAGTATAGCACAATATTTGGAAAGACAGACAGTACAGAGCCAGTATTCATAACTTCAACTACAAAATTGATACCCACATACAGATAGCATACTCATAATCAGCAGATCATAACCTGGTTGTAGACACCTTATATGACCCCCTTTACCTAAGATTTGGTGCCACTACGGGACCTTGGTTGCACCAATGATCTATATGATCTCAGATAATTTCAGTAACGTGACAGCCTCATCCCTACATCCCCATCCCCATCCCTGTGTTCCCAGCTCTGCCAGGTCCCCGTGTCCCCAGCTCTGCCTCATCCCTACGTCCCCATCACTGTCCCTGCGTTCCCAGTTCTGCCTGGTCCCCGCGTCCCCAGATCTGCCTTATACCTATATCCCCATCCCAGTCCCTGTGTTCCCAGCTCTGCCCGGTCCCTGTGTACCCATCCCCACATCCAGCCCTGCACCATCCCCATGTCCCTCTCATCCCTACATCCCAACCCCTGTGCCTCTGTTCCTGTCCCCGTCCCTGGCTCTG
The DNA here is from genome assembly GCA_007922305.1 of Dermatemys mawii. Classification (NCBI taxonomy): domain Eukaryota; kingdom Metazoa; phylum Chordata; order Testudines; family Dermatemydidae; genus Dermatemys; species Dermatemys mawii. The sequence continues at coordinate 197,886 of ML677537.1, read as the reverse complement.
TGCTGTTCTGGGCATGTTTCCATGTGGGCCCAGCCTGGCGCCTTTGGGAGGCAGCCATGAGGGGCGGAGGCGTCACGGGGCCGAGTGCTTGTCTGAAATCTCCTAAAAAGGCGGCAGAGCCAGAGGGTCCTGCGCAGTGCAGGTGCGGGTAGGAGGAACCCGGTCATAGAGGCTTTGCACAAAACAGCCAGGGCCAGAATCCCATTGGAGCAGCCAAGCTGCCTATTAATGAGTTATAAATATGGCTTTGGGCGGATGCCATTGGTGCCCCCGCCCCACAGCCCTGTCCTCTGGGGTGACCCCCAGCACAAACTCTGGTCTCTGGGTGACCTGCCCCTCCCAGAGCAGCCCCCTGAGCCACGCTCTCTGGGTGACCTTCCCAGGCTTTGAACTTTGGATTCTTTCCCCGGAGCCAATATTGACTCTTGCGGTCCAGGGGTCGGGGCTGCTGCTTTCATCAAACAAACAGCCGAGCACAACAGCTGCTGGGGATCCCAGCCAGGGAGCCAGCCTGAGCTAAGCCTCACCTGAGCTGGGCCAGGCTAGCAGCATGCTGGGGGACCCTGGTTCCCCTCCCCCAGCCGTGGGGCAGGGAATGCCCCTCTCGCTGCTGAGTCCCCTGCCATGGAGCATTAGCCACCAGCCCTGGCTCTCCCCAGCCCCTGGAGGGCCAGGCACCGCGGGAGGCAATATCACTTGTCAGAGTCAAGAGTGAGCCTGGCCCCCCTCTCTGCAAGGCAGCGAAAGAGGCTCAGCCCCAGTGCCTGGGAGAGGCCCAGAAGGAGGCATCCCAGCCCCGGCTCCCTGCCTGGCCTTGCTGGGAGCCCCCCGAGGGTCGGTCGGCTGCAGTTCTCCCTCCTGGGTCTGCTCCCCTCTGCAAAGCCAGCGAGCCCCTAGCAAGCACTGTGATGCTTGGTCAAAGGAGACAGCCCCTCCCCATGGGGCTTCACCCCCGGACCGGCAGCACCGCAGCAAAGCCCCCCCCAGCCAGCCGGGTTCGAGCCCCTGCTCCGATTCCCCTCACAAGAAAGCTCTGGGCAGCGGCCCTGGCCTAGGCATCTAATGCCAGGGGAGAGGTCACTGCTGAGACTCTGGCACTAGAGCTCCTGGCAACCCAGGGCAATGGGAGTTAGGTGCCCACATATTTTGGCCTCACCCATTTTCCCTGGGTCCCCCCGTGGGCTGGGCTGGCTCCCTTCCCCCACATGCTGAGGGGAGCCCTGGGCCTCCAGGCATCTCCGCCCCTTGAGGGATTTAGGCCCAAGGGAAGCTGGGTCTCCTCGGGCTCAGGCCAGTGCACTAACCACTGGCCCAGCCTGCCTCGGGGACCCTGGCACCCCACCACTATCCAAAAAAACCCCTCCCAGGCTTCAAATCCAGCCCAGCCATGTCCCCTCCTCCAGCCCAGCGCCAGGCTCTGCCTGCAGGGACTGAGCATCACGGCCTGATAGACGTGTGGCTGCTGGCGGGACTGGGTCAGCGCGGTCAGGCACCGGCTGTATCCAGGGCAGCGCATGGAGCTCGGCAAGGCTCCCCCGGCCAGGCTGGGGCCGCACGGCCTTGCGCTCTGGGGCTGGGGACGTTGGGGGAGGGGGAAGGGAGCGGTGCCTGACGCCAGCTGGAGGAATTACCTTGGCTGTGGCCTTCACATGCTGGGCCTCTTGACGGGCAGCGGGGGAGCTGGCTGGGAGCGTTCGGAGCCCTGGGCCCCGCTGGAAGGCAGAGACAGGCAGGGACGGGGCCCCACAGTGCACTGAGCTCACTGGCCCACAAGCTGCAAACTCCTGTCCCCCTCCACCCCTCCAGCCTCGGCCCGGTTGTGGCTAATACCTGATGCTGCATCCAGGCTTGGGAGCAAAGCCCCTAGCACTGCCGTGCGGGGTAGGGGGTGTCTGTTCTTGACCTTGAGGGAACAGACTCAGGCCCATGTAGCTGGATGCCCTGGGCGTGCCAGTGCGTGAGCACCAGGGGACATCAGGTACAGCATTGCCTTGGGGCACAGCGGTGGGAGGCAGGGAAGGAAGAGCTCAGCAGGCATCAGTCCCAGACCAAAGGGCCCAATGGAGGACCCCGGTTCGAGGATGGCGCCCAAGGGGCGTGGATCCGCCTGGCACTCTGAACTGCAGTCCAGGCCCAACGCCTGGCTAAGCAGGTGCCGTCTGCTGCCAGTTCTGTCCTCACCCAGCGGCTGGCCAGAGAGCACCACACCCCCACTAGTTAGCGCCATGGGTTCCTCCCTGCAGCCAGGAACTGCTGGAACAGCAGGAGCCGCACAGGGGCTGGGGCGCAGGGGATGGGGGCACACTTGTGGTGAAAGCACAACCAGTCCATTCAGGAGCACAGCAGATGTTTTCTGTAGGAAGGGCGTTAAACCAGGACATTGCTCCTATTGCAGGGCCCGCACCCCGCCCAGCCTGGGCACCGGCTCCAGAACCTGCCCGGCCCCCAGAACCTGCACCCCGCCCAGCCTGGGCACCGGCCCCAGAACCTGCCCCCCCGCCCGGCCCCCAGAACCCTCACCCCGCCCAGCCTGGGCACCGGCCCCAGAACCTGCCCGGCCCCCAGAACCCGCACCCTGCCCAGCCTGGGCACCGGCCCCAGAACCTGCCCGGCCCCCAGAACCTGCACCCTGCCCAGCCTGGGCACCAACCCCACCCACACTGCAGTCTGAGAAGCAGCCCCGCCGGGTAGGGAAGGCTGGGGTCTGCCCCTCACCTGGCACCCAGCGACCCCCTGCAATGAGCTGGGTGAGGATGAAAGGAGCTGGGTGTTGGGGTTATCTGGCCTCCTCCGGGCCCCCTCTGCCCAGTGGCCTCCCTACTCCTCCTGCCCAGAGCTGGGTGGGGGACTCAGCTCCACTGCCTGTGCTTCTGCCCAGAGCCCTTCAGAGTCTGACGCTGACCCCGCCCCGCACTGGGAGCAACCTTGGAGATGCAGCCAGCGACACCCCCTCCTTGCTCCCTTTCATTGCCTGCAGCAACGTCCTGCTTGGGGGGACAGGGGAGACCACAGCAGCTCCCACCCCCGTCGCAGGGTCCCTGTAGGGAGAGACATAGGTGCTGGCAGCTCCCGTTCCATGTACTTTTATCCATCCATCTATGGCTGTTAGCACAGGAGCTCAATGGCAGTGATTAAATGCTCTGCTGATCAGGATTTCTCCCGGCAGCCTGCTCTCCAGTGCCCCCGGGGTTATTAATACAGCAACTCCTGGAGGTTCCATCTGAGATCTGGGACACATTGACATGTTCAGGGTGAGAGACAGCCCCTGCCTCCAGGACCTCACAGTCTACATAGACCAGACAGGGTGGAAGGGGAAACTGAGGCAGGGGGTGGGGAAATGACATGCCCAAAGCCTCACAGCAGTTTAGTGATAGAACCAGAAATAGAACTCAGGTTCTCCCAACTCTCTAGCCAGCCCTTTAGCCCAGCATGTCCTGTGATATGGATCTGCTAATTGGAACATTTCCCAGGATAGTCCACTTTACTCCATGATTCCTAGTTCTGGGACTGTCCTCCTGCACAGAGTGTTGACCTTCCAGGTACCTGTCACTTGCCCTCCCTCATTGCTGGTTAGCTCTTTGAATTTCTCCAGCCCCTTAAGAACCAATAATGCTCTTATCGGTGGGGTTTTTTCTGTTTTTCGGCAACTGGGGCACACAGAGTGCCTGGTACCTGCTCTCAGCAGCTTGCTGAAGATAACAGAGTATTTCCTTCTGGGAAGATGAGCTGCATGATTCCAGGTTGACGTAATCACAGTCTGGCTTAAACCGGAAACATTTACTAAAGAAAATGGCTACAAACCATGGACACAAACCCAGCTTGAGTTCCAGTTCTGTCTCCCTGGTTTATTAGGGATCACAAGCTGTCTGGAATGGCTGAATACTATACTGCAGGGAAACATAGTACAGCCCCCCACTTTGGAGTCTGAACTAACTTAAAGCAACCTCAGGGACTGGCCTGTTCTCCTTGGGGTAACTGTCACAGCTGTACTATTCCAGGTGCCTCACAACCCTTGCATGGGGAGCTTCCTCAGCTGGATCAGACGCTGCAGAAGCTAGGGCAACTGAGACGCTGCTGTGCTGGAGATGGGTACTGTGCTCTAATATTTCTCTAATACCCCGGCCCAACATGGCTCCAACACCAGGTTCACTTGCTACCCGTTACAGGCTCCAGGTGTGAACTCTCCGCACTGTGTCTCTCAGAGGAAGGAACCTCCAATGTCGGATTTCTCTTGGCAGGCTCGTGGTGGAACCAGCACATTCTTTATCAGCACTGCTGAGCTCCCATCCTCTCTCTCCACCTCATACGACGCTGAGCAGCTCCCAGCAGGAGCTCCAACAGGGCTCACACGGAACTGGCCTTGTCCAGGTGACCTTCTCCCCAGCGCATGGAAACTGGTTGTGTCCGAGAGGGACCCTCTTCTTTGCCTCCGGCGCATCAGTGGCACCTAACTCAACGGAGTGGCCACCTTTGGCTAGGAACGCTGAGACTGGGCAGAGAGGCCCTTTGGCTAGCTCCACAGCTCCACCCACACTGGGCTCGAGACCCGGAAAACGGTGTCATTAGAAAGTCTCGTCCTGACAGTTGCGGACCGTCATGTGTAGCTGGTCCGTGTGGAACTAACTGATACAGCCTTGGGGATATGCGGTGAATGCACTAGTTTGTGTCCCAGTGCAGCTCTCTGCAGCTATCCAGCTCACGTAGTCCAACACCTGGCCCTGCTAGGGCAAGGGCATTGGTTGGCATCAAAGGCTCTGTCCTTGTCATTGGCTTGGGAGGCGGATTCAGAGCTTCCTAGTGTGTAGGGCCAGAAGGGACCATTAGAGCAGCATAGTATGTCCCCGCAAATACCCCCTTGCATTTAGCTGACACATCTTCCTGAAGGGCCTCCAGCCCTGAACTGCAAACACAGGCCCCGAAGACTAGGCCTTGCCCTTGGGCATCTGGGTCAGGGGTGACTTGCTGCAGTGTGAAAAGTTTGCACCCTGTTTCCGATTGGAATTTGCCTGGATTCATTGCCTGGCTGTATGATTTCTTCTGCTTTTCTCCACTAGATTTCAAGAACTCACGGATCCCAAGGCCAGAAGGGTCCACTGGGATCATCTAGTCTGGCCTCCTGCATGACCCAGACCAGAGCCCTGCCCTGACCTAGAGCAGATCTCTGAGCAAATCACCCAGCCTGTGAGGCTGGCAGTGAATGCTCGGAGTCCCCACTCTCAGGGGTCGTTACTAGCCTCCACGTCCTCCCCTGCATGCACAAACACCCGTCATGCTGCTCCCTCAGGTATTATCCTAGTGCTGGGGTGTATTCTGAACTCTACACACAGCACACAGCCATGCACGTCCCTGATGCCTTCCAGGCTGAGCTGGAGCTCTCTGCTGCAGCCTGGTTGATGGTGCTTTGTTCACTGGCTCCTATGGCTCTGCCCCAGGCCTCATTGTGAGGGGATCCCCCGGGGTGCAGCCTGTGGGGATTGCTGTGGCCCCTTAATTGTCTCCAGCCAGGGCTGCCCCTCCAGGTGCTGTGTTCACTCAGCACAGCTGCATGTGGAGCCCCACGCCTAGCTAGATTGTGTGAATGCTTCCAGAGCCACTCATGAATCACACAGAGAAAGGCCCCAGAGCCAAATCCCACCAGCTCCCAGCCTTGTACCCCAGGAATGTACCATCTTGCACTGCTCAAGATGGGCAATGCACATTTAGTAATTGGTTCACCACTTCAGCGATGGAAAGTGGACATGCACCAGCCTTTGCAAACCTGAGCAGAATTGCTCACACGTCATACAAAGTCACTGGGAAAGATAAACAATTAAACAAATGTATTGACTATAGAAAGTAGATTTTAAGTGATATTAAGAGATAGGCAAAAAGTCAGAGTGGTTACCAAAAGAAATACAATGTAAGCTTGCAGTCTAGACTCTCAACCCTATTAGGTAGCAACTAGATAAAGCAATTTTTCTCACCCCATTGGATAGTGCAGCCCTTAATGTATAAATCTGTTCCTTAAAGCTGGGCCAATCTCCTCTGTTGGAGTCTTGTCTTCTTCTCAGTGATTTGGCTTCTTGCAGCAAAGGTGGGGGCAGGAGAAGGGCCCAGTGTGTGTCCACTCTATCTGTTTTATGCCCTCAGTCCCTGTGCCTGGGAAGCATAAGTCCATGCATGTCTAGGGGGCATTGCTGACTCTCTCCAAACAAGGTTGAGCAATTTCCCTGGTGTGGCCTCATGCAGAGGAGTCATTGAATTGTAGCTCCCTTGCTGGTGATGGGTTGTTTGACACTCCGCCTGGGTGTTGGTTACTTCCCTTGCTGTTGCCTCTGGGGAGCTCATATCTGGCTGATTCCCCAACTTACAGCATGTTTTAGTGACCACCACAAAACACAATTCTCATAACTTCATATGCCTTAATGATGCACACATATGGATAGAGAAATGACTTTCAGCAGATCATGACTTTTCCCCTGATACCTTACATGGCAGGCTTTGTATGTAGGATCACTATTGTATGAAAATGAGGAATATGGGGTGTCATGGAGTGTGAGGGAGTCAGTGACCTGCACCCCCATTTCTTTAGATTCACAGTGACTCTCAGCCAGCCAGTAGATTATAAGATTTCTTAGGGATGACAGGAACACAGTCCAAACCAGAGCTCGTAGGTACTGTGATGGGGCAAGACTGGATGACTATAGGAAAGTGCTAAAGATAGATATGTTAGTCTCAGGCTAAACAAATCCCTGATACCAATGGAACCTTCTGGAAAGGAGTAGAAACAGCTAGCCTGGTTGGGACACCTGAAGCCAATCAGGGACTGGCTGAAACCAGTTAAAAACCTCCCAGTTAGGTGGGCGTGGGTGTCAGGAGCTGTGGGAGGAAGTTGTGCTGTTGGTGAGACTGAGTGGTGGACAACATATCATACAGAAGGAAGGAGGCCCTGAGGTAAGGGTGAAGTGGAGCTGAAGAAGTGGGAACTGCTGTGGGGAAGTAGCCCAGGGAATTGTATTGTTTTGTCGCTAAAAGGTCAGTCATCTTAGCTGATACTATTAGGGTCCCTGGGCTGGAGCCTGGAGTAGACAGCGGGCCCAGGCTCCCCCGTTTCTGCCTCCCCTAATTAATCTCTGAGTTTGGGAGACAACAGAGACTGTGCCAGGAAGGATAGCTTCTCCTCACTGGCTTATGATGAAAATGGTTCAATAGCCTGTGACCTTGTCTCTAGAGAGAGAGAAGGGCTATGTGGAGGGTCACAGTGAGCCGCTGAGGCTAGTGAAATCCGCCAGGAAACGCAGAATCCATGAAAATAAGGACAGAGCTTTGTCACAGTACAAATAGGACCCCTTAGTCAGGCCCTGTCGGGGGGCCAGGAGGTTAAACCCCAAGCTTAGGGCTGCCTCCTTTTCCCCAGCCAACTCTCCACTCCCAACCCCTGTAGCCGTTTCTCTCTTCCTTTGTCCTGCTTCCCGGGCTCTAGGTGTCAGCTCCCCCTCCCCCTTCTCATCTCAGGTTACAGCTTCAGGTATGTCCCCTTCAGAGCAACCTCCCATCTCCAGTGAAACTCTTGAGATCACATCCACACTCCTCCCTGCTGCGTCACATGGGGTTACAGTGCGCACCCCCAAGAATGCCGCACTCGTTCCCTTCCGCGCTGCGGGCCAGGCCCCCTGCTGCTGCAGGGCTACAATGGAACAGCCAGGGAGCCTTTGGCCCATGCACCACCCTCCGCAGTCAGGCTGGGCCTGCCAAAGCTGCCTGAGGGCTCTGGACACTGAGCTCCTGCTAATTCCTAATGAGAATAGGGCATCTAAACTCCTTGGGTGGCCCCTGGTCTTACTGTGTCCCCCTTTCACAGAGCAGCAGAAGGAGAACAGATGGGTCAGTGGTTCAGGTGCTTGCCATTCAGTTTCCTGCACTGCCTTGCGTGTTGGGTGACCAGACAGCAAGGGTGAAAAATCGGGACAGAGGTGTGGGTGGTGGGTAATAGGAGCCCATATAAGAAAAAGGCCCAGAAATCGGGACTATCCCTATAAAATCAGGAGATCTGGTCACCACCATCTGTGTGGTCTTGGGCCAGCCAGTCAGTCGCTACGTCTCAGTGCCCCAGCTGTACAGTGGGGATGACCGGGGGGCATGTCCATTTCTTAGTGGGGGGGTTGGCAAAGATAACAACCTTGAAGAGTGTAAGGTGCTCAGGTCCTGTGGTGATGGGGGACATAGATAGATAGATAGATAGATAGATAGATAGATAGATAGATAGATAGATAGA
>ML677537.1:154542-170770 GCA_007922305.1 Dermatemys mawii | reverse complement strand
CCTGCCCCCCCTTATAACCTCCCTGCCCCCCTTAGGCCTCCCTACCCCACATATCCCTGCTGGCCCCCTGCACCATCTTACACCTCTTCTGCCTCCCCTGCACCCCCTTAAACACCCCTGTCACCCCTTACACCCACCCTCTTGTCCCCCTTACATCCTGTACCCCTTATACCTGTCCTAGCACTGCCTTCCTTACATATACCCTGATAAACACACAGACACACCCTTACGTCTTACTCCTACCCATACAGCCCAGCCTTCTGAGAGGGGCATTCTGACAGAGAGACACACATGGACCTATTCCCTTACACACACACACACACACACAGACATCTAATGACACGCACACACTCATTTCCACATAGCCCCGTGCCTGCACACATGCACCCCCCCTTTGCACACTTGTTTGCACACACACCGATAAGTGGACACACACATGTAAACAGACACACACATCCCCTTTCCTTTGGCTGAAGGCATTAACAGCAGCTCTGGCTTGCTAACTTGAGCAAAAGGCAGGAGAGCCCAGGGAATTCTTCACCTGGTAATGGCTGAGGGGTCCCCAGAGGGGCGTCACCTGGTGAGTGAAAGGGACCCACCTCTGACCCCCATCCCCAGCATGGAGCCCCTGGCTGAGATGAGGAAAATCCCGTGCTAAAAAAGCAGGCGCTGTCCCCGGGAAACGGGGCAGGGTGGGGGCAGGAGACATGTTTAATTCATTAGGGAATGTTTGTAAAGTGCTTTGAAGATGAAACGCGCCCAAGAAGCGCGCGGGATGATTATGTATGTGGCACATGGGGCTGCTGAGGTGCTGGGATTTCATCCTCCAGAGCGTGCAAGAAACAGAATATTTAACAGGCCGGCTGTCGTTCAAAGGGCCCTGTTCGCCTCCTCCTGAAACGCGCTGTTTCCCCCCAGGGCTGCTGGGATTGACGGTCCTGGGCACCCGACCACGTCTCTGTTTCCAGTGGCGCTGAGTGCTGGGAACATCTAGCTTTTGCCCCAGCAGAGCTGGCTGCCAGTCTCCCCTGGGGAGGAACTTTTGCTCAGTTAAATCCGTGTTGCCAGTTCAATGCTGGCAGCCAGGGCAGTCTCCCACCTTGCTTTGGCCCCTTTAGGATTGTATTTGGCACAAGGGGAGAAATGCCAGCGGCTCCACAGAGTCTAGTAGGGACTTGGCTGTTGTTAATTGATTTGATGTCCCAGGTGCTCAGATACTACCGGGATAGGCGGATGGAGAAAACAGAGAGAGGAGGTATTTGGTGAGGCTTTAATTGCCGTTGGTTATGCTTAATTATTTGGGCAGCATGGTGGTGAGTGGGAGAGGGTGCTGTATAAAGGACGTTGTTTTTGGACTGATGGAATGATCAGGTGTATTGGACCCAGATCTGGGAGTGACTGGCTTACACTGACTTGCTGTGTTTCTGATGTGCACGCGGAGCTTAAAGCATTTAAACCCACCCACTGATTTCAGGGGGACAACTCAGATACTCAGAGCTGAGCCGATACGTCCTGCTTTGCTGGGCAGAGGCCTTTCACTGTCACAAGCTGAGCACCTAAAGCCTGAAGCTCCATAATTTGGGGCCACTCTTGAAAATGAAGGTTTTTTAGCCTCACCAGGTCTCGGTTTCCCCACCTGTAACTTGGGGATAATTCTGCGCTGCTGGCTCAGAGAGCAGTGAGTGTTCGTACAACACGTCACAGATGCAAAGTGCCCACCTCTAGACTTGGCAGTTCATAGTCCCGGCACTTCTGGGTTTACAGCATCAGTTAGGAACGTAAAGACCTTGCTTTCATTACAAATTAAGCCCTGGAAAGTGCTCCATCAGCATCAGCATTAATTAGTATTATTAACGCCTCTTGATCAAAGCTGAGAACTGGAAAATTCACTTAGCTCAGCAGCAAAAGCCAGAAAGTGTTAAGTGACTCTCCAAAACATGTTGCCGTCCACGCCCTGGCAGCCAGCACAGAGCACCATTGTGTGTGCGAAGGCAGCTCCTCTTTCCTTTCCCTTCCTCTCTTTCCTTGTCCCTGGAGGGAGAAGAGATTTTGATGACAGGGCAACTGCCAGTTGAATTAAAGACAGTACTTTGCGCACAGGTAGCGTATTTGTGAACCAAGTGGGAGAGCAGCAGCCAAGACAGCAGTGGGAGCTGGCAGGAGAGCTGGTGACTTTCCAGGGGGTCAGCTTAACAAAAACTGCTCCTGTCTTTCCAGAGGGGTAGGTGCCAGCTTAGGGTGACCAGACAGCAAGTGTGAAAAATTGGGACTGGGGGTAGGGGGTAATAGGAGCCTGTATAAGAAAGGACCACAAATGTCGGGACTGTCCTTATAAAATCAGGACATCTGGTCACCCTATGCAGCTGCTCAGGGCACTGCCCCCTCAGGGCTGACCCCAGGAGGGGGGCATGGATGGGGAGGGCTCGGGCACTGCAGAGGAAGGCAGTTGGAGTGATGTCCCAAGCCCATTGGGACAGAGGGACGGATGGACACGCAGAGGGAAGGGGAAGGATCATTTCTGTGTCCAGACTTTTAGCCTTGACCTAGCTGCTAATTCTGCAGGCTGCCCCAGAATGAGCTAATCGCGGGGAGTCGGGCTCATAAGGCAAGGGTGGGAGAGGGCTCCCCAAACATCAGCTTCACATTTGGCACAAGCCCTCATCAGCAGGTACGGCCTTGTTAGCCCAGGTGGAGAACCGACTCCTTTCTGAATGTTCTACTGCCTGGTCCTTGAATCCCATGGTGCTGAGCTCAGTATAAGACCTCACCTAGGCTAGAATGGACATGCACGGACACCCCTTTGCCCACATGGTCCCCCGTTAGCATGGATCCTGGCTGACAAACATAGACCGCTGGCAGAACACAGGGACTCCCCATCGGTCCCTGAAGTGGGGCAGCTGCCCCACTCCAGGAAAAGAGTGGGTCAAAACAGCCCTAGGAAGGGCTGTGGCGGGGAGGGGGGCAAGCAGCTCCCAGGCTGATTAGGGAACAGCTGGGCTGACTGGGAGAGTAGGCTCAGCTGGGTGGCCACGCCCCAAACACACTAGCAGGCCCTTAGAAAAAGGCTGAGCGGCGGGGGCCTGGAAGAGAGGGTCTCCTCTGTCTGTGGAGGTAGACAGGCCTGGCTGCTGGGGAGCTTGACAGGGTACCTAGAGTGGAGCAGGGCTGGGGCAAGGCAAGAGGAGCTGGGAGAGTGCTGGCCTGGAAACCCCCAGGCTGCAGAGCTTAGGGGACGGTCCAACAAAGGAAACTGGGGTTGCAGGGGGCAGCCAATGGCTACAGAGGCCCCAGTGAACGGGGGTAAGTGGTGACTGGCAGTTGCCTAGACTGAGGCAAGGAGGAGATAGGAGGTGGGGGTTCCCCGGGGAGGGGAGACCCTGAGACTGTGGGGGTATTGCAGGGGTGCAGCACCCTAGGGAAGAGGGCACCGGGGTCCAGGGAGGGACACGGGGCCAGCAGCAAGCGGGACTACAGCCTGCAGAGGGCGCTCCGGATGCTGGACAGAGCTAATTCCCTGGATGACCAGCAGGAGGAGCCACAGGGGAGACTCGCCACTTTGTTACAGTCCCCCCACCTGGGCATGTGCAAAGAGGAAAATGACCATTGGCCCAGTGCAAGTATAAGATATGGAGCCTGCAAAATGCATCCCCCATCCCCCCGTTTCTGGTTTCCCAGCCCCATTGCATTGCAAAGGCAGCAAAATCCCTATGGACTGAAAAGACGGGTGCGGACATGGAGGGTCTGTCTCTGCTGCCTGGCTCCCTTGGCGCTGCCAGCCAGTAGCAGCGCCCCTGGGGCATTGAGCTTCCGTAGCAGGGACAAGTTGGAGCGAGGCTTAAACACTTGTTTCTATCTCCAGTGAGGAGCACAAAGCTGCGAGACAGAGACAGCTGCAGTCGGCTCCAGTGGGCAGAGGGAACAGCTTCCAGCTCAGCCCCCTGTCTCCTCTGGAGGAGGTTGGGGGCTTGGAGCAGAGGGTGACAGCTGTGTGCGCTGGGGGCTGCCGATCGTGCTGGGACGGGGTTTACAGCCAGGGCCGAGTCTCTGCCTGGGCCTCCACCCACCCGCTGACACCACTGAGCAGCTGGCATCACGGGAGCGAACCCTGTGGCTTTCCTCTTTGCCTCACAGGCAGGGGAGTGAGATGCAACCTGCTGCCCATGGGCCACCTCGCTGCAGGTCGCCCCATCCTCTGTCCACTGCCAAAGCAGGGAGACAAACCAGCCCCCTCCCTTGGCAGATTGTCCAGTGGGGCAGGGACCCTCGTGAGCTCTGGATTATGGCACCAACACAAGGGAAAAGAGATGATGCAGCATGTCTACATCAGGGCTACTGCTTGGCCCAGACGCTCCTGTGCCAGGTACTTCCCGGGGGTGGGAGGGGCTTCAGCCCAGATTCGCATGTCATCTGATCTCTAGGCCAGTGTTCCTCAAAGTTTTTCGCCGCGGCCCCTTTTCACTGTCCCACCTCTACTCGCAGCCCCCGGGGTATGGCCGTGGAATAGAAAGCTTCCGCTTTCTGCGGCAGCATTTCGGCGGGACAAAAATAGCTTGCAAGTTCGGTGGTCTCCCGGGCGGGATCGGTGGCGGTGGAGTCTTGCGCACCCCCGTGGGTGCACGCACCCCACTTTGAAGACCACTGCTCTGGAGGGTCTGTGAGCCCCCTCGCTCCCCAGGGTCATCCTCAAAGCTGAGTGGAATCTTTCAGCTGACATTTCTTTTTGGTGGAGAATGCAGCTTTGGCGACCCGCAGGGTTTGGTGAATTCACATGGACTTTGCCGACTTGTTCATTTAAGAAACAAACAAACAAAAAATTCCAAAACATTCAAAAATTTTAATTTTTTTTGTTCTGTTTCAAAAGTACTGTATGGAAAAACACTCAACGTTGAACTGAAATGTTTCATTTGAAAGAATTTCTTTTCCAATTTTTCGATTGGCCACAAAATTCAAAACATTTAGGTTTTGGGTTGACTTAAAACTTCCTCCATTTCTCCCCCCCCCCCCCCGTTTTTTTGAATGGTCTGCAGACTGCAAAATCCATCATTCGCTTGGATCTAGTTGCCATGTCACCTCCATCCTAAGGCACCTCTAAACACGGAAATGGCAGCTGAGTGTCACATAAATGGGCATTGTGCCAATTACATTCCTGACTCTGTTTCCAACCCACATGGGGACCAATAACACTGCTCTACAGCCAAAATGCTTCTGAAATAAATATAGTCAAACTTTACTAATTCTGGGTCACTGAGAAAGAAAATGATGCTTAAAATTGTTGATTGGCTCTAGTTTTCAAGATATGCTATTGGGTCAGTATATATGACCCTTGACATGGGAATGGCGGAGGATAAGTGAGTTATAAAGGGAAGGGATCTCAATTTAAACCATAAATGACTAAAATACATCTTTGACTGGATCTATGAATAAATCTATGACTGGGTTTGGACAGTACTTGCTTTTTAGGCAAAACAATGAATGATGCAATCTGAAGCTGGTATTGTGTCATACATGATATGAATTGCATCATGTTATTCCTAGAAGTCATGGATGATGCAATCATAACAAAGCTTACATCACTCTGCTGAACAAATTGCCCTATGTCAGCTCTAGAAATCATACAGTGTCGTGCTCTCTTATTTGTCAGTGTTTGATTTTGCAAAGGGACACATTTCTGTTTAGCCAAAGTGAGCAGAGATGCCTCGTACTTGTGTGAACAGTGCAGATAACTTCTGCTATGTTTGTGGTGAAGTGACTTTTGCATCACAAAAGCGCAGTATAACCACTATGGTTAAGAAAGCCTATCACCTTTATTTTGACTGCAAAATTGGAGATCAGGACAAGAGGTGGGCCCCACACATATGCTGCAACACTTGTGCAACAAATCTTCGCCAGTGGTTGAACAGGAAAAGGAAATCTATGCCTTTTGCAGTGCCAATGATTTGGAGAGAGCCAACAGATCATACCAGCAATTGTTACTTCTGCATGCTGCCTCCAGTTGGAAAAGGTGTGTCAAAGAAGAAAAAGTGGACTGTGCATTATCCAAACATTCCATCAGCTATACGCCCAATAACCCACGGAGAAGGACTGCCGGTTCCTGATGCACCAGAATCATTCTCACTTGAGTCAGACGAGGAAGAGGAAGAGGATGAAACTTCTGGTCCTGAACCATCAATGTCACAGGACCCACATTTTCTCCCATCCTCCTCCTCTGAACCACATCTCATAACACAAGCTGAACTGAATGACCTTGTCAGGGATTTGGAACTACCCAAGAGTAAGGCAGAGCTGTTGGGCTCCAGACTACAGCAGTGGAATCTCCTGGCAGGTGATGTTAGGGTTTCCATGTTCCGTGACCGTCAAAAGGATCTTGTCCCATTCTTCTTCATGGAAGGTGATCTTGTAGCCTGCAACAACATCGATGGTGCGATGGCAGCCCTCAACATCGTTCACGATCCAGATGAGTGGAGACTCTTCATTGATTCATCGAAGATGAGTCTTAAAGCTGTTTTGCTGCATAATGGCAATGTTTTGCCATCAATTCCAGTTGGTCATGCAGTCCATATGAAGGAAACCTATGACAACATGAAACAACTTTTGAGGTGCATAAACTATGACCAACATCAGTGGCAGCTTTGTGGCGATTTGAAGGTTGTTGCTCTCTTGCTCGGTCTGCAGACTGGATACACAAAGTACCGCTGTTTTCTCTGTGAATGAGATAGTCGTGCAAGAGATTCCCACTACATCAAGAAAGATTGGCCACTCCGACAGTCATTGGAGCCTGGGAGGAAAAGTGTTCAGCATCCACCACTTGTTGAATCAAGGAAGATTTTGTTATCACCCTTACACATCAAGCTGGGTCTGATGAAGAACTCTGTCAAGGCCATTGACAAAACACAAGCAGCTTTCAAATACCTCCGTGGAAAATTTCCAAGGTTAAGTGAAGCTAAGATAAAGGAAGGTGTCTTTGTTGGTCCTCAGATTCGTGAACTTCGAGATGATGCATTTGACGACGCACTGCGTGGCAAGGAAAAGACGGCATGGAAAGCCTTTCAGTTAGTGGCAATACATTTTCTCGGAAACAACAAGGCAGACAACTACAGGTTGTTGGTGGAAAACCTCCTCAAGGCATACAAAAGCCTTGGTTGCAACATGTCACTAAAGATACATTTTTTGCACTCTCATCTAGATATTTTTCCACCGAACTGCGGAGCAGTGAGCGACGAGCACGGCGAGCGATTTCACCAGGACATTGCAACAATGGAGAAACGCTATCAGGGCAAATGGAGCCCATCAATGCTTCCAGACTATTGCTGGACAGTGACAAGAGATGCTCCATTTAATGAATACAAGAGACAAGCCAAGAAGTGCCGAGTAGACACTGAATAGGACTAAACTATGTACATAATAGTTTTTTGCCTTTTGTTTCATAATACATTTTATTTATATAACCCTTTTGCTGATTTTTAAAGTGTTACATAAACAGGACAGGTGAAATATTATCATGTAAAGCAACCATAAACACATGAAAAGACCTAGGTTTACAATTTATGATTAAAACTCTACTATCTACACAATATACATAGACATAAAATGTAAAAACTTAAATATCTTAGAAACAGTAGCCAATCAGTTGTTTTAATTGTCATATTTGAATTCAGCACATCAAAATACATAATAAATATCACATTTTATCTCTGAAGCAGACGACTTCTAAAAAATTGTAGACCAGTGTAACAGGCCCCTCCAGCAGCCTCTGGTGTGTGCTCCTCCCGTCCCTTTGAGCCCCAATTACATGTCCGCCCCCCGCCCCCCCCCCCCGCCACCAAACTCCAGTTACACATACAATTGAGAAAGAATACCACAGTGGTTTTTTGTTTTTTTAAAAAACTGGCTTAGCGGGGAAGTGAAAGCAACTATTTTTTAAAAGCACGTGTAACAAATGGAAGAGAGAGAAAGATGATAGCAATGAATATAAATAAGAAGCTAAGCATAATAGAAAATTAATAAGGGAAGCAAAAGGACACAAGGAGAACTCTATGATCACCAAAGTTAAGGACAATAAGGCGTCTTTGAAAGTGTATTAGGAACAAAATGAATCCTAACAATGGTATTGGTCTGTTACTAAATGGAAAGGGCAGAACAGGCAGCAGCATTCAATAAATATTCTGTTTTGTATTTGGGAAAAAGTCAGATGCTCTGTTCATATCATATGATATTGATGAAATACTTTCCATTCCAACAATAACAAGGCGGACGTTAAATCAGCAGGTCTGAGTAACTTGCAGCCAAGAGCTTTAAAACAGCTGGCCGAGGAGCTCTCTGGGCCATTAATTTTGATTTTCAATAACTCTTGGAAAACTGGGGAAGTTCCAGAGGACTGGAAGAAAATCAATGTTGTGCCAATACTTTAAAAGGGTGAACAGGACGATCCAAATAATTATGGGCTGTCAGTCTGACAGTGATCCTGGACAGACTAATGGAATGGCTGACACAGGACTTAATCAATAGAAATTAGAATAGGATAATATAATTGTCAATCAGCATATATTTATGGAAAATAGAGCTTGTCGATTTGACTCAATAACTTTTCTTGGTGAGATTACAAGTCTGGCTGGTAAAGGGAGCAAGTTGATGCAATATGCAGAAATGTCTATGAGGCGTTGGGCTTGGTACTGCGTGGTATTTTGATTAACCACGTTTATTATGGTATTGCCTAAGGACCTACCACGAATGGGCCCATGGAGTGAGGCACGACACAAACACAAAGCATCAGAACAGCCGACAATCAAAATAGACAAGACAGACAGAGGGAGGGAGAATCTTCAAATCATAGAACTGCAGGGCTAGAAGGGACCTTGAATTGTAGTCCAGCACACAGCACTGAGGCAGGACCAAGTAAACCTGACAGCTGTTTGTGCAGCCTGTTCTTGAAAAATTCCAGTGCCGGGATTCCACATCCTCCCTCGGAAGCCAATCCCCGTACTCGACTGTCTTGATAGAAAGTTTTTCCTTATATGTAACTAAATCTCCCTGGCTGCAGATTAAGCCCATTGCTTCTTGTGCTCTTTTCAGTGGACATGGAGAAGAATTGATGCCCATTTCCTTACAACAGCTGTTAACAGTTTAGAAGAGTGTTAGCACAGGTGCCGACTTTCCAAAGTGCCAGGGGTACTCAACCCCAGCTCTGCCCCAGGCCCTGTCCTCACTCCACTCCTTCCCCCACGGCTCCTCCCTCACCCCACCTCTTCCTGCCCCCGCTCCAACCCTGCCCTGCCTCTTCCCACCCAGTTCTGCCCCCTCTCCCAAGTGCATGCTGCATCTCTGCTCCTCCTCGCTCCCACCCAGAGCCTCTGGAATGCCACAAAACAGCTGATTGCAGTGGCTGGGAGGCACGGGGAGGGAGGAGGAGATGACAATTGGCTGGACTTGCTGGTGTGCGGGAGGCACTGGAGGTGTCTGAGGGAGCTGATAGGCGGGCTGCTGGTGGGTGCTCCACACCCACCATATTTTTCCCGTGGGTGCTCCAGCCCCAGAACTGCCATGGACTTGGCACCTCTGGTTATCGGGTCCTGCCTCAGGCTTCTTTTTTCATGACTAAACATGCCCAGTTTCTTTAACCTTAGGTCAGGTTCTCTAAATGTTTTATAAAACGGGGTTACTTACCCAGTAACTGTTGTTCTTCGAGATGTGTTGCTCATATCCATTCCAAATAGGTGTGTGCTCGCGCAGTGTGCATGGCTGCTGGAAGATTTTTACCCTAGCAACCCCCGCCGGGTCGGCTATGGAGCCCCCTGGAGTGGCGCCTTCATGGCGCTGGATATATACAGTGGCCGACCCGGCGCCCCCCTCAGTTCCTTCTTGCCGGAGACTCCGACAGTGGGGAAGGAGGGTGGGTTTTGGAATGGATCTGAGCAACACATCTCAAAGAACAACAGTTACTGGGTAAGTAACCCCATTTTCTTCTTCGAGTAATTGCTCATATGCATTCCAAATAGGTGACTCTCAAACCTTAACTAGGCGGTGGGGTCAGAGTGGTGGACCACTGATTGTAGTACCGCAGATCCAAAAGCAGCATCCCCGGCAGACTGCTGTACCAACGCGTAGTGTGAGGCAAAAGTATGGACCGAAGACCACGTGGCAGTTCTATAGATTTCCTGGAGTGGGACTTGAGCCAGGAAAGCCGCCGAGGACGCCTGCGCCCTGGTAGAATGAGCAGTAAATGGTTTGACCAGTGAACCAGCTAGGTCATAACATGTACGGATGCACGCCGTAATCCATGAAGAAATGCGCTGGGTTGAAACCGGAAGGACTTTCATATGTTTCACTACTGCCACGAAGAGCTGGGATGATTTCCTGAACGGCTTTGTACGCTCAGTGTAGAAGGCGAGCGCCCTACAGACATCTAACGTGTGTAGGCGCTGCTCTTGTCTCAAGGCATGAGGCTTAGGATAGAACACTGGGAGGAATATCTCCTGGTTCATGTGGAATGCTGACACTACTTTTGGCAAGAAAGCAGGATGAGATCTCAACTGCACCTTGTCCTTGTGGAAGATGGTGTACGGGGGCTCCGAGGTCAGAGCTCTGATCTCCGATACCCTTCTCGCTGAAGTTATTGCGACCAGGAACACCGTCTTCCACAACAGGTACAAAAGGGAACAAGTGGCCATAGGCTCAAATGGGGGCCCCATAAGGCGGGATAGGACTAAATTTAAGTCCCGTGAGGGGATCGGCTGGCGTACCTGGGGGTATAACCGGTCCAGGCCTTTAAGGAATCTGGTGACCGTGCGGTTTGAGAACACTGATTGATCCGAGATCCCCGGGTGGAATGCGGAAATTGCCGCCAGGTGTACTCTGATTGTGACTAGCACCAAACCCTGTTGTTTAAGCTGAAGTAAATAGTCTAATATAAGATGGATCGGCACAGACCTTGGGGAGACGCCTTTCTGTGAACACCAGCAGAAGAAACGCTTCCACTTTGCCGAGTAAGTGAGCCTAGTGGAAGTCTTCCTACTCCTCAAGAGGATCTGCTGAACATGACTAGAGCAGAGACTCTCTGTCTCCATTAGCCACAGATTTTCCACACTGTGAGGTGGAGCGACTGCAGATCTGGGTGACGGAGGCAGCCATAGTCTTGAGATATAGTCTTGAATAACCCGACCAGGTCGGTAGGGTTATTGGCGTTTCCGTTAACATTTCCAGAAGCAGGGTGTACAAATGCTGTCTGGGCCATGCCGGGGTGACCAGAATTAGGCGAGCACCCTCCCTCTGGGCCTTGAGCAAGACTCCGTATACAAGGGGAAATGGGAGGAATGCGTACATCAGTTGACCCTCCCATTAGAGGAGGAAGGTGTCTGTCAGGGAGCCGGGAGAGCCTCCTCTGAGTGAGCAGAATTGTTTGCACTTGGTGGCAAAAAGGTCGATCTGGGGAGTCCCCCACCACCATCAGAAGATCGAAAGAATAACGTCCAAGCGAATCGACCACCCGTGGGACCAAAAGGATCTGCTCAGGTGATCTGCGAGAGTGTTCTGGAGCCCCGGGAGGAAGGACGCCACCGGGTAGATGGAGTGGGCTATGCAGAAGTTCCACGGAAGAACCGCTTCGTTGCACAGGGGGGAGGAGTGAGCCCCTCCCTGCTTATTGATGTAAAACATGGCTGTTGTGTTGTCCGTTAGAATTGAAACACAGTGACCCTGAAGTTGGTCCTTGAACACCTGGCACGCTAGGCGGACAGCCCTTAGTTCCCAAACATTTATGTGCAGAGCCAGGTTGTCTGATGACCATAGACCCTGGGTTCTGGCATCCCCCAGGTGCGCACCCCACCCGAGCGCTGAGGCATCCATTACTAGCGACTTGGAAGGGGGTGGGGAGTGGAAGGGAAGACCTTCGCAGACCGGAGACTGGTCCTGCCACCACGTTAGGGCAGACAGCACCTCTGCTGGGACCGTGACTAGCATATTTAGACTGTCCCGACTTGGCCGATACACAGTTGACAGCCACGACTGAAGAGGGTGTAGACGCAGTCTGGCGTAACGTATGACGTACGTGCACAAGGCCATGTGACCGAGTAGACAGGCACGTACGCACCGTCGTAGTCGGGAACGTCTGAATGTCCGATATAATTGTTGACATTGCATGAAACTGAGCGAGGGGAAGAGATGCCCTTGCCACGGTAGAGTCCAGTACCGCGCCTATGAACTCCAGCCTCTGTCTGGGTTCTAGGGTTGACTTCTCAAAGTTGAGCAGAATGCCCAGCCTGCAGAATGTAGCCATGATCAGCTGAACGTGGGACTGTACTTGTTGTTTGGACCTGCCCTTAACGAGCCAATCGTCTAAGTACGAGAACACTGACACCTTCCTTCTGCGCAGGAAACCTGCAACCACGGCCATGCACTTGGTGAAGACCCGCGGCGCTGTGGAGAGGCCAAACGGAAGAGCAGTGAACTGGTAATGACTCTTGCCTGCCACAAAACATAACAGGCGTCTGTGAGGTGGAAAGATGGCTATATGGAAGTACGCGTCCTTCATGTCGAGGGCGGCGTACCAGTCCCCCGGATCCAGACAGGGAATGATAGACCCCAGGGAGACCATGCGGACCTTCAACTTTATCATGTACTTGTTGAGTTCCCGCAGGTCGAGGATGGGTCTTAGACCCCCTTTTGCCTTGGGGATTAAAAAGTAACGGGAATAAAAACCTCGACCCCTGAACTCCACCGGAACCTTCTCTATAGCTCCCAAAGACAAGAGGGAATGTACCTCTTGTAAGAGGAGCTGCTCCTGAGAAGGGTCGCTGAAGAGGGACAGGGAGGGAAAGAAGACAACTGGAGAGATTAGTCCCTTTCCACCGTGCATAGCGATCTGAAGTTATTGAGGACCAAGCACGGTGGAAACGGGCCAGATATTGATAAAACGGGGGGAAAGGATCCGGAGCGAGAACTCGTACGCCATCCTCGAGAAGACCTTCAAAAGTTTTGCCTCTGATCCGGAGGAGGCCTAGCGGGCCCTTGAGGTTGCCCTTGGTTCTGCTGAGGGGCTGACCGTCATCTACCCCCACGCCCCCGGCGTCTGGAAAAGTCCGGTCTTGGCCTGGGAGGCGGGAAAGGGCATTGAGGCTGAGGCCTGAAATGGCGTCTCTGGGTAGCCGGGGTGTGCATTCCCAGAGACCTTATCAAAGCCCTGGAGTCCTTCAAGGACTGAAGCCTGGAGCCTGTCTTTTCTGAAAAAAGCCCCATGCCCTCGAAAGGAAGGTCCTGCAGGGTTTGTTGTACCTCCGGTGGGAGGCCCGATCCTTGTAACCAGGATATATGCCTCATTGCGACCCCGGAAGCTAAGGTACGCGCTGCCGAGTCCGCAGAGTCTAGGGAGGCCTGCAGTGATGTCCTGGCCACCATTTTCCCTTCATCCACGAAGGCAGCAAACTCACTCCTGGACTCCAATGGCATTAATTCTTTAAATTTTAACACGGAGTTCCAGGAGTTAAAAGCATAGCAGCTGAGCAGGGCTTGTTGGTTTGCCACTCTAAGTTGCAGACCACCAGCCGAATAAATCTTTCAGCCAAATAAGTCCAGGCGCTTGGCATCACGTGATTTTGGTGCTGAGGCCTGCTGCCCATGCAGCTCCTTTTGGTTTACCGCCGAGACAACTAGGGAGCAAGTGGGGGGATGAGTGTACAAGTATTCACATCCCTTGGCTGGCACAAAATATTTTCTTTCAACCCCCTTAGCTGTCGGCGCGATCGATGCTGGGGACTGCCACAGAGTTTTAATATTATTCTGTATTGTACGAATAAGTGGCAAAGCCACCTTTGTTGGCGCTGCCGCTGATAAGATGTCCACTATGGGGTCCTCCAACTCCACGACTTCCTCCGCTTGGAGGTTCATGCTCCTTGCCACCTGCCTGAGGAGGTCCTGCTGTGTGGCAAGGTTGATGGGAGAAGGACTCGATATAGTGGTACCCGCAACGGCCATATCAGGGTAAGATCCTGAGGAGAGGCCAGGAGCCAGGCCTTCCAGTGCCTCCTCTGCCTGAAGCAGTTCGGGAACTGGGGCCTCCCACGCTGGTGTTGGCTGCACAGGAGGTGCCCCGGCGGGTGTGGGGACTGCTGGATCTGGAGGAGGGCATCCCAACGCAGCCTCGGGGACCCGTGGTTCCACTGAGAGTCTGGAGGTCCCAGAGGGAGCCCCTTGGGACTGGTGATAGGCCCATGGGGTCCAAAATGGCCACTGGGACTGGTCCTAGCCTAAGTTCTGCCACTGGTCATCCGCCTCTCCCTCTGTGTAGGGTAACTGCTCCAGTCTCGCGTCCCCATCGGAACAAGACGAGCAGGAGGCCGACCGGGAAGGCCACGGTGGAGCCATGGGCCTGCTACTGGGGGATGGGTGGCGGACTACTCTCGGTGACCGGCGTTGAGAAGATCTGTGGAGTGGTGATCTGCTGTGCCTGAACCTCCGACGCCTGCTCCGGTACCGTGAGCCAGATCTGGAACGAGAAACGGAATGGCGCTGGTACCGGGGAGGGCTGTGTTTCGTGGACCGCCATCCCAAATGGAGCACGGAAGGCGACCTGTGTCTGGAATCCTCCCGATATCCAGAAGATGACCAGCGCCGTGGCGATGTCCGGTGCCAGGAGCCTGACCGGCACCGCGATGTCGATCGGTGCCACGGTGTCCGGTGCCGGGAGCCTGGCTGGTGCCATGATGTTGATTGGTGCCGTGGCGATGTCCAGTGTCGTGATGACGATCGGTGCCGGGGGCTCGATCAGCGCCGAGATGATGATCGGGCCCGGGACACAGAACGTAGCTGAGAGTCCAACCGACGCCGAGAGTGTGACTGGTGCCGAGAGGTGAAATGGCACCGGGACTTGGATCGGTGTCGGGACTCAGATCAGCAATGAGAACCGGACCGGGCACTGGAGCGTGAGCGGTGCCAGGGATCCCCGTGTGTCGGGCCCCAGGAAAAAGCCGGTTTTCCCTTTGACACTATTGCTCTCACTGGCACCTGAGTCGCTGTTTGAACCGGCACCGGCTCTGTGAGAGCGATGATGTCTCTTGCCGTGTTAAAAGTGACCAGGGTCGAGGGCAGACACTGCTCAACCGACACTCTAGGTGGGGAGCCCAGGGGGGCCGAACTCGACGGCACCTCTGATGGGACCAGAGTCAATGGTGCCGCAGTTTGACCCAGTGGTCTCGGGTGGTCCTCTGCAGGGCGCTATACTGGTGGAGCTTGCCCTACTAGGGGTGGCAGGACCGACTTCTCCAACTTCTTCTGGCAGCCGTGCACACTGCGCGAGCACACACCTATTTGAAATGCATATGAGCAATCACTCGAAGAAGAATTATTGTTACTCTCCTCAGGACTCTCTCCAGTTTGTTCAGATCGTTCTTAAGTATGACGTCCGAAACTGGACCCAGAACTCCAGCTGAGGCCTCAGCAGAGCTGAGCAGAGTAGGACAATTCTCTCTTCTCTTCAGACACCCCAGAATGAGATTAGATTTTCTTGCAGTTGCATCACATTGTTGGCACATGTTCAGTTTGTGATCCATTCTAACTCTCGGATCCTTTTCAGCAGCGCTGCTGCCTAGCCAGTTATTCCCCAGCTGGACGCTGAGCATTTGATTTTTCCTTCCTAAATGTAGCCCTTTGCACTTGTCTTTACTGAATTTCATCTTGTTGATTTCAGACCAATTCTCCTATTTGTCAAAATCATTTTGATTCCTGATCCTGTTCCTCCAAAGTGCTTGCAACCCCTCCCAGACGGGGTCAGCTGCAAATTGCATAGTACCTTCTCCAGCCATTATCTAGATCAGGGGTCTCAAACTCAAATGACCACGAGGGCCGCATGAGGATTAGTTCATTGGCCCGAGGGCTGCATCACTGACACGCCCCCCTCCCTGCCCTTGGCCCTGCCCCCACCCCACCCCTTCCATGAGGTCCCATCCCTACCCCGCCTCCTCCCCTGAGCGCACAGCTCCCTGCTCCTCCCCCCTCCCTCCTAGAGAGTGCTAAGCGCCTGGAGGTAGGCAGGGAGGAGGCGGGGGGCCTCGGGGAGCTTTGTGGGAGCCACAGGGAGCTTGGTGGGGGGCTGCGGGGAGCTTGGTGGGGGGTCTGGGGGACTGCGGGGAGCTTGGTGGGAGCCATGGGGAGCTTGGTGGAGGGGCGGGGGGCCTCAGGGAGCTTGGCGGGAGACTTTGGGGAGCTTGGCGGGGGGTGGGGAGGCCGAGGAGAGCTTGGTGGG